>OY294061.1:16682239-17282239 GCA_958510865.1 Myrrha octodecimguttata
TAACTTTCGAAACAACTGAGATACAGGGTGTTCTTCGTCAAATGACAGGTATAGTATCTTTCGAACCAATGCTCTGATTCGACTGAAATTTTCACCAATCATTCCTCTTCACAATCCAGAATAACGTTCCAAAAATAAAAAGTCTAATTTTCGAAACAACTGAGATACAGGGTGTTCTTCGTCAAATGACAAGTATAGTATCTTTCGAACCAATGCTCTGATTCGACTGAAATTTTCACCAATCATTCCTCTTCACAATCCAGAATAACGATTCAAAAATAAAAAGTCTAACTTTCGAAACAACTGAGATACAGGGTGTTCTTCGTCAAATGACAGGTATAGTATCTTTCGAACCAATGCTCTGATTCGACTGAAATTTTCACCAATCATTCCTCTTCAAAATCCAGAATAACGTTTCAAAAGTAAAAAGTCTAACTTTCGAAACAACTGAGATACAGGGTGTTCTTCGTCAAATGACAGGTATAGTATCTTTCGAACCAATGCTCTGATTCGACTGAAATTTTCACCAATCATTCCTCTTCACAATCCAGAATAACGTTTCAAAAATAAAAAGTCTTACTTTCGAAACAACTGAGATACAGGGTGTTCTTCGTCAAATGACAGGTATAGTATCTTTCGAACCAATGCTCTGATTCGACTGAAATTTTCACCAATCATTCCTCTTCACAATCCAGAATAACGTTCCAAAAATAAAAAGTCTAACTTTCGAAACAACTGAGATACAGGGTGTTCTTCGTCAAATGACAAGTATAGTATCTTTCGAACCAATGCTCTGATTCGACTGAAATTTTCACCAATCATTCCTCTTCACAATCCAGAATAACGATTCAAAAATAAAAAGTCTAACTTTCGAAACAACTGAGATACAGGGTGTTCTTCGTCAAATGACAGGTATAGTATCTTTCGAACCAATGCTCTGATTCGACTGAAATTTTCACCAATCATTCCTCCTCACAATCCAGAATAACGTTCCAAAAATAAAAAGTCTAACTTTCGGAACAACTGAGATACAGGGTGTTCTTCGTCAAATGACAAGTATAGTATCTTTCGAACCAATGCTCTGATTCGACTGAAATTTTCACCAATCATTCCTCTTCACAATCCAGAATAACGATTCAAAAATAAAAAGTCTAACTTTCGAAACAACTGAGATACAGGGTGTTCTTCGTCAAATGACAGGTATAGTATCTTTCGAACCAATGCTCTGATTCGACTGAAATTTTCACCAATCATTCCTCTTCAAAATCCAGAATAAAGTTCCAAAAATAAAAAGTCTATTTTTCGAAACAACTGAGATACAGGGTGTTCTTCGTCAAATGACAGGTATAGTATCTTTCGAACCAATGCTCTGATTTGACTGAAATTTTCACCAATCATTCCTCTTCAAAATCCAGAATAACGTTCCAAAAATAAAAAGTCTAACTTTCGAAACAACTGAGATACAGGGTGTTCTTCGTCAACTGACAGGTAAAGTATCTTTCGAACCAATGCTCTGATTCGACTGAAATTTTCACCAATCATTCCTCTTCACAATCCAGAATAACGTTTCAAAAATAAAAAGTCTAACTTTCGAAACAACTGAGATACAGGGTGTTCTTCGTCAAATGACAGGTATAGTATCTTTCGAACCAATGCTCTGATTCGACTGAAATTTTCACCAATCATTCCTCTTCACAATCCAGAATAACGTTCCAAAAATAAAAAGTCTAACTTTCGAAACAACTGAGATACAGGGTGTTCTTCGTCAAATGACAAGTATAGTATCTTTCGAACCAATGCTCTGATTCGACTGAAATTTTCACCAATCATTCCTCTTCACAATCCAGAATAACGATTCAAAAATAAAAAGTCTAACTTTCTAAACAACTGAGATACAGGGTGTTCTTCGTCAAATGACAGGTATAGTATCTTTCGAACCAATGCTCTGATTCGACTGAAATTTTCACCAATCATTCCTCTTCACAATCCACAATAACGTTCCAAAAATAAAAAGTCTAACTTTCGAAACAACTGAGATACAGGGTGTTCTTCGTCAAATGACAAGTATAGTATCTTTCGAACCAATGCTCTGATTCGACTGAAATTTTCACCAATCATTCCTCTTCACAATCCAGAATAACGTTTCAAAAATAAAAAGTCTAACTTCCGAAACAACTGAGATACAGGGTGTTCTTCGTCAAATGACAGGTATAGTATCTTTCGAACCAATGCTCTGATTCGACTGAAATTTTCACCAATCATTCCTCTTCAAAATCCAGAATAACGTTCCAAAAATAAAAAGTCTAACTTTCGAAACAACTGAGATACAGGGTGTTCTTCGTCAAATGACAGGTATAGTATCTTTCGAACCAATGCTCTGATTCGACTGAAATTTTCAATAATCATTCCTCTTCACAATCCAGAATAACGTTTCAAAAATAAAAAGTCTAACTTTCGAAACAACTGAGATACAGGGTGTTCTTCGTCAAATGACAGGTATAGTATCTTTCGAACCAATGCTCTGATTCGACTGAAATTTTCACCAATCATTCCTCCTCACAATCCAGAATAACGTTCCAAAAATAAAAAGTCTAACTTTCGGAACAACTGAGATACAGGGTGTTCTTCGTCAAATGACAAGTATAGTATCTTTCGAACCAATGCTCTGATTCGACTGAAATTTTCACCAATCATTCCTCTTCACAATCCAGAATAACGATTCAAAAATAAAAAGTCTAACTTTCGAAACAACTGAGATACAGGGTGTTCTTCGTCAAATGACAGGTATAGTATCTTTCGAACCAATGCTCTGATTCGACTGAAATTTTCACCAATCATTCCTCTTCAAAATCCAGAATAAAGTTCCAAAAATAAAAAGTCTATTTTTCGAAACAACTGAGATACAGGGTGTTCTTCGTCAAATGACAGGTATAGTATCTTTCGAACCAATGCTCTGATTCGACTGAAATTTTCAACAATCATTCCTCTTCAAAATCCAGAATAACGTTCCAAAAATAAAAAGTCTAACTTTCGAAACAACTGAGATACAGGGTGTTCTTCGTCAACTGACAGGTAAAGTATCTTTCGAACCAATGCTCTGATTCGACTGAAATTTTCACCAATCATTCCTCTTCACAATCCAGAATAACGTTTCAAAAATAAAAAGTCTAACTTTCGAAACAACTGAGATACAGGGTGTTCTTCGTCAAATGACAGGTATAGTATCTTTCGAACCAATGCTCTGATTCGACTGAAATTTTCACCAATCATTCCTCTTCACAATCCAGAATAACGTTCCAAAAATAAAAAGTCTAACTTTCGAAACAACTGAGATACAGGGTGTTCTTCGTCAAATGACAAGTATAGTATCTTTCGAACCAATGCTCTGATTCGACTGAAATTTTCACCAATCATTCCTCTTCACAATCCAGAATAACGATTCAAAAATAAAAAGTCTAACTTTCGAAACAACTGAGATACAGGGTGTTCTTCGTCAAATGACAGGTATAGTATCTTTCGAACCAATGCTCTGATTCGACTGAAATTTTCACCAATCATTCCTCTTCACAATCCACAATAACGTTCCAAAAATAAAAAGTCTAACTTTCGAAACAACTGAGATACAGGGTGTTCTTCGTCAAATGACAAGTATAGTATCTTTCGAACCAATGCTCTGATTCGACTGAAATTTTCACCAATCATTCCTCTTCACAATCCAGAATAACGTTTCAAAAATAAAAAGTCTAACTTCCGAAACAACTGAGATACAGGGTGTTCTTCGTCAAATGACAGGTATAGTATCTTTCGAACCAATGCTCTGATTCGACTGAAATTTTCACCAATCATTCCTCTTCAAAATCCAGAATAACGTTCCAAAAATAAAAAGTCTAACTTTCGAAACAACTGAGATACAGGGTGTTCTTCGTCAAATGACAGGTATAGTATCTTTCGAACCAATGCTCTGATTCGACTGAAATTTTCAATAATCATTCCTCTTCACAATCCAGAATAACGTTTCAAAAATAAAAAGTCTAACTTTCGAAACAACTGAGATACAGGGTGTTCTTCGTCAAATGACAGGTATAGTATCTTTCGAACCAATGCTCTGATTCGACTGAAATTTTCACCAATCATTCCTCTTCACATTCCAGAATAACGTTCCAAAAATAAAAAGTCTAACTTTCGAAACAACTGAGATACAGGGTGTTCTTCGTCAAATGACAAGTATAGTATCTTTCGAACCAATGCTCTGATTCGACTGAAATTTTCACCAATCATTCCTCTTCACAATCCAGAATAACGATTCAAAAATAAAAAGTCTAACTTTCGAAACAACTGAGATACAGGGTGTTCTTCGTCAAATGACAGGTATAGTATCTTTCGAACCAATGCTCTGATTCGACTGAAATTTTCACCAATCATTCCTCTTCACAATCCAGAATAACGTTCCAAAAATAAAAAGTCTTACTTTCGAAACAACTGAGATACAGGGTGTTCTTCGTCAAATGACAAGTATAGTATCTTTCGAACCAATGCTCTGATTGGACTGAAATTTTCACCAATCATTCCTCTCCACAATCCAGAATAACGATTCAAAAATAAAAAGTCTAACTTTCGAAACAACTGAGATACAGGGTGTTCTTCGTCAAATGACAGGTATAGTATCTTTCGAACCAATGCTCTGATTCGACTGAAATTTTCACCAATCATTCCTCTTCACAATCCAGAATAACGTTTCAAGAATAAAAAGTCTAACTTTCGGAACAACTGAGATACAGGGTGTTCTTCGTCAAATGACAGGTATAGTATCTTTCGAACCAATGCTCTGATTCGACTGAAATTTTCACCAATCATTCCTCTTCACAATCCAGAATAACGTTCCAAAAATAAAAAGTCTAACTTTCGAAACAACTGAGATACAGGGTGTTCTTCGTCAAATGACAGGTATAGTATCTTTCGTACCAATGCTCTGATTCGACTGAAATTTTCACCAATCATTCCTCTTCACAATCCAGAATAACGATTCAAAAATAAAAAGTCTAACTTTCGAAACAACTGAGATACAGGGTGTTCTTCGTCAAATGACAAGTATAGTATCTTTCGAACCAATGCTCTGATTCGACTGAAATTTTCACCAATCATTCCTCTTCACAATCCAGAATAACGATTCAAAAATAAAAAGTCTAACTTTCGAAACAACTGAGATACAGGGTGTTCTTCGTCAAATGACAGGTATAGTATCTTTCGAACCAATGCTCTGATTCGACTGAAATTTTCTCCAATCATTCCTCTTCACAATCCAGAATAACGTTTCAAAAATAAAAAGTCTAACTTCCGAAACAACTGAGATACAGGGTGTTCTTCGTCAAATGACAGGTATAGTATCTTTCGAACCAATGCTCTGATTCGACTGAAATTTTCACCAATCATTCCTCTTCACAATCCAGAATAACGTTTTAAAAATAAAAAGTCTAACTTTCGAAACAACTGAGATACAGGGTGTTCTTCGTCAAATGACAGGTATAGTATCTTTGGAACCAATGCTCTGATTCGACTGAAATTTTCACCAATCATTCCTCTTCACAATCCAGAATAACGTTCCAAAAATAAAAAGTCTAACTTTCGAAACAACTGAGATACAGGGTGTTCTTCATCAAATGACAAGTATAGTATCTTTCGAACCAATGCTCTGATTCGACTGAAATTTTCACCAATCATTCCTCTTCACAATCCAGAATAACGATTCAAAAATAAAAAGTCTAACTTTCGAAACAACTGAGATACAGGGTGTTCTTCGTCAAATGACAAGTATAGTATCTTTCGAACCAATGCTCTGATTCGACTGAAATTTTCACCAATCATTCCTCTTCACAATCCAGAATAACGATTCAAAAATAAAAAGTCTAACTTTCGAAACAACTGAGATACAGGGTGTTCTTCGTCAAATGACAAGTATAGTATCTTTCGAACCAATGCTCTGATTCGACTGAAATTTTCACCAATCATTCCTCTTCAAAATCCGGAATAAAGTTCCAAAAATAAAAAGTCTAACTTTCGAAACAACTGAGATACAGGGTGTTCTTCGTCAAATGACAGGTATAGTATCTTTCGAACCAATGCTCTGATTCATCATTCCTCTTCACAATCCAGAATAACGTTTCAAAAATAAAAAGTCTAACTTTCGAAACAACTGAGATACAGGGTGTTCTTCGTCAAATGACAGGTATAGTATCTTTCGAACCAATGCTCTGATTCGACTGAAATTTTCACCAATCATTCCTCTTCAAAATCCAGAATAACGATTCAAAAATAAAAAGTCTAACTTTCGAAACAACTGAGATACAGGGTGTTCTTCGTCAAATGACAGGTATAGTATCTTTCGAACCAATGCTCTGATTCGACTGAAATTTTCACCAATCATTCCTCTTCACAATCCAGAATAACGTTCCAAAAATAAAAAGTCTAACTTTCGAAACAACTGAGATACAGTGTGTTCTTCGTCAAATGACAAGTATAGTATCTTTCGAACCAATGCTCTGATTCGACTGAAATTTTCACCAATCATTCCTCTTCACAATCCAGAATAACGATTCAAAAATAAAAAGTCTAACCTTCGAAACAACTGAGATAAAGGGTGTTCTTCGTCAAATGACAGGTATAGTATCTTTCGAACCAATGCTCTGATTCGACTGAAATTTTCACCAATCATTCCTCTTCACAATCCAGAATAACGTTCCAAAAATAAAAAGTCTAACTTTCGAAACAACTGAGATACAGGGTGTTCTTCGTCAAATGACAGGTATAGTATCTTTCGAACCAATGCTCTGATTCGACTGAAATTTTCACCAATCATTCCTCTTCACAATCCAGAATAACGATTCAAAAGTAAAAAGTCTAACTTTCGAAGCAACTGAGATACAGGGTGTTCTTCGTCAAATGACAAGTATAGTATCTTTCGAACCAATGCTCTGATTCGACTGAAATTTTCACCAATCATTCCTCTTCACAATCCAGAATAACAATTCAAAAATAAAAAGTCTAACTTTCGAAACAACTGAGATACAGGGTGTTCTTCGTCAAATGACAGGTATAGTATCTTTCGAACCAATGCTCTGATTCGACTGAAATTTTCACCAATCATTCCTCTTCACAATCCAGAATAACGATTCAAAAGTAAAAAGTCTAACTTTCGAAGCAACTGAGATACAGGGTGTTCTTCGTCAAATGACAAGTATAGTATCTTTCGAACCAATGCTCTGATTCGACTGAAATTTTCACCAATCATTCCTCTTCACAATCCAGAATAACAATTCAAAAATAAAAAGTCTAACTTTCGAAACAACTGAGATACAGGGTGTTCTTCGTCAAATGACAGGTATAGTATCTTTCGAACCAATGCTCTGATTCGACTGGAATTTTCACCAATCATTCCTCTTCACAATCCAGAATAATGTTCCAAAAATAAAAAGTCTAACTTTCGAAACAACTGAGATACAGGGTGTTCTTCGTCAAATGACAAGTATAGTATCTTTCGAACCAATGCTCTGATTCGACTGAAATTTTTACCAATCATTCCTCTTCACAATCCAGAATAACGTTCCAAAAATAAAAAATCTAACTTTCGAAACAACTGAGATACAGGGTGTTCTTCGTCAAATGACAAGTATAGTATCTTTCGAACCAATGCTCTGATTCGACTGAAATTTTCACCAATCATTCCTCTTCACAATCCAGAATAACGTTCCAAAAATAAAAAGTCTAACTTTCGAAACAACTGAGATACAGGGTGTTTTTCGTCAAATGACAGGTATAGTATCTTTCGAACCAATGCTCTGATTCGACTGAAATTTTCACCAATCATTCCTCTTCACAATCCAGAATAACGATTCAAAAATAAAAAGTCTAACTTTCGGAACAACTGAGATACAGGATGTTCTTCTTCAAATGACAGGTATAGTATCTTTCGAACCAATGCTCTGATTCGACTGAAATTTTCACCAATCATTCCTCTTCACAATCCAGAATAACGTTTCAAAAATAAAAAGTCTAACTTTCCAAACAACTGAGATACAGGGTGTTCTTCGTCAAATGACAGGTAGAGTATCTTTCGAACCAATGCTCTGATTCGACTGAAATTTTCACCAATCATTCCTCTTCACAATCCAGAATAACGTTCCAAAAATAAAAAGTCTAACTTTCGAAACAACTGGGATACAGGGTGTTCTTCGTCAAATGACAGGTATTGTATCTTCCGAACCAATGCTCTGATTCGACTGAAATTTTCACCAATCATTCCTCTTCACAATCCAGAATAACGTTCCAAAAATAAAAAGTCTTACTTTCGAAACAACTGAGATACAGGGTGTTCTTCGTCAAATGACAGGTATAGTATCTTTCGAACCAATGCTCTGATTCGACTGAAATTTTCACCAATCATTCCTCTTCACAATCCAGAATAACGATTCAAAAATAAAAAGTCTAACTTTCGAAACAACTGAGATACAGGGTGTTCTTCGTCAAATGACAGGCATGGTATCTTTCGAACCAATGCTCTGATTCGACTGAAATTTTCACCAATCATTCCTCTTCACAATCCAGAATAACGTTCCAAAAATAAAAAGTCTAACTTTCGAAACAACTGAGATACAGGGTGTTCTTCGTCAAATGAAAAGGATAGTATCTTTCGAACCAATGCTCTGATTCGACTGAAATTTTCACCAATCATTCCTCTTCACAATCCAGAATAACGATTCAAAAATAAAAAGTCTAACTTTCGAAACAACTGAGATACAGGGTGTTCTTCGTCAAATGACAGGTATAGTATCTTTCGAACCAATGCTCTGATTCGACTGAAATTTTCACCAATCATTCCTCTTCACAATCCAGAATAACGCTCCAAAAATAAAAAGTCTAACTTTCGAAACAACTGAGATACAGGGTGTTCTTCGTCAAATGACAAGTATAGTATCTTTCGAACCAATGCTCTGATTCGACTGAAATTTTCACCAATCATTCCTCTTCACAATCCAGAATAACAATTCAAAAATAAAAAGTCTAACTTTCGAAACAACTGATATACAGGGTGTTCTTCGTCAAATGACAGGTATAGTATCTTTCGAACCAATGCTCTGATTCGACTGAAATTTTCACCAATCATTCCTCTTCAAAATCCAGATAACGTTCCAAAAATAAAAAGTCTAACTTTCGAAACAACTGAGATACAGGGTGTTCTTCGTCAAATGACAGGTATAGTATCTTTCGAACCAATGCTCTGATTCGACTGAAATTTTCTCCAATCATTCCTCTTCACAATCCAGAATAACGTTTCAAAAATAAAAAGTCTAACTTCCGAAACAACTGAGATACAGGGTGTTCTTCGTCAAATGACAGGTATAGTATCTTTCGAACCAATGCTCTGATTCGACTGAAATTTTCACCAATCATTCCTCTTCACAATCCAGAATAACCTTTTAAAAATAAAAAGTCTAACTTTCGAAACAACTGAGATACAGGGTGTTCTTCGTCAAATGACAGGTATAGTATCTTTCGAACCAATGCTCTGATTCGACTGAAATTTTCACCAATCATTCCTCTTCACAATCCAGAATAACGTTCCAAAAATAAAAAGTCTAACTTTCGAAACAACTGAGATACAGGGTGTTCTTCATCAAATGACAAGTATAGTATCTTTCGAACCAATGCTCTGATTCGACTGAAATTTTCACCAATCATTCCTCTTCACAATCCAGAATAACGATTCAAAAATAAAAAGTCTAACTTTCGAAACAACTGAGATACAGGGTGTTCTTCGTCAAATGACAGGTATAGTATCTTTCGAACCAATGCTCTGATTCGACTGAAATTTTCACCAATCATTCCTCTTCACAATCCAGAATAACGTTCCAAAAATAAAAAGTCTAACTTTCGAAACAACTGAGATACAGGGTGTTCTTCGTCAAATGACAAGTATAGTATCTTTCGAACCAATGCTCTGATTCGACTGAAATTTTCACCAATCATTCCTCTTCACAATCCAGAATAACAATTCAAAAATAAAAAGTCTAACTTTCGAAACAACTGAGATACAGGGTGTTCTTCGTCAAATGACAGGTATAGTATCTTTCGAACCAATGCTCTGATTCGACTGAAATTTTCACCAATCATTCCTCTTCAAAATCCAGAATAACGTTCCAAAAATAAAAAGTCTAACTTTCAAAACAACTGAGATACAGGGTGTTCTTCGTCAAATGACAGGTATAGTATCTTTCGAACCAATGCTCTGATTCGACTGAAATTGTCACCAATCATTCCTCTTCACAATCCAGAATAACGTTTCAAAAATAAAAAGTCTAACTTTCGAAACAACTGAGATACAGGGTGTTCTTCGTCAAATGACAGGTATAGTATCTTTCGAACCAATGCTCTGATTCGACTGAAATTTTCACCAATCATTCCTCTTCACAATCCAGAATAACGTTCCAAAAATAAAAAGTCTTACTTTCGAAACAACTGAGATAAAGGGTGTTCTTCGTCAAATGACAAGTATAGTATCTTTCGAACCAATGCTCTGATTCGACTGAAATTTTCACCAATCATTCCTCTTCACAATCCAGAATAACGATTCAAAAATAAAAAGTCTAACTTTCGAAACAACTGAGATACAGGGTGTTCTTCGTCAAATGACAGGTATAGTATCTTTCGAACCAATGCTCTGATTCGACTGAAATTTTCACCAATCATTCCTCTTCACAATCCAGAATAACGTTCCAAAAATAAAAAGTCTAACTTTCGAAACAACTGAGATACAGGGTGTTCTTCGTCAAATGACAGGTATAGTATCTTTCGAACCAATGCTCTGATTCGACTGAAATTTTCACCAATCATTCCTCTTCATAATCCAGAATAACGTTCCAAAAATAAAAAGTCTAACTTCCGAAACAACTGAGATACAGGGTGTTCTTCGTCAAATGACAGGTATAGTATCTTTCGAACCAATGCTCTGATTCGACTGAAATTTTCACCAATCATTCCTCTTCACAATCCAGAATAACGTTTCAAAAATAAAAAGTCTAACTTCCGAAACAACTGAGATACAGGGTGTTCTTCGTCAAATGACAGGTATAGTATCTTTCGAACCAATGCTCTGATTCGACTGAAATTTTCACCAATCATTCCTCTTCACAATCCAGAATAACGTTTCAAAAATAAAAAGTCTAACTTTCGAAACAACTGAGATACAGGGTGTTCTTCGTCAAATGACAGGTATAGTATCTTTCGAACCAATGCTCTGATTCGACTGAAATTTTCACCAATCATTCCTCTTCACAATCCAGAATAACGTTCCAAAAATAAAAAGTCTAACTCTCGAAACAACTGAGATACAGGGTGTTCTTCGTCAAATGACAAGTATAGTATCTTTCGAACCAATGCTCTGATTCGACTGAAATTTCCACCAATCATTCCTCTTCACAATCCAGAATAACGATTCAAAAATAAAAAGTCTAACTTTCGAAACAACTGAGATACAGGGTGTTTTTCGTCAAATGACAGGTATAGTATCTTTCGAACCAATGCTCTGATTCGACTGAAATTTTCACCAATCATTCCTCTTCACAATCCAGAATAACGTTCCAAAAATAAAAAGTCTAACTTTCGAAACAACTGAGATACAGGGTGTTCTTCGTCAAATGACAGGTATAGTATCTTTCGAACCAATGCTCTGATTCGACTGAAATTTTCACCAATCATTCCTCTTCACAATCCAGAATAACGTTCCAAAAATAAAAAGTCTAACTTTCGAAACAACTGAGATACAGGGTGTTCTTCGTCAAATGACAAGTATAGTATCTTTCGAACCAATGCTCTGATTCGACTGAAATTTTCACCAATCATTCCTCTTTACAATCCAGAATAACGACTCAAAAATAAAAAGTCTAACTTTCGAAACAACTAAGATACAGGGTGTTCTTCGTCAAATGACAAGTATAGTATCTTTCGAACCAATGCTCTGATTCGACTGAAATTTTCACCAATCATTCCTCTTCACAATCCAGAATAACGATTCAAAAATAAAAAGTCTAACTTTCGAAACAACTGAGATACAGGGTGTTCTTCGTCAAATGACAAGTATAGTATCTTTCGAACCAATGCTCTGATTCGACTGAAATTTTCACCAATCATTCCTCTTCACAATCCAGAATAACGATTCAAAAATAAAAAGTCTAACTTACGAAACAACTGAGATACAGGGTGTTCTTCGTCAAATGACAGGTATAGTATCTTTCGAACCAATGCTCTGATTCGACTGAAATTTTCACCAATCATTCCTCTTCACAATCCAGAATAACGTTCCAAAAATAAAAAGTCTAACTTTCGAAACAACTGAGATACAGGGTGTTCTTCGTCAAATGACAAGTATAGTATCTTTCGAACCAATGCTCTGATTCGACTGAAATTTTCACCAATCATTCCTCTTCACAATCCAGAATAACAATTCAAAAATAAAAAGTCTAACTTTCGAAACAACTGAGATACAGGGTGTTCTTCGTCAAATGACAGGTATAGTATCTTTCGAACCAATGCTCTGATTCGACTGAAATTTTCACCAATCATTCCTCTTCAAAATCCAGAATAACGTTCCAAAAATAAAAAGTCTAACTTTCAAAACAACTGAGATACAGGGTGTTCTTCGTCAAATGACAGGTATAGTATCTTTCGAACCAATGCTCTGATTCGACTGAAATTGTCACCAATCATTCCTCTTCACAATCCAGAATAACGTTTCAAAAATAAAAAGTCTAACTTTCGAAACAACTGAGATACAGGGTGTTCTTCGTCAAATGACAGGTATAGTATCTTTCGAACCAATGCTCTGATTCGACTGAAATTTTCACCAATCATTCCTCTTCACAATCCAGAATAACGTTCCAAAAATAAAAAGTCTTACTTTCGAAACAACTGAGATAAAGGGTGTTCTTCGTCAAATGACAAGTATAGTATCTTTCGAACCAATGCTCTGATTCGACTGAAATTTTCACCAATCATTCCTCTTCACAATCCAGAATAACGATTCAAAAATAAAAAGTCTAACTTTCGAAACAACTGAGATACAGGGTGTTCTTCGTCAAATGACAGGTATAGTATCTTTCGAACCAATGCTCTGATTCGACTGAAATTTTCACCAATCATTCCTCTTCACAATCCAGAATAACGTTCCAAAAATAAAAAGTCTAACTTTCGAAACAACTGAGATACAGGGTGTTCTTCGTCAAATGACAGGTATAGTATCTTTCGAACCAATGCTCTGATTCGACTGAAATTTTCACCAATCATTCCTCTTCATAATCCAGAATAACGTTCCAAAAATAAAAAGTCTAACTTCCGAAACAACTGAGATACAGGGTGTTCTTCGTCAAATGACAGGTATAGTATCTTTCGAACCAATGCTCTGATTCGACTGAAATTTTCACCAATCATTCCTCTTCACAATCCAGAATAACGTTTCAAAAATAAAAAGTCTAACTTCCGAAACAACTGAGATACAGGGTGTTCTTCGTCAAATGACAGGTATAGTATCTTTCGAACCAATGCTCTGATTCGACTGAAATTTTCACCAATCATTCCTCTTCACAATCCAGAATAACGTTTCAAAAATAAAAAGTCTAACTTTCGAAACAACTGAGATACAGGGTGTTCTTCGTCAAATGACAGGTATAGTATCTTTCGAACCAATGCTCTGATTCGACTGAAATTTTCACCAATCATTCCTCTTCACAATCCAGAATAACGTTCCAAAAATAAAAAGTCTAACTCTCGAAACAACTGAGATACAGGGTGTTCTTCGTCAAATGACAAGTATAGTATCTTTCGAACCAATGCTCTGATTCGACTGAAATTTCCACCAATCATTCCTCTTCACAATCCAGAATAACGATTCAAAAATAAAAAGTCTAACTTTCGAAACAACTGAGATACAGGGTGTTTTTCGTCAAATGACAGGTATAGTATCTTTCGAACCAATGCTCTGATTCGACTGAAATTTTCACCAATCATTCCTCTTCACAATCCAGAATAACGTTCCAAAAATAAAAAGTCTAACTTTCGAAACAACTGAGATACAGGGTGTTCTTCGTCAAATGACAGGTATAGTATCTTTCGAACCAATGCTCTGATTCGACTGAAATTTTCACCAATCATTCCTCTTCACAATCCAGAATAACGTTCCAAAAATAAAAAGTCTAACTTTCGAAACAACTGAGATACAGGGTGTTCTTCGTCAAATGACAAGTATAGTATCTTTCGAACCAATGCTCTGATTCGACTGAAATTTTCACCAATCATTCCTCTTTACAATCCAGAATAACGACTCAAAAATAAAAAGTCTAACTTTCGAAACAACTAAGATACAGGGTGTTCTTCGTCAAATGACAAGTATAGTATCTTTCGAACCAATGCTCTGATTCGACTGAAATTTTCACCAATCATTCCTCTTCACAATCCAGAATAACGATTCAAAAATAAAAAGTCTAACTTTCGAAACAACTGAGATACAGGGTGTTCTTCGTCAAATGACAAGTATAGTATCTTTCGAACCAATGCTCTGATTCGACTGAAATTTTCACCAATCATTCCTCTTCACAATCCAGAATAACGATTCAAAAATAAAAAGTCTAACTTACGAAACAACTGAGATACAGGGTGTTCTTCGTCAAATGACAGGTATAGTATCTTTCGAACCAATGCTCTGATTCGACTGAAATTTTCACCAATCATTCCTCTTCACAATCCAGAATAACGTTCCAAAAATAAAAAGTCTAACTTTCGAAACAACTGAGATACAGGGTGTTCTTCGTCAAATGACAAGTATAGTATCTTTCGAACCAATGCTCTGATTCGACTGAAATTTTCACCAATCATTCCTCTTCACAATCCAGAATAACAATTCAAAAATAAAAAGTCTAACTTTCGAAACAACTGAGATACAGGGTGTTCTTCGTCAAATGACAGGTATAGTATCTTTCGAACCAATGCTCTGATTCGACTGAAATTTTCACCAATCATTCCTCTTCAAAATCCAGAATAACGTTCCAAAAATAAAAAGTCTAACTTTCAAAACAACTGAGATACAGGGTGTTCTTCGTCAAATGACAGGTATAGTATCTTTCGAACCAATGCTCTGATTCGACTGAAATTGTCACCAATCATTCCTCTTCACAATCCAGAATAACGTTTCAAAAATAAAAAGTCTAACTTTCGAAACAACTGAGATACAGGGTGTTCTTCGTCAAATGACAGGTATAGTATCTTTCGAACCAATGCTCTGATTCGACTGAAATTTTCACCAATCATTCCTCTTCACAATCCAGAATAACGTTCCAAAAATAAAAAGTCTTACTTTCGAAACAACTGAGATAAAGGGTGTTCTTCGTCAAATGACAAGTATAGTATCTTTCGAACCAATGCTCTGATTCGACTGAAATTTTCACCAATCATTCCTCTTCACAATCCAGAATAACGATTCAAAAATAAAAAGTCTAACTTTCGAAACAACTGAGATACAGGGTGTTCTTCGTCAAATGACAGGTATAGTATCTTTCGAACCAATGCTCTGATTCGACTGAAATTTTCACCAATCATTCCTCTTCACAATCCAGAATAACGTTCCAAAAATAAAAAGTCTAACTTTCGAAACAACTGAGATACAGGGTGTTCTTCGTCAAATGACAGGTATAGTATCTTTCGAACCAATGCTCTGATTCGACTGAAATTTTCACCAATCATTCCTCTTCATAATCCAGAATAACGTTCCAAAAATAAAAAGTCTAACTTCCGAAACAACTGAGATACAGGGTGTTCTTCGTCAAATGACAGGTATAGTATCTTTCGAACCAATGCTCTGATTCGACTGAAATTTTCACCAATCATTCCTCTTCACAATCCAGAATAACGTTTCAAAAATAAAAAGTCTAACTTCCGAAACAACTGAGATACAGGGTGTTCTTCGTCAAATGACAGGTATAGTATCTTTCGAACCAAAGCTCTGATTCGACTGAAATTTTCACCAATCATTCCTCTTCACAATCCAGAATAACGTTTCAAAAATAAAAAGTCTAACTTTCGAAACAACTGAGGTACAGGGTGTTCTTCGTCAAATGACAGGTATAGTATCTTTCGAAACAATGCTCTGATTCGACTGAAATTTTCACCAATCATTCCTCTTCACAATCCAGAATAACGTTTCAAAAATAAAAAGTCTAACTTCCGAAACAACTGAGATACAGGGTGTTCTTCGTCAAATGACAGGTATAGTATCTTTCGAACCAATGCTCTGATCCGACTGAAATTTTCACCAATCATTCCTCTTCACAATCCAGAATAACGATTCAAAAATAAAAAGTCTAACTTTCGAAACAACTGAGATACAGGGTGTTCTTCGTCAAATGACAGGTATAGTATCTTTCGAACCAATGCTCTGATTCGACTGAAATTTTCACCAATCATTCCTCTTCACAATCCAGAATAACGTTTCAAAAATAAAAAGTCTGACTTCCGAAACAACTGAGATACAGGGTGTTCTTCGTCAAATGACAGGTATAGTATCTTTCGAACCAATGCTCTGATCCGACTGAAATTTTCACCAATCATTCCTCTTCACAATCCAAAATAACGATTCAAAAATAAAAAGTCTAACTTTCGAAACAACTGAGATACAGGGTGTTCTTCGTCAAATGACAGGTATAGTATCTTTCGAACCAATGCTCTGATTCTACTGAAATTTTCACCAATCATTCCTCTTCACAATCCAGAATAACGTTCCAAAAATAAAAAGTCTAACTTTCGAAACAACTGAGATACAGGGTGTTCTTCGTCAAATGACAGGTATAGTATCTTTCGAACCAATGCTCTGATTCGACTGAAATTTTCACCAATCATTCCCCTTCACAATCCAGAATAACGACTCAAAAATAAAAAGTCTAACTTTCGAAACAACTAAGATACAGGGTGTTCTTCGTCAAATGAAAAGTATAGTATCTTTCGAACCAATGCTCTGATTCGACTGAAATTTTCACCAATCATTCCTCTTCACAATCCAGAATAACGATTCAAAAATAAAAAGTCTAACTTACGAAACAACTGAGATACAGGGTGTTCTTCGTCAAATGACAGGTATAGTATCTTTCGAACCAATGCTCTGATTCGACTGAAATTTTCACCAATCATTCCTCTTCACAATCCAGAATAACGATTCAAAAATAAAAAGTCTAACTTTCGAAACAACTGAGATACAGGGTGTTCTTCGTCAAATGACAGGTATAGTATCTTTCGAACCAAAGCTCTGATTCGACTGAAATTTTCACCAATCATTCCTCTTCACAATCCAGAATAACGTTCCAAAAATAAAAAGTCTAACTTTCGACACAACTGAGATACAGGGTGTTCTTCGTCAAATGACAGGTATAGTATCTTTCGAACCAATGCTCTGATTCGACTGAAATTTTCACCAATCATTCCTCTTCACAATCCAGAATAACGATTCAAAAATAATAAGTCTAACTTTCGAAACAACTGAGATACAGGGTGTTCTTCGTCAAATGACAGGTATAGTATCTTTCGAACCAATGCTCTGATCCGACTGAAATTTTCACCAATCATTGCTCTTCACAATCCAGAATAACGTTTCAAAAATAAAAAGTCTAACTTTCGAAACAACTGAGATACAGGGTGTTCTTCGTCAAATGACAGGTATAGTATCTCTCGAACCAATGCTCTGATTCGACTGAAATTTTCACCAATCATTCCTCTTCACAATCCAGAATAACGTTCCAAAAATAAAAAGTCTAACTTTCGAAACAACTGAGATACAGGGTGTTCTTCGTCAAATGACAGGTATAGTATCTTTCGAACCAATGCTCTGATTCGACTGAAATTTTCACCAATCATTCCTCTTCACAATCCAGAATAACGTTCCAAAAATAAAAAGTCTAACTTTCGAAACAACTGAGATACAGGGTGTTCTTCGTCAAATGACAGGTATAGTATCTTTCGAACCAATGCTCTGATTCGACTGAAATTTTCACCAATCATTCCTCTTCATAATCCAGAATAACGACTCAAAAATAAAAAGTCTAACTTTCGAAACAACTAAGATACAGGGTGTTCTTCGTCAAATGACAAGTATAGTATCTTTCGAACCAATGCTCTGATTCGACTGAAATTTTCACCAATCATTCCTCTTCACAATCCAGAATAACGATTCAAAAATAAAAAGTCTAACTTACGAAACAACTGAGATACAGGGTGTTCTTCGTCAAATGACAGGTATAGTATCTTTCGAACCAATGCTCTGATTCGACTGAAATTTTCACCAATCATTCCTCTTCACAATCCAGAATAACGATTCAAAAATAAAAAGTCTAACTTTCGAAACAACTGAGATACAGGGTGTTCTTCGTCAAATGACAGGTATAGTATCTTTCGAACCAAAGCTCTGATTCGACTGAAATTTTCACCAATCATTCCTCTCCACAATCCAGAATAACGTTCCAAAAATAAAAAGTCTAACTTTCGAAACAACTGAGATACAGGGTGTTCTTCGTCAAATGACAGGTATAGTATCTTTCGAACCAATGCTCTGATTCGACTGAAATTTTCACCAATCATTCCTCTTCACAATCCAGAATAACGTTTCAAAAATAAAAAGTCTTACTTCCGAAACAACTGAGATACAGGGTGTTCTTCGTCAAATGACAGGTATAGTATCTTTCGAACCAATGCTCTGATCCGACTGAAATTTTCACCAATAATTCCTCTTCACAATCCAGAATAACGATTCAAAAATAAAAAGTCTAACTTTCGAAACAACTGAGATACAGGGTGTTCTTCGTCAAATGACAGGTATAGTATCTTTCGAACCAATGCTCTGATTCGACTGAAATTTTCACCAATCATTCCTCTTCACAATCCAGAATAACGTTTCAAAAATAAAAAGTCTAACTTCCGAAACAACTGAGATACAGGGTGTTCTTCGTCAAATGACAGGTATAGTATCTTTCGAACCAATGCTCTGATCCGACTGAAATTTTCACCAATCATTCCTCTTCACAATCCAGAATAACGATTCAAAAATAAAAAGTCTAACTTTCGAAACAACTGAGATACAGGGTGTTCTTCGTCAAATGACAGGTATAGTATCTTTCGAACCAATGCTCTGATTCGACTGAAATTTTCACCAATCATTCCTCTTCACAATCCAGAATAACGTTCCAAAAATAAAAAGTCTAACTTTCGAAACAACTGAGATACAGGGTGTTCTTCGTCAAATGACAGGTATAGTATCTTTCGAACCAATGCTCTGATTCGACTGAAATTTTCACCAATCATTCCTCTTCACAATCCAGAATAACGACTCAAAAATAAAAAGTCTAACTTTCGAAACAACTAAGATACAGGGTGTTCTTCGTCAAATGACAAGTATAGTATCTTTCGAACCAATGCTCTGATTCGACTGAAATTTTCACCAATCATTCCTCTTCACAATCCAGAATAACGATTCAAAAATAAAAAGTCTAACTTACGAAACAACTGAGATACAGGGTGTTCTTCGTCAAATGACAGGTATAGTATCTTTCGAACCAATGCTCTGATTCGACTGAAATTTTCACCAATCATTCCTCTTCACAATCCAGAATAACGATTCAAATATAAAAAGTCTAACTTTCGAAACAACTGAGATACAGGGTGTTCTTCGTCAAATGACAGGTATAGTATCTTTCGAACCAAAGCTCTGATTCGACTGAAATTTTCACCAATCATTCCTCTTCACAATCCAGAATAACGTTCCAAAAATAAAAAGTCTAACTTTCGAAACAACTGAGATACAGGGTGTTCTTCGTCAAATGACAGGTATAGTATCTTTCGAACCAATGCTCTGATTCGACTGAAATTTTCACCAATCATTCCTCTTCACAATCCAGAATAACGATTCAAAAATAATAAGTCTAACTTTCGAAACAACTGAGATACAAGGTGTTCTTCGTCAAATGACAGGTATAGTATCTTTCGAACCAATGCTCTGATCCGACTGAAATTTTCACCAATCATTGCTCTTCACAATCCAGAATAACGTTTCAAAAATAAAAAGTCTAACTTTCGAAACAACTGAGATACAGGGTGTTCTTCGTCAAATGACAGGTATAGTATCTTTCGAACCAATGCTCTGATTCGACTGAAATTTTCACCAATCATTCCTCTTCACAATCCAGAATAACGTTCCAAAAATAAAAAGTCTAACTTTCAAAACAACTGAGATACAGGGTGTTCTTCGTCAAATGACAGGTATAGTATCTTTCGAACCAATGCTCTGATTCGACTGAAATTTTCACCAATCATTCCTCTTCAAAATCCAGAATAACGTTCCAAAAATAAAAAGTCTAACTTTCGAAACAACTGAGATACAGGGTGTTCTTCGTCAAATGACAGGTATAGTATCTTTCGAACCAATGCTCTGATTCGACTGAAATTTTCACCAATCATTCCTCTTCAAAATCCAGAATAATGTTCCAAAAATAAAAAGTCTAACTTTCGAAACAACTGAGATACAAGGTGTTCTTCGTCAAATGACAGGTATAGTATCTTTCGAACCAATGCTCTGATTCGACTGAAATTTTCACCAATCATTCCTCTTCACAATCCAGAATAACGTTCCAAAAATAAAAAGTCTAACTTTCGAAACAACTGAGATACAGGGTGTTCTTCGTCAAATGACAGGTATAGTATCTTTCGAACCAATGCTCTGATTCGACTGAAATTTTCACCAATCATTCCTCTTCACAATCCAGAATAACGTTCCAAAAATAAAAAGTCTAACTTTCGAAACAATTGAGATACAGGGTGTTCTTCGTCAAATGACAGGTATAGTATCTTTCGAACCAATGCTCTGATTCGACTGAAATTTTCACCAATCATTCCTCTTCACAATCCAGAATAACGTTTCAAAAATAAAAAGTCTAACTTTCGAAACAACTGAGATACAGGGTGTTCTTCGTCAAATGACAGGTATAGTATCTTTCGAACCAATGCTCTGATTCGACTGAAATTTTCACCAATCATTCCTCTTCAAAATCCAGAATAACGTTCCAAAAATAAAAAGTCTAACTTTTGAAACAACTGAGATACAGGGTGTTCTTCGTCAAATGACAGGTATAGTATCTTTCGAACCAATGCTCTGATTCGACTGAAATTTTCACCAATCATTCCTCTTCACAATCCAGAATAACGTTTCAAAAATAAAAAGTCTAACTTCCGAAACAACTGAGATACAGGGTGTTCTTCGTCAAATGACAGGTATAGTATCTTTCGAACCAATGCTCTGATCCGACTGAAATTTTCACCAATCATTGCTCTTCACAATCCAGAATAACGTTTCAAAAATAAAAAGTCTAACTTTCGAAACAACTGAGATACAGGGTGTTCTTCGTCAAATGACAGGTATAGTATCTTTCGAACCAATGCTCTGATTCGACTGAAATTTTCACCAATCATTCCTCTTCACAATCCAGAATAACGTTCCAAAAATAAAAAGTCTAACTTTCGAAACAACTGAGATACAGGGTGTTCTTCGTCAAATGACAGGTATAGTATCTTTCGAACCAATGCTCTGATTCGACTGAAATTTTCACCAATCATTCCTCTTCAAAATCCAGAATAACGTTCCAAAAATAAAAAGTCTAACTTTCGAAACAACTGAGATACAGGGTGTTCTTCGTCAAATGACAGGTATAGTATCTTTCGAACCAATGCTCTGATTCGACTGAAATTTTCACCAATCATTCCTCTTCAAAATCCAGAATAATGTTCCAAAAATAAAAAGTCTAACTTTCGAAACAACTGAGATACAAGGTGTTCTTCGTCAAATGACAGGTATAGTATCTTTCGAACCAATGCTCTGATTCGACTGAAATTTTCACCAATCATTCCTCTTCACAATCCAGAATAACGTTTCAAAAATAAAAAGCCTAACTTCCGAAACAACTGAGATACAGGGTGTTCTTCGTCAAATGACAGGTATAGTATCTTTCGAACCAATGCTCTGATTCGACTGAAATTTTCACCAATCATTCCTCTTCAAAATCCAGAATAACGTTCCAAAAATAAAAAGTCTAACTTTCGAAACAACTGAGATACAGGGTGTTCTTCGTCAAATGACAGGTATAGTATCTTTCAAACCAATGCTCTGATTCGACTGAAATTTTCACCAATCATTCCTCTTCACAATCCAGAATAACGTTCCAAAAATAAAAAGTCTAACTTTCGAAACAACTGAGATACAGGGTGTTCTTCGTCAAATGACAGGTATAGTATCTTTCGAACCAATGCTCTGATTCGACTGAAATTTTCACCAATCATTCCTCTTCACAATCCAGAATAACGTTCCAAAAATAAAAAGTCTAACTTTCGAAACAATTGAGATACAGGGTGTTCTCCGTCAAATGACAGGTATAGTATCTTTCGAACCAATGCTCTGATTCGACTGAAATTTTCACCAATCATTCCTCTTCACAATCCAGAATAACGATTCAAAAATAATAAGTCTAACTTTCGAAACAACTGAGATACAGGGTGTTCTTCGTCAAATGACAGGTATAGTATCTTTCGAACCAATGCTCTGATCCGACTGAAATTTTCACCAATCATTGCTCTTCACAATCCAGAATAACGTTTCAAAAATAAAAAGTCTAACTTTCGAAACAACTGAGATACAGGGTGTTCTTCGTCAAATGACAGGTATAGTATCTTTCGAACCAATGCTCTCATTCGACTGAAATTTTCACCAATCATTCCTCTTCACAATCCAGAATAACGTTCTAAAAATAAAAAGTCCAACTTTCGAAACAACTGAGATACAGGGTGTTCTTCGTCAAATGACAGGTATAGTATCTTTCGAACCAATGCTCTGATTCGACTGAAATTTTCACCAATCATTCCTCTTCAAAATCCAGAATAACGTTCCAAAAATAAAAAGTCTAACTTTCGAAACAACTGAGATACAGGGTGTTCTTCGTCAAATGACAGGTATAGTATCTTTCGAACCAATGCTCTGATTCGACTGAAATTTTCACCAATCATTCCTCTTCACAATCCAGAATAACGTTTCAAAAATAAAAAGTCTAACTTTCGAAACAACTGAGATACAGGGTGTTCTTCGTCAAATGACAGGTATAGTATCTTTCGAACCAATGCTCTGATTCGACTGAAATTTTCACCAATCATTCCTCTTCACAATCCAGAATAACGGTTCAAAAATAAAAAGTCCAACTTTCGAAACAACTGAGATACAGGGTGTTCTTCGTCAAATGACAGGTATAGTATCTTTCGAACCAATGCTCTGATTCGACTGAAATTTTCACCAATCATTCCTCTTCACAATCCAGAATAACGTTCCAAAAATAAAAAGTCTAACTTTCGAAACAACTGAGATACAGGGTGTTCTTCGTCAAATGACAGGTATAGTATCTTTCGAACCAATGCTCTGATTCGACTGAAATTTTCACCAATCATTCCTCTTCAAAATCCAGAATAACGTTCCAAAAATAAAAAGTCTAACTTTCGAAACAACTGAGACACAGGGTGTTCTTCGTCAAATGACAGGTATAGTAACTTTCGAACCAATGCTCTGATTCGACTGAAATTTTCACCAATCATTCCTCTTCACAATCCAGAATAACGTTCCAAAAATAAAAAGTCTAACTTTCGAAACAACTGAGATACAGGGTGTTCTTCGTCAAATGACAGGTATAGTATCTTTCGAACCAATGCTCTGATTCGACTGAAATTTTAACCAATCATTCCTCTTCACAATCCAGAATAACGTTCCAAAAATAAAAAGTCTAACTTTCGAAACAACTGAGATACAGGGTGTTCTTCGTCAAATGACAGGTATAGTATCTTTCGAACCAATGCTCTGATTCGACTGAAATTTTCACCAATCATTCCTCTTCACAATCCAGAATAACGTTTCAAAAATAAAAAGTCTAACTTTCGAAACAACTGAGATACAGGGTGTTCTTCGTCAAATGACAGGTATAGTATCTTTCGAACCAATGCTCTGATTCGACTGAAATTTTCACCAATCATTCCTCTTCACAATCCAGAATAACGTTCTAAAAATAAAAAGTCCAACTTTCGAAACAACTGAGATACAGGGTGTTCTTCGTCAAATGACAGGTATAGTATCTTTCGAACCAATGCTCTGATTCGACTGAAATTTTCACCAATCATTCCTCTTCAAAATCCAGAATAACGTTCCAAAAATAAAAAGTCTAACTTTCGAAACAACTGAGATACAGGGTGTTCTTCGTCAAATGACAGGTATAGTATCTTTCGAACCAATGCTCTGATTCGACTGAAATTTTCACCAATCATTCCTCTTCACAATCCAGAATAACGTTTCAAAAATAAAAAGTCCAACTTCCGAAACAACTGAGATACAGGGTGTTCTTCGTCAAATGACAGGTATAGTATCTTTCGAACCAATGCTCTGATTCGACTGAAATTTTCACCAATCATTCCTCTTCACAATCCAGAATAACGGTTCAAAAATGAAAAGTCCAACTTTCGAAACAACTGAGATACAGGGTGTTCTTCGTCAAATGACAGGTATAGTATCTTTCGAACCAATGCTCTGATTCGACTGAAATTTTCACCAATCATTCCTCTTCACAATCCAGAATAACGTTCCAAAAATAATAAGTCTAACTTTCGAAACAACTGAGATACAGGGTGTTCTTCGTCAAATGACAGGTATAGTATCTTTCGAACCAATGCTCTGATCCGACTGAAATTTTCACCAATCATTGCTCTTCACAATCCAGAATAACGTTTCAAAAATAAAAAGTCAAACTTTCGAAACAACTGAGATACAGGGTGTTCTTTGTCAAATGACAGGTATAGTATCTTTCGAACCAATGCTCTGATTCGACTGAAATTTTCACCAATCATTCCTCTTCACAATCCAGAATAACGTTCTAAAAATAAAAAGTCCAACTTTCGAAACAACTGAGATACAGGGTGTTCTTCGTCAAATGACAGGTATAGTATCTTTCGAACCAATGCTCTGATTCGACTGAAATTTTCACCAATCATTCCTCTTCAAAATCCAGAATAACGTTCCAAAAATAAAAAGTCTAACTTTCGAAACAACTGAGATACAGGGTGTTCTTCGTCAAATGACAGGTATAGTATCTTTCGAACCAATGCTCTGATTCGACTGAAATTTTCACCAATCATTCCTCTTCACAATCCAGAATAACGTTTCAAAAATAAAAAGTCTAACTTTCGAAACAACTGAGATACAGGGTGTTCTTCGTCAAATGACAGGTATAGTATCTTTCGAACCAATGCTCTGATTCGACTGAAATTTTCACCAATCATTCCTCTTCACAATCCAGAATAACGGTTCAAAAATAAAAAGTCCAACTTTCGAAACAACTGAGATACAGGGTGTTCTTCGTCAAATGACAGGTATAGTATCTTTCGAACCAATGCTCTGATTCGACTGAAATTTTCACCAATCATTCCTCTTCACAATCCAGAATAACGTTCCAAAAATAAAAAGTCTAACTTTCGAAACAACTGAGATACAGGGTGTTCTTCGTCAAATGACAGGTATAGTATCTTTCGAACCAATGCTCTGATTCGACTGAAATTTTCACCAATCATTCCTCTTCAAAATCCAGAATAACGTTCCAAAAATAAAAAGTCTAACTTTCGAAACAACTGAGATACAGGGTGTTCTTCGTCAAATGACAGGTATAGTAACTTTCGAACCAATGCTCTGATTCGACTGAAATTTTCACCAATCATTCCTCTTCACAATCCAGAATAACGTTCCAAAAATAAAAAGTCTAACTTTCGAAACAACTGAGATACAGGGTGTTCTTCGTCAAATGACAGGTATAGTATCTTTCGAACCAATGCTCTGATTCGACTGAAATTTTAACCAATCATTCCTCTTCACAATCCAGAATAACGTTCCAAAAATAAAAAGTCTAACTTTCGAAACAACTGAGATACAGGGTGTTCTTCGTCAAATGACAGGTATAGTATCTTTCGAACCAATGCTCTGATTCGACTGAAATTTTCACCAATCATTCCTCTTCACAATCCAGAATAACGTTTCAAAAATAAAAAGTCTAACTTTCGAAACAACTGAGATACAGGGTGTTCTTCGTCAAATGACAAGTATAGTATCTTTCGAACCAATGCTCTGATTCGACTGAAATTTTCACCAATCATTCCTCTTCAAAATCCAGAATAACGTTCCAAAAATAAAAAGTCTAACTTTCGAAACAACTGAGATACAGGGTGTTCTTCGTCAAATGACAGGTATAGTATCTTTCGAACCAATGCTCTGATTCGACTGAAATTTTCACCAATCATTCCTCTTCACAATCCAGAATAACGTTCCAAAAATAAAAAGTCTAACTTTCGAAACAACTGAGATACAGGGTGTTCTTCGTCAAATGACAGGTATAGTATCTTTCGAACCAATGCTCTGATTCGACTGAAATTTTCACCAATCATTCCTCTTCAAAATCCAGAATAATGTTCCAAAAATAAAAAGTCTAACTTTCGAAACAACTGAGATACAAGGTGTTCTTCGTCAAATGACAGGTATAGTATCTTTCGAACCAATGCTCTGATTCGACTGAAATTTTCACCAATCATTCCTCTTCAAAATCCAGAATAACGTTTCAAAAATAAAAAGCCTAACTTCCGAAACAACTGAGATACAGGGTGTTCTTCGTCAAATGACAGGTATAGTATCTTTCGAACCAATGCTCTGATTCGACTGAAATTTTCACCAATCATTCCTCTTCAAAATCCAGAATAACGTTCCAAAAATAAAAAGTCTAACTTTCGAAACAACTGAGATACAGGGTGTTCTTCGTCAAATGACAGGTATAGTATCTTTCGAACCAATGCTCTGATTCGACTGAAATTTTCACCAATCATTCCTCTTCACAATCCAGAATAACGTTCCAAAAATAAAAAGTCTAACTTTCGAAACAACTGAGATACAGGGTGTTCTTCGTCAAATGACAGGTATAGTATCTTTCGAACCAATGCTCTGATTCGACTGAAATTTTCACCAATCATTCCTCTTCACAATCCAGAATAACGTTCCAAAAATAAAAAGTCTAACTTTCGAAACAATTGAGATACAGGGTGTTCTTCGTCAAATGACAGGTATAGTATCTTTCGAACCAATGCTCTGATTCGACTGAAATTTTCACCAATCATTCCTCTTCACAATCCAGAATAACGATTCAAAAATAATAAGTCTAACTTTCGAAACAACTGAGATACAGGGTGTTCTTCGTCAAATGACAGGTATAGTATCTTTCGAACCTATGCTCTGATTCGACTGAAATTTTCACCAATCATTCCTCTTCAAAATCCAGAATGACGTTCCAAAAATAAAAAGTCTAACTTTCGAAACAACTGAGATACAGGGTGTTCTTCGTCAAATGACAGGTATAGTATCTTTCGAACCAATGCTCTGATTCGACTGAAATTTTCACCAATCATTCCTCTTCACAATCCAGAATAACGTTTCAAAAATAAAAAGTCTAACTTCCGAAACAACTGAGATACAGGGTGTTCTTCGTCAAATGACAAGTATAGTATCTTTCGAACCAATGCTCTGATTCGACTGAAATTTTCACCAATCATTGCTCTTCACAATCCAGAATAACGTTTCAAAAATAAAAAGTCTAACTTCCGAAACAACTGAGATACAGGGTGTTCTTCGTCAAATGACAGGTATAGTATCTTTCGAACCAATGCTCTGATTCGACTGAAATTTTCACCAATCATTCCTCTTCACAATCCAGAATAACGGTTCAAAAATAAAAAGTCCAACTTTCGAAACAACTGAGATACAGGGTGTTCTTCGTCAAATGACAGGTATAGTATCTTTCGAACCAATGCTCTGATTCGACTGAAATTTTCACCAATCATTCCTCCTCACAATCCAGAATAACGTTCCAAAAATAAAAAGTCTAACTTTCGAAACAACTGAGATACAGGGTGTTCTTCGTCAAATGACAGGTATAGTATCTTTCGAACCAATGCTCTGATTCGACTGAAATTTTCACCAATCATTCCTCTTCAAAATCCAGAATAACGTTCCAAAAATAAAAAGTCTAACTTTCGAAACAACTGAGATACAGGGTGTTCTTCGTCAAATGACAGGTATAGTAACTTTCGAACCAATGCTCTGATTCGACTGAAATTTTCACCAATCATTCCTCTTCACAATCCAGAATAACGTTCCAAAAATAAAAAGTCTAACTTTCGAAACAACTGAGATACAGGGTGTTCTTCGTCAAATGACAGGTATAGTATCTTTCGAACCAATGCTCTGATTCGACTGAAATTTTAACCAATCATTCCTCTTCACAATCAAGAATAACGTTCCAAAAATAAAAAGTCTAACTTTCGAAACAACTGAGATACAGGGTGTTCTTCGTCAAATGACAGGTATAGTATCTTTCGAACCAATGCTCTGATTCGACTGAAATTTTCACCAATCATTCCTCTTCACAATCCAGAATAACGTTTCAAAAATAAAAAGTCTAACTTTCGAAACAACTGAGATACAGGGTGTTCTTCGTCAAATGACAAGTATAGTATCTTTCGAACCAATGCTCTGATTCGACTGAAATTTTCACCAATCATTCCTCTTCAAAATCCAGAATAACGTTCCAAAAATAAAAAGTCTAACTTTCGAAACAACTGAGATACAGGGTGTTCTTCGTCAAATGACAGGTATAGTATCTTTCGAACCTATGCTCTGATTCGACTGAAATTTTCACCAATCATTCCTCTTCAAAATCCAGAATGACGTTCCAAAAATAAAAAGTCTAACTTTCGAAACAACTGAGATACAGGGTGTTCTTCGTCAAATGACAGGTATAGTATCTTTCGAACCAATGCTCTGATTCGACTGAAATTTTCACCAATCATTCCTCTTCACAATCCAGAATAACGTTTCAAAAATAAAAAGTCTAACTTCCGAAACAACTGAGATACAGGGTGTTCTTCGTCAAATGACAGGTATAGTATCTTTCGAACCAATGCTCTGATTCGACTGAAATTTTCACCAATCATTCCTCTTCACAATCCAGAATAACGTTTCAAAAATAAAAAGTCTAACTTTCGAAACAACTGAGATACAGGGTGTTCCTCGTCAAATGACAGGTATAGTATCTTTCGAACCAATGCTCTGATTCGACTGAAATTTTCACCAATCATTCCTCTTCACAATTCAGAATAACGTTCCAAAAATAAAAAGTCTAACTTTCGAAACAACTGAGATACAGGGTGTTCTTCGTCAAATGACAAGTATAGTATCTTTCGAACCAATGCTCCGATTCGACTGAATCTTTCACCAATCATTCCTCTTCACAATCCAGAATAACGATTCAAAAATAAAAAGTCTAACTTTCGAAACAACTGAGAAACAGGGTGTTCTTCGTCAAATGACAGGTATAGTATCTTTCGAACCAATGCTCTGATTCGACTGAAATTTTCATCAATCATTCCTCTTCACAATCCAGAATAACGATTCAAAAATAAAAAGTCTAACTTTCGAAACAACTGAGATACAGGGTGTTCTGCGTCAAATGGCAGGTATAGTATCTTTCGAACCAATGCTCTGATTCGACTGAAATTTTCAACAATCATTCCTCTTCAAAATCCAGAATAACGTTCCAAAAATAAAAAGTCTAACTTTCGAAACAACTGAGATACAGGTTGTTCTTCGTCAAATGACAGGTATAGTATCTTTCGAACCAATGCTCTGATTCGACTGAAATTTTCACCAATCATTCCTCTTCACAATCCAGAATAACGTTCCAAAAATAAAAAGTCTTACTTCGAAACAACTGAGATACAGGGTGTTCTTCGTCAAATGAGAGGTATAGTATCTCTCGAACCAATGCTCTGATTCGACTGAAATTTTCACCAATCATTCCTCTTCACAATCCAGAATAACGATTCAAAAATAAAAAGTCTAACTTTTGAAACAACTGAGATACAGGGTGTTCTTCGTCAAATGACAGGTATAGTATCTTTCGAACCAATGCTCTGATTCGACTGAAATTTTCACCAATCATTCCTCTTCACAATCCAGAATAACGTTCCAAAAATAAAAAGTCTAACTTTCGAAACAACTGAGATACAGGGTGTTCTTCGTCAAATGACAGGTATAGTATCTTTCGAACCAATGCTCTGATTCGACTGAAATTTTCACCAATCATTCCTCTTCACGATCCAGAATAACGTTTCAAAAATAAAAAGTCCAACTTTCGAAACAACTGAGATACAGGGTGTTCTTCGTCAAATGACAGGTATAGTATCTTTCGAACCAATGCTCTGATTCGACTGAAATTTTCACCAATCATTCCTCTTCACAATCCAGAATAACGATTCAAAAATAATAAGTCTAACTTTCGAAACAACTGAGATACAGGGTGTTCTTCGTCAAATGACAGGTATAGTATCTTTCGAACCAATGCTCTGATCCGACTGAAATTTTCACCAATCATTGCTCTTCACAATCCAGAATAACGTTTCAAAAATAAAAAGTCTAACTTTCGAAACAACTGAGATACAGGGTGTTCTTCGTCAAATGACAGGTATAGTATCTCTCGAACCAATGCTCTGATTCGACTGAAATTTTCACCAATCATTCCTCTTCACAATCCAGAATAACGTTCCAAAAATAAAAAGTCTAACTTTCGAAACAACTGAGATACAGGGTGTTCTTCGTCAAATGACAGGTATAGTATCTTTCGAACCAATGCTCTGATTCGACTGAAATTTTCACCAATCATTCCTCTTCACAATCCAGAATAACGTTCCAAAAATAAAAAGTCTAACTTTCGAAACAACTGAGATACAGGGTGTTCTTCGTCAAATGACAGGTATAGTATCTTTCGAACCAATGCTCTGATTCGACTGAAATTTTCACCAATCATTCCTCTTCAAAATCCAGAATGACGTTCCAAAAATAAAAAGTCTAACTTTCGAAACAACTGAGATACAGGGTGTTCTTCGTCAAATGACAGGTATAGTATCTTTCGAACCAATGCTCTGATTCGACTGAAATTTTCACCAATCATTCCTCTTCACAATCCAGAATAACGTTTCAAAAATAAAAAGTCTAACTTCCGAAACAACTGAGATACAGGGTGTTCTTCGTCAAATGACAGGTATAGTATCTTTCGAACCAATGCTCTGATTCGACTGAAATTTTCACCAATCATTCCTCTTCACAATCCAGAATAACGTTTCAAAAATAAAAAGTCTAACTTTCGAAACAACTGAGATACAGGGTGTTCCTCGTCAAATGACAGGTATAGTATCTTTCGAACCAATGCTCTGATTCGACTGAAATTTTCACCAATCATTCCTCTTCACAATTCAGAATAACGTTCCAAAAATAAAAAGTCTAACTTTCGAAACAACTGAGATACAGGGTGTTCTTCGTCAAATGACAAGTATAGTATCTTTCGAACCAATGCTCCGATTCGACTGAATCTTTCACCAATCATTCCTCTTCACAATCCAGAATAACGATTCAAAAATAAAAAGTCTAACTTTCGAAACAACTGAGAAACAGGGTGTTCTTCGTCAAATGACAGGTATAGTATCTTTCGAACCAATGCTCTGATTCGACTGAAATTTTCATCAATCATTCCTCTTCACAATCCAGAATAACGATTCAAAAATAAAAAGTCTAACTTTCGAAACAACTGAGATACAGGGTGTTCTGCGTCAAATGGCAGGTATAGTATCTTTCGAACCAATGCTCTGATTCGACTGAAATTTTCAACAATCATTCCTCTTCAAAATCCAGAATAACGTTCCAAAAATAAAAAGTCTAACTTTCGAAACAACTGAGATACAGGTTGTTCTTCGTCAAATGACAGGTATAGTATCTTTCGAACCAATGCTCTGATTCGACTGAAATTTTCACCAATCATTCCTCTTCACAATCCAGAATAACGTTCCAAAAATAAAAAGTCTTACTTCGAAACAACTGAGATACAAGGTGTTCTTCGTCAAATGAGAGGTATAGTATCTCTCGAACCAATGCTCTGATTCGACTGAAATTTTCACCAATCATTCCTCTTCACAATCCAGAATAACGATTCAAAAATAAAAAGTCTAACTTTTGAAACAACTGAGATACAGGGTGTTCTTCGTCAAATGACAGGTATAGTATCTTTCGAACCAATGCTCTGATTCGACTGAAATTTTCACCAATCATTCCTCTTCACAATCCAGAATAACGTTCCAAAAATAAAAAGTCTAACTTTCGAAACAACTGAGATACAGGGTGTTCTTCGTCAAATGACAGGTATAGTATCTTTCGAACCAATGCTCTGATTCGACTGAAATTTTCACCAATCATTCCTCTTCACGATCCAGAATAACGTTTCAAAAATAAAAAGTCCAACTTTCGAAACAACTGAGATACAGGGTGTTCTTCGTCAAATGACAGGTATAGTATCTTTCGAACCAATGCTCTGATTCGACTGAAATTTTCACCAATCATTCCTCTTCACAATCCAGAATAACGATTCAAAAATAATAAGTCTAACTTTCGAAACAACTGAGATACAGGGTGTTCTTCGTCAAATGACAGGTATAGTATCTTTCGAACCAATGCTCTGATCCGACTGAAATTTTCACCAATCATTGCTCTTCACAATCCAGAATAACGTTTCAAAAATAAAAAGTCTAACTTTCGAAACAACTGAGATACAGGGTGTTCTTCGTCAAATGACAGGTATAGTATCTCTCGAACCAATGCTCTGATTCGACTGAAATTTTCACCAATCATTCCTCTTCACAATCCAGAATAACGTTCCAAAAATAAAAAGTCTAACTTTCGAAACAACTGAGATACAGGGTGTTCTTCGTCAAATGACAGGTATAGTATCTTTCGAACCAATGCTCTGATTCGACTGAAATTTTCACCAATCATTCCTCTTCACAATCCAGAATAACGTTCCAAAAATAAAAAGTCTAACTTTCGAAACAACTGAGATACAGGGTGTTCTTCGTCAAATGACAGGTATAGTATCTTTCGAACCAATGCTCTGATTCGACTGAAATTTTCACCAATCATTCCTCTTCACAATCCAGAATAACGACTCAAAAATAAAAAGTCTAACTTTCGAAACAACTAAGATACAGGGTGTTCTTCGTCAAATGACAAGTATAGTATCTTTCGAACCAATGCTCTGATTCGACTGAAATTTTCACCAATCATTCCTCTTCACAATCCAGAATAACGATTCAAAAATAAAAAGTCTAACTTACGAAACAACTGAGATACAGGGTGTTCTTCGTCAAATGACAGGTATAGTATCTTTCGAACCAATGCTCTGATTCGACTGAAATTTTCACCAATCATTCCTCTTCACAATTCAGAATAACGTTCCAAAAATAAAAAGTCTAACTTTCGAAACAACTGAGATACAGGGTGTTCTTCGTCAAATGACAAGTATAGTATCTTTCGAACCAATGCTCTGATTCGACTGAAATTTTCACCAATCATTCCTCTTCACAATTCAGAATAACGTTCCAAAAATAAAAAGTCTAACTTTCGAAACAACTGAGATACAGGGTGTTCTTCGTCAAATGACAAGTATAGTATCTTTCGAACCAATGCTCCGATTGGACTGAATCTTTCACCAATCATTCCTCTTCACAATCCAGAATAACGATTCAAAAATAAAAAGTCTAACTTTCGAAACAACTGAGAAACAGGGTGTTCTTCGTCAAATGACAGGTATAGTATCTTTCGAACCAATGCTCTGATTCGACTGAAATTTTCATCAATCATTCCTCTTCACAATCCAGAATAACGATTCAAAAATAAAAAGTCTAACTTTCGAAACAACTGAGATACAGGGTGTTCTGCGTCAAATGGCAGGTATAGTATCTTTCGAACCAATGCTCTGATTCGACTGAAATTTTCAACAATCATTCCTCTTCAAAATCCAGAATAACGTTCCAAAAATAAAAAGTCTAACTTTCGAAACAACTGAGATACAGGTTGTTCTTCGTCAAATGACAGGTATAGTATCTTTCGAACCAATGCTCTGATTCGACTGAAATTTTCACCAATCATTCCTCTTCACAATCCAGAATAACGTTCCAAAAATAAAAAGTCTTACTTCGAAACAACTGAGATACAGGGTGTTCTTCGTCAAATGAGAGGTATAGTATCTCTCGAACCAATGCTCTGATTCGACTGAAATTTTCAACAATCATTCCTCTTCACAATCCAGAATAACGATTCAAAAATAAAAAGTCTAACTTTTGAAACAACTGAGATACAGGGTGTTCTTCGTCAAATGACAGGTATAGTATCTTTCGAACCAATGCTCTGATTCGACTGAAATTTTCACCAATCATTCCTCTTCACAATCCAGAATAACGTTCCAAAAATAAAAAGTCTAACTTTCGAAACAACTGAGATACAGGGTGTTCTTCGTCAAATGACAGGTATAGTATCTTTCGAACCAATGCTCTGATTCGACTGAAATTTTCACCAATCATTCCTCTTCACGATCCAGAATAACGTTTCAAAAATAAAAAGTCCAACTTTCGAAACAACTGAGATACAGGGTGTTCTTCGTCAAATGACAGGTATAGTATCTTTCGAACCAATGCTCTGATTCGACTGAAATTTTCACCAATCATTCCTCTTCACAATCCAGAATAACGATTCAAAAATAATAAGTCTAACTTTCGAAACAACTGAGATACAGGGTGTTCTTCGTCAAATGACAGGTATAGTATCTTTCGAACCAATGCTCTGATCCGACTGAAATTTTCACCAATCATTGCTCTTCACAATCCAGAATAACGTTTCAAAAATAAAAAGTCTAACTTTCGAAACAACTGAGATACAGGGTGTTCTTCGTCAAATGACAGGTATAGTATCTCTCGAACCAATGCTCTGATTCGACTGAAATTTTCACCAATCATTTCTCTTCACAATCCAGAATAACGTTCCAAAAATAAAAAGTCTAACTTTCGAAACAACTGAGATACAGGGTGTTCTTCGTCAAATGACAGGTATAGTATCTTTCGAACCAATGCTCTGATTCGACTGAAATTTTCACCAATCATTCCTCTTCACAATCCAGAATAACGTTCCAAAAATAAAAAGTCTAACTTTCGAAACAACTGAGATACAGGGTGTTCTTCGTCAAATGACAGGTATAGTATCTTTCGAACCAATGCTCTGATTCAACTGAAATTTTCACCAATCATTCCTCTTCACAATCCAGAATAACGACTCAAAAATAAAAAGTCTAACTTTCGAAACAACTAAGATACAGGGTGTTCTTCGTCAAATGACAAGTATAGTATCTTTCGAACCAATGCTCTGATTCGACTGAAATTTTCACCAATCATTCCTCTTCACAATCCAGAATAACGATTCAAAAATAAAAAGTCTAACTTACGAAACAACTGAGATACAGGGTGTTCTTCGTCAAATGACAGGTATAGTATCTTTCGAACCAATGCTCTGATTCGACTGAAATTTTCACCAATCATTCCTCTTCACAATCCAGAATAACGATTCAAAAATAAAAAGTCTAACTTTCGAAACAACTGAGATACAGGGTGTTCTTCGTCAAATGACAGGTATAGTATCTTTCGAACCAAAGCTCTGATTCGACTGAAATTTTCACCAATCATTCCTCTCCACAATCCAGAATAACGTTCCAAAAATAAAAAGTCTAACTTTCGAAACAACTGAGATACAGGGTGTTCTTCGTCAAATGACAGGTATAGTATCTTTCGAACCAATGCTCTGATTCGACTGAAATTTTCACCAATCATTCCTCTTCACAATCCAGAATAACGTTTCAAAAATAAAAAGTCTTACTTCCGAAACAACTGAGATACAGGGTGTTCTTCGTCAAATGACAGGTATAGTATCTTTCGAACCAATGCTCTGATCCGACTGAAATTTTCACCAATCATTCCTCTTCACAATCCAGAATAACGATTCAAAAATAAAAAGTCTAACTTTCGAAACAACTGAGATACAGGGTGTTCTTCGTCAAATGACAGGTATAGTATCTTTCGAACCAATGCTCTGATTCGACTGAAATTTTCACCAATCATTCCTCTTCACAATCCAGAATAATGTTTCAAAAATAAAAAGTCTAACTTCCGAAACAACTGAGATACAGGGTGTTCTTCGTCAAATGACAGGTATAGTATCTTTCGAACCAATGCTCTGATCCGACTGAAATTTTCACCAATCATTCCTCTTCACAATCCAGAATAACGATTCAAAAATAAAAAGTCTAACTTTCGAAACAACTGAGATACAGGGTGTTCTTCGTCAAATGACAGGTATAGTATCTTTCGAACCAATGCTCTGATTCGACTGAAATTTTCACCAATCATTCCTCTTCACAATCCAGAATAACGTTCCAAAAATAAAAAGTCTAACTTTCGAAACAACTGAGATACAGGGTGTTCTTCGTCAAATGACAGGTATAGTATCTTTCGAACCAATGCTCTGATTCGACTGAAATTTTCACCAATCATTCCTCTTCACAATCCAGAATAACGACTCAAAAATAAAAAGTCTAACTTTCGAAACAACTAAGATACAGGGTGTTCTTCGTCAAATGACAAGTTAGTATCTTTCGAACCAATGCTCTGATTCGACTGAAATTTTCACCAATCATTCCTCTTCACAATCCAGAATAACGATTCAAAAATAAAAAGTCTAACTTACGAAACAACTGAGATACAGGGTGTTCTTCGTCAAATGACAGGTATAGTATCTTTCGAACCAATGCTCTGATTCGACTGAAATTTTCACCAATCATTCCTCTTCACAATCCAGAATAACGATTCAAAAATAAAAAGTCTAACTTTCGAAACAACTGAGATACAGGGTGTTCTTCGTCAAATGACAGGTATAGTATCTTTCGAACCAAAGCTCTGATTCGACTGAAATTTTCACCAATCATTCCTCTTCACAATCTAGAATAACGTTCCAAAAATAAAAAGTCTAACTTTCGAAACAACTGAGATACAGGGTGTTCTTCGTCAAATGACAGGTATAGTATCTTTCGAACCAATGCTCTGATTCGACTGAAATTTTCACCAATCATTCCTCTTCACAATCCAGAATAACGATTCAAAAATAATAAGTCTAACTTTCGAAACAACTGAGATACAGGGTGTTCTTCGTCAAATGACAGGTATAGTATCTTTCGAACCAATGCTCTGATCCGACTGAAATTTTCACCAATCATTGCTCTTCACAATCCAGAATAACGTTTCAAAAATAAAAAGTCTAACTTTCGAAACAACTGAGATACAGGGTGTTCTTCGTCAAATGACAGGTATAGTATCTTTCGAACCAATTCTCTGATTCGACTGAAATTTTCACCAATCATTCCTCTTCACAATCCAGAATAACGTTCCAAAAATAAAAAGTCTAACTTTCGAAACAACTGAGATACAGGGTGTTCTTCGTCAAATGACAGGTATAGTATCTTTCGAACCAATGCTCTGATTCGACTGAAATTTTCACCAATCATTCCTCTTCAAAATCCAGAATAACGTTCCAAAAATAAAAAGTCTAACTTTCGAAACAACTGAGATACAGGGTGTTCTTCGTCAAATGACAGGTATAGTATCTTTCGAACCAATGCTCTGATTCGACTGAAATTTTCACCAATCATTCCTCTTCAAAATCCAGAATAATGTTCCAAAAATAAAAAGTCTAACTTTCGAAACAACTGAGATACAAGGTGTTCTTCGTCAAATTACAGGTATAGTATCTTTCGAACCAATGCTCTGATTCGACTGAAATTTTCACCAATCATTCCTCTTCACAATCCAGAATAACGTTTCAAAAATAAAAAGTCTAACTTCCGAAACAACTGAGATACAGGGTGTTCTTCGTCAAATGACAGGTATAGTATCTTTCGAACCAATGCTCTGATTCGACTGAAATTTTCACCAATCATTCGTCTTCAAAATCCAGAATAACGTTCCAAAAATAAAAAGTCTAACTTTCGAAACAACTGAGATACAGGGTGTTCTTCGTCAAATGACAGGTATAGTATCTTTCGAACCAATGCTCTGATTCGACTGAAATTTTCACCAATCATTCCTCTTCACAATCCAGAATAACGTTCCAAAAATAAAAAGTCTAACTTTCGAAACAACTGAGATACAGGGTGTTCTTCGTCAAATGACAGGTATAGTATCTTTCGAACCAATGCTCTGATTCGACTGAAATTTTCACCAATCATTCCTCTTCACAATCCAGAATAACGTTTCAAAAATAAAAAGTCTAACTTTCGAAACAACTGAGATACAGGGTGTTCTTCGTCAAATGACAGGTATAGTATCTTTCGAACCAATGCTCTGATTCGACATTCGACTGAAATTTTCACCAATCATTCCTCTTCAAAATCCAGAATAACGTTCCAAAAATAAAAAGTCTAACTTTCGAAACAACTGAGATACAGGGTGTTCTTCGTCAAATGACAGGTATAGTATCTTTCGAACCAATGCTCTGATTCGACATTCGACTGAAATTTTCACCAATCATTCCTCTTCAAAATCCAGAATAACGTTTCAAAAATAAAAAGTCTAACTTTCGAAACAACTGAGATACAGGGTGTTCTTCGTCAAATGACAGGTATAGTATCTTTCGAACCAATGCTCTGATTCGACATTCGACTGAAATTTTCACCAATCATTCCTCTTCAAAATCCAGAATAACGTTCCAAAAATAAAAAGTCTAACTTTCGAAACAACTGAGATACAGGGTGTTCTTCGTCAAATGACAGGTATAGTATCTTTCGAACCAATTCTCTGATTCGACTGAAATTTTCACCAATCATTCCTCTTCACAATCCAGAATAACGTTCCAAAAATAAAAAGTCTAACTTTCGAAACAACTGAGATACAGGGTGTTCTTCGTCAAATGACAGGTATAGTATCTTTCGAACCAATGCTCTGATTCGACTGAAATTTTCACCAATCATTCCTCTTCAAAATCCAGAATAACGTTCCAAAAATAAAAAGTCTAACTTTCGAAACAACTGAGATACAGGGTGTTCTTCGTCAAATGACAGGTATAGTATCTTTCGAACCAATGCTCTGATTCGACTGAAATTTTCACCAATCATTCCTCTTCAAAATCCAGAATAATGTTCCAAAAATAAAAAGTCTAACTTTCGAAACAACTGAGATACAAGGTGTTCTTCGTCAAATTACAGGTATAGTATCTTTCGAACCAATGCTCTGATTCGACTGAAATTTTCACCAATCATTCCTCTTCACAATCCAGAATAACGTTTCAAAAATAAAAAGTCTAACTTCCGAAACAACTGAGATACAGGGTGTTCTTCGTCAAATGACAGGTATAGTATCTTTCGAACCAATGCTCTGATTCGACTGAAATTTTCACCAATCATTCGTCTTCAAAATCCAGAATAACGTTCCAAAAATAAAAAGTCTAACTTTCGAAACAACTGAGATACAGGGTGTTCTTCGTCAAATGACAGGTATAGTATCTTTCGAACCAATGCTCTGATTCGACTGAAATTTTCACCAATCATTCCTCTTCACAATCCAGAATAACGTTCCAAAAATAAAAAGTCTAACTTTCGAAACAACTGAGATACAGGGTGTTCTTCGTCAAATGACAGGTATAGTATCTTTCGAACCAATGCTCTGATTCGACTGAAATTTTCACCAATCATTCCTCTTCACAATCCAGAATAACGTTTCAAAAATAAAAAGTCTAACTTTCGAAACAACTGAGATACAGGGTGTTCTTCGTCAAATGACAGGTATAGTATCTTTCGAACCAATGCTCTGATTCGACATTCGACTGAAATTTTCACCAATCATTCCTCTTCAAAATCCAGAATAACGTTCCAAAAATAAAAAGTCTAACTTTCGAAACAACTGAGATACAGGGTGTTCTTCGTCAAATGACAGGTATAGTATCTTTCGAACCAATGCTCTGATTCGACTGAAATTTTCACCAATCATTCCTCTTCACAATCCAGAATAACGTTTCAAAAATAAAAAGTCTAACTTCCGAAACAACTGAGATACAGGGTGTTCTTCGTCAAATGACAGGTATAGTATCTTTCGAACCAATGCTCTGATCCGACTGAAATTTTCACCAATCATTGCTCTTCACAATCCAGAATAACGTTTCAAAAATAAAAAGTCTAACTTTCGAAACAACTGAGATACAGGGTGTTCTTCGTCAAATGACAGGTATAGTATCTTTCGAACCAATGCTCTGATTCGACTGAAATTTTCACCAATCATTCCTCTTCACAATCCAGAATAACGTTCCAAAAATAAAAAGTCTAACTTTCGAAACAACTGAGATACAGGGTGTTCTTCGTCAAATGACAGGTATAGTATCTTTCGAACCAATGCTCTGATTCGACTGAAATTTTCACCAATCATTCCTCTTCAAAATCCAGAATAACGTTCCAAAAATAAAAAGTCTAACTTTCGAAACAACTGAGATACAGGGTGTTCTTCGTCAAATGACAGGTATAGTATCTTTCGAACCAATGCTCTGATTCGACTGAAATTTTCACCAATCATTCCTCTTCAAAATCCAGAATAATGTTCCAAAAATAAAAAGTCTAACTTTCGAAACAACTGAGATACAAGGTGTTCTTCGTCAAATGACAGGTATAGTATCTTTCGAACCAATGCTCTGATTCGACTGAAATTTTCACCAATCATTCCTCTTCACAATCCAGAATAACGTTTCAAAAATAAAAAGTCTAACTTCCGAAACAACTGAGATACAGGGTGTTCTTCGTCAAATGACAGGTATAGTATCTTTCGAACCAATGCTCTGATTCGACTGAAATTTTCACCAATCATTCCTCTTCAAAATCCAGAATAACGTTCCAAAAATAAAAAGTCTAACTTTCGAAACAACTGAGATACAGGGTGTTCTTCGTCAAATGACAGGTATAGTATCTTTCGAACCAATGCTCTGATTCGACTGAAATTTTCACCAATCATTCCTCTTCACAATCCAGAATAACGTTCCAAAAATAAAAAGTCTAACTTTCGAAACAACTGAGATACAGGGTGTTCTTCGTCAAATGACAGGTATAGTATCTTTCGAACCAATGCTCTGATTCGACTGAAATTTTCACCAATCATTCCTCTTCACAATCCAGAATAACGTTCCAAAAATAAAAAGTCTAACTTTCGAAACAATTGAGATACAGGGTGTTCTTCGTCAAATGACAGGTATAGTATCTTTCGAACCAATCCTCTGATTCGACTGAAATTTTCACCAATCATTCCTCTTCACAATCCAGAATAACGATTCAAAAATAATAAGTCTAACTTTCGAAACAACTGAGATACAGGGTGTTCTTCGTCAAATGACAGGTATAGTATCTTTCGAACCAATGCTCTGATCCGACTGAAATTTTCACCAATCATTGCTCTTCACAATCCAGAATAACGTTTCAAAAATAAAAAGTCTAACTTTCGAAACAACTGAGATACAGGGTGTTCTTCGTCAAATGACAGGTATAGTATCTTTCGAACCAATGCTCTGATTCGACTGAAATTTTCACCAATCATTCCTCTTCACAATCCAGAATAACGTTCTAAAAATAAAAAGTCTAACTTTCGAAACAACTGAGATACAGGGTGTTCTTCGTCAAATGACAGGTATAGTATCTTTCGAACCAATGCTCTGATTCGACTGAAATTTTCACCAATCATTCCTCTTCAAAATCCAGAATAACGTTCCAAAAATAAAAAGTCTAACTTTCGAAACAACTGAGATACAGGGTGTTCTTCGTCAAATGACAGGTATAGTATCTTTCGAACCAATGCTCTGATTCGACTGAAATTTTCACCAATCATTCCTCTTCACAATCCAGAATAACGTTTCAAAAATAAAAAGTCTAACTTCCGAAACAACTGAGATACAGGGTGTTCTTCGTCAAATGACAGGTATAGTATCTTTCGAACCAATGCTCTGATTCGACTGAAATTTTCACCAATCATTCCTCTTCACAATCCAGAATAACGGTTCAAAAATAAAAAGTCTAACTTTCGAAACAACTGAGATACAGGGTGTTCTTCGTCAAATGACAGGTATAGTATCTTTCGAACCAATGCTCTGATTCGACTGAAATTTTCACCAATCATTCCTCTTCACAATCCAGAATAACGTTCCAAAAATAAAAAGTCTAACTTTCGAAACAACTGAGATACAGGGTGTTCTTCGTCAAATGACAGGTATAGTATCTTTCGAACCAATGCTCTGATTCGACTGAAATTTTCACCAATCATTCCTCTTCACAATCCAGAATAACGTTCCAAAAATAAAAAGTCTAACTTTCGAAACAACTGAGATACAGGGTGTTCTTCGTCAAATGACAGGTATAGTAACTTTCGAACCAATGCTCTGATTCGACTGAAATTTTCACCAATCATTCCTCTTCACAATCCAGAATAACGTTCCAAAAATAAAAAGTCTAACTTTCGAAACAACTGAGATACAGGGTGTTCTTCGTCAAATGACAGGTATAGTATCTTTCGAACCAATGCTCTGATTCGACTGAAATTTTAACCAATCATTCCTCTTCACAATCCAGAATAACGTTCCAAAAATAAAAAGTCTAACTTTCGAAACAACTGAGATACAGGGTGTTCTTCGTCAAATGACAGGTATAGTATCTTTCGAACCAATGCTCTGATTCGACTGAAATTTTCACCAATCATTCCTCTTCACAATCCAGAATAACGTTTCAAAAATAAAAAGTCTAACTTTCGAAACAACTGAGATACAGGGTGTTCTTCGTCAAATGACAAGTATAGTATCTTTCGAACCAATGCTCTGATTCGACTGAAATTTTCACCAATCATTCCTCTTCAAAATCCAGAATAACGTTCCAAAAATAAAAAGTCTAACTTTCGAAACAACTGAGATACAGGGTGTTCTTCGTCAAATGACAGGTATAGTATCTTTCGAACCTATGCTCTGATTCGACTGAAATTTTCACCAATCATTCCTCTTCAAAATCCAGAATAACGTTTCAAAAATAAAAAGTCTAACTTTCGAAACAACTGAGATACAGGGTGTTCTTCGTCAAATGACAGGTATAGTATCTTTCGAACCAATGCTCTGATTCGACTGAAATTTTCACCAATCATTCCTCTTCACAATCCAGAATAACGTTTCAAAAATAAAAAGTCTAACTTCCGAAATAACTGAGATACAGGGTGTTCTTCGTCAAATGACAGGTATAGTATCTTTCGAACCAATGCTCTGATTCGACTGAAATTTTCACCAATCATTCCTCCTCACAATCCAGAATAACGTTTCAAAAATAAAAAGTCTAACTTTCGAAACAACTGAGATACAGGGTGTTCCTCGTCAAATGACAGGTATAGTATCTTTCGAACCAATGCTCTGATTCGACTGAAATTTTCACCAATCATTCCTCTTCACAATTCAGAATAACGTTCCAAAAATAAAAAGTCTAACTTTCGAAACAACTGAGATACAGGGTGTTCTTCGTCAAATGACAAGTATAGTATCTTTCGAACCAATGCTCCGATTCGACTGAATCTTTCACCAATCATTCCTCTTCACAATCCAGAATAACGATTCAAAAATAAAAAGTCTAACTTTCGAAACAACTGAGAAACAGGGTGTTCTTCGTCAAATGACAGGTATAGTATCTTTCGAACCAATGCTCTGATTCGACTGAAATTTTCATCAATCATTCCTCTTCACAATCCAGAATAACGATTCAAAAATAAAAAGTCTAACTTTCGAAACAACTGAGATACAGGGTGTTCTTCGTCAAATGACAGGTATAGTATCTTTCGAACCAATGCTCTGATTCGACTGAAATTTTCAACAATCATTCCTCTTCAAAATCCAGAATAACGTTCCAAAAATAAAAAGTCTAACTTTCGAAACAACTGAGATACAGGGTGTTCTTCGTCAAATGACAGGTATAGTATCTTTCGAACCAATGCTCTGATTCGACTGAAATTTTCACCAATCATTCCTCTTCACAATCCAGAATAACGTTCCAAAAATAAAAAGTCTTACTTCGAAACAACTGAGATACAGGGTGTTCTTCGTCAAATGACAGGTATAGTATCTCTCGAACCAATGCTCTGATTCGACTGAAATTTTCACCAATCATTCCTCTTCACAATCCAGAATAACGATTCAAAAATAAAAAGTCTAACTTTTGAAACAACTGAGATACAGGGTGTTCTTCGTCAAATGACAGGTATAGTATCTTTCGAACCAATGCTCTGATTCGACTGAAATTTTCACCAATCATTCCTCTTCACAATCCAGAATAACGTTCCAAAAATAAAAAGTCTAACTTTCGAAACAACTGAGATACAGGGTGTTCTTCGTCAAATGACAGGTATAGTATCTTTCGAACCAATGCTCTGATTCGACTGAAATTTTCACCAATCATTCCTCTTCACGATCCAGAATAACGTTTCAAAAATAAAAAGTCCAACTTTCGAAACAACTGAGATACAGGGTGTTCTTCGTCAAATGACAGGTATAGTATCTTCCGAACCAATGCTCTGATTCGACTGAAATTTTCACCAATCATTCCTCTTCACAATCCAGAATAACGATTCAAAAATAAAAAGTCTAACTTTCGAAACAACTGAGATACAGGGTGTTCTTCGTCAAATGACAAGTATAGTATCTTTCGAACCAATGCTCTGATTCGACTGAAATTTTCACCAATCATTCCTCTTCAAAATCCAGAATAACGTTCCAAAAATAAAAAGTCTAACTTTCGAAACAACTGAGATACAGGGTGTTCTTCGTCAAATGACAGGTATAGTATCTTTCGAACCAATGCTCTGATTCGACTGAAATTTTCACCAATCATTCCTCTTCAAAATCCAGAATACCGTTCCAAAAATAAAAAGTCTAACTTTCGAAACAACTGAGATACAGGGTGTTCTTCGTCAAATGACAGGTATAGTATCTTTCGAACCAATGCTCTGATTCGACTGAAATTTTCAACAATCATTCCTCTTCACAATCCAGAATAACGTTTCAAAAATAAAAAGTCTACTTCCGAAACAACTGAGATACAGGGTGTTCTTCGTCAAATGACAGGTATAGTATCTTTCGAACCAATGCTCTGATTCGACTGAAATTTTCACCAATCATTCCTCTTCACAATCCAGAATAACGTTTCAAAAATAAAAAGTCTAACTTTCGAAACAACTGAGATACAGGGTGTTCTTCGTCAAATGACAGGTATAGTATCTTTCGAACCAATGCTCTGATTCGACTGAAATTTTCACCAAACATTCCTCTTCACAATCCAGAATAACGTTCCAAAAATAAAAAGTCTAACTTTCGAAACAACTGAGATACAGGGTGTTCTTCGTCAAATGACAAGTATAGTATCTTTCGAACCAATGCTCTGATTCGACTGAAATTTTCACCAATCATTCCTCTTCACAATCCAGAATAACGATTCAAAAATAAAAAGTCTAACTTTTGAAACAACTGAGATACAGGGTGTTCTTCGTCAAATGACAAGTATAGTATCTTTCGAACCAATGCTCTGATTCGACTGAAATTTTCACCAATCATTCCTCTTCACAATCCAGAATAACGATTCAAAAATAAAAAGTCTAACTTCCGAAACAACTGAGATACAGGGTGTTTTCGTCAAATGACAGGTATAGTATCTTTCGAACCAATGCTCTGATTCGACTGAAATTTTCACCAATCATTCCTCTTCAAAATCCAGAATAACGTTCCAAAAATAAAAAGTCTAACTTTCGAAACAACTGAGATACAGGGTGTTCTTCGTCAAATGACAGGTATAGTATCTTTCGAACCAATGCTCTGATTCGACTGAAATTTTCACCAATCATTCCTCTTCACAATCCAGAATAACGATTCAAAAATAAAAAGTCTAACTTTCGAAACAACTGAGATAGGGGGTGTTCTTCGTCAAATGAGAGTTATAGTATCTTTCGAACCAATGCTCTGATTCGACTGAAATTTTCACCAATCATTCCTCTTCACAATCCAGAATAACGTTCCAAAAATAAAAAGTCTAACTTTCGAAACAACTGAGATACAGGGTGTTCTTCGTAAAATGACAGGTATAGTATCTTTCGAACCAATGCTCTGATTCGACTGAAATTTTCACCAATCATTCCTCTTCACAATCCAGAATAACGATTCAAAAATAAAAAGTCTAACTTTCGAAACAACTGAGATACAGGGTGTTCTTCGTCAAATGACAGGTATAGTATCTTTCGAACCAATGCTCTGATTCGACTGAAATTTTCACCAATCATTCCCCTTCACAATCCAGAATAACGATTCAAAAATAAAAAGTCTAACTTTCGAAACAACTGAGATACAGGGTGTTCTTCGTCAAATGACAGGTATAGTATCTTTCGAACCAATGCTCTGATTCGACTGAAATTTTCACCAATCATTCCTCTTCACAATCCAGAATAACGTTCCAAAAATAAAAAGTCTAACTTTCGAAACAACTGAGATACAGGGTGTTCTTCGTCAAATGACAAGTATAGTATCTTTCGAACCAATGCTCTGATTCGACTGAAATTTTCACCAATCATTCCTCTTCACAATCCAGAATAACGATTCAAAAATGAAAAGTCTAACTTTTGAAACAACTGAGATACAGTGTGTTCTTCGTCAAATGACAGGTATAGTATCTTGCGAACCAATGCTCTGATTCGACTGAAATTTTCACCAATCATTCCTCTTCACAATCCAGAATAACGATTCAAAAATGAAAAGTCTAACTTTCGAAACAACTGAGATACAGGGTGTTCTTCGTCAAATGACAAGTATAGTATCTTTCGAACCAATGCTCTGATTCGACTGAAATTTTCACCAATCATTCCTCTTCACAATCCAGAATAACGATTCAAAAATAAAAAGTCTAACTTTCGAAACAACTGAGATACAGGGTGTTCTTCGTCAAATGACAGGGATAGTATCTTTCGAACCAATGCTCTGATTCGACTGAAATTTTCACCAATCATTCCTCTTCACAATCCAGAATAACGATTCAAAAATAAAAAGTCTAACTTTCGAAACAACTGAGATACAGGGTGTTCTTCGTCAAATGACAGGTATAGTATCTTTCGAACCAATGCTCTGATTCGACTGAAATTTTCACCAATCATTCTTCCTCACAATCCAGAATAACGTTCCAAAAATAAAAAGTCTAACTTTCGAAACAACTGAGATACAGGGTGTTCTTCGTCAAATGACAAGTATAGTATCTTTCGAACCAATGCTCTGATTCGACTGAAATTTTCACCAATCATTCCTCTTCACAATCCAGAATAACGATTCAAAAATAAAAAGTCTAACTTTCGAAACAACCTAGATACAGGGTGTTCTTCGTCAAATGACAGGTATAGTATCTTTCGAACCAATGCTCTGATTCGACTGAAATTTTCACCAATCATTCCTCTTCACAATCCAGAATAAGGTTCCAAAAATAAAAAGTCTAACTTTCGAAACAACTGAGATACAGGGTGTTCTTCGTCAAATGACAGGTATAGTATCTTTCGAACCAATGCTCTGATTCGACTGAAATTTTCAGCAATCATTCCTCTTCAAAATCCAGAGTAACGTTCCAAAAATAGAAAGTCTAACTTTCGAAACGACTGAGATACAGGGTGTTCTTCGTCAAATGACAGGTATAGTATCTTTCGAACCAATGCTCTGATTCGACTGAAATTTTCACCAATCATTCCTCTTCACAATCCAGAATAACGTTCCAAAAATAAAAAGTTTAACTTTCGAAACAACTGAGATACAGGGTGTTCTTCGTCAAATGACAGGTATGGTATCTTTCGAACCAATGCTCTGATTCGACTGAAATTTTCACGAATCATTCCTCTTCACAATCCAGAATAACGATTCAAAAATAAAAAGTCTAACTTTCGAAACAACTGAGATACAGGGTGTTCTTCGTAAAATGACAGGTATAGTATCTTTCGAACCAATGCTCTGATTCGACTGAAATTTTCACCAATCATTCCTCTTCACAATCCAGAATAACGATTCAAAAATAAAAAGTCTAACTTTCGAAACAACTGAGATACAGGGTGTTCTTCGTCAAATGACAGGTATAGTATCTTTCGAACCAATGCTCTGATTCGACTGAAATTTTCACCAATCATTCCCCTTCACAATCCAGAATAACGATTCAAAAATAAAAAGTCTAACTTTCGAAACAACTGAGATACAGGGTGTTCTTCGTCAAATGACAGGTATAGTATCTTTCGAACCAATGCTCTGATTCGACTGAAATTTTCACCAATCATTCCTCTTCACAATCCAGAATAACGTTCCAAAAATAAAAAGTCTAACTTTCGAAACAACTGAGATACAGGGTGTTCTTCGTCAAATGACAAGTATAGTATCTTTCGAACCAATGCTCTGATTCGACTGAAATTTTCACCAATCATTCCTCTTCACAATCCAGAATAACGATTCAAAAATGAAAAGTCTAACTTTTGAAACAACTGAGATACAGGGTGTTCTTCGTCAAATGACAGGTATAGTATCTTGCGAACCAATGCTCTGATTCGACTGAAATTTTCACCAATCATTCCTCTTCACAATCCAGAATAACGATTCAAAAATAAAAAGTCTAACTTTCGAAACAACTGAGATACAGGGTGTTCTTCGTCAAATGACAAGTATAGTATCTTTCGAACCAATGCTCTGATTCGACTGAAATTTTCACCAATCATTCCTCTTCACAATCCAGAATAACGATTCAAAAATAAAAAGTCTAACTTTCGAAACAACTGAGATACAGGGTGTTCTTCGTCAAATGACAGGGATAGTATCTTTCGAACCAATGCTCTGATTCGACTGAAATTTTCACCAATCATTCCTCTTCACAATTCAGAATAACGATTCAAAAATAAAAAGTCTAACTTTCGAAACAACTGAGATACAGGGTGTTCTTCGTCAAATGACAGGTATAGTATCTTTCGAACCAATGCTCTGATTCGACTGAAATTTTCACCAATCATTCTTCCTCACAATCCAGAATAACGTTCCAAAAATAAAAAGTCTAACTTTCGAAACAACTGAGATACAGGGTGTTCTTCGTCAAATGACAAGTATAGTATCTTTCGAACCAATGCTCTGATTCGACTGAAATTTTCACCAATCATTCCTCTTCACAATCCAGAATAACGATTCAAAAATAAAAAGTCTAACTTTCGAAACAACTGAGATACAGGGTGTTCTTCGTCAAATGACAGGTATAGTATCTTTCGAACCAATGCTCTGATTCGACTGAAATTTTCACCAATCATTCCTCTTCACAATCCAGAATAAGGTTCCAAAAATAAAAAGTCTAACTTTCGAAACAACTGAGATACAGGGTGTTCTTCGTCAAATGACAGGTATAGTATCTTTCGAACCAATGCTCTGATTCGACTGAAATTTTCAGCAATCATTCCTCTTCAAAATCCAGAGTAACGTTCCAAAAATAGAAAGTCTAACTTTCGAAACGACTGAGATACAGGGTGTTCTTCGTCAAATGACAGGTATAGTATCTTTCGAACCAATGCTCTGATTCGACTGAAATTTTCACCAATCATTCCTCTTCACAATCCAGAATAACGTTCCAAAAATAAAAAGTTTAACTTTCGAAACAACTGAGATACAGGGTGTTCTTCGTCAAATGACAGGTATGGTATCTTTCGAACCAATGCTCTGATTCGACTGAAATTTTCACCAATCATTCCTCTTCACAATCCAGAATAACGTTCCAAAAATAAAAAGTCTAACTTTCGAAACAACTGAGATACAGGGTGTTCTTCGTCAAATGACAGGGGTAGTATCTTTCGAACCAATGCTCTGATTCGACTGAAATTTTCACCAATCATTCCTCTTCACAATCCAGAATAACGTTTCAAAAATAAAAAGTCTATCTTTCGAAACAACTGAGATACAGGGTGTTCTTCGTCAAATAACAAGTATAGTATCTTTCGAACCAATGCTCTGATTCGACTGAAATTTTCACCAATCATTCCTCATCAAAATCCAGAATAACGTTCCAAAAATAAAAAGTCTAACTTTCGAAACAACTGAGATACAGGGTGTTCTTCGTCAAATGACAGGTATAGTATCTTTCGAACCAATGCTCTGATTCGACTGAAATATTCACCAATCATTCCTCTTCAAAATCCAGAATAACGTTCCAAAAATAAAAAGTCTAACTTTCGAAACAACTGAGATACAGGGTGTTCTTCGTCAAATGACAGGTATAGTATCTTTCGAACCAATGCTCTGATTCGACTGAAATTTTCACCAATCATTCCTCTTCACAATCCAGAATAACGTTTCAAAAATAAAAAGTCTAACTTCCGAAACAACTGAGATACAGGGTGTTCTTCGTCAAATGACAGGTATAGTATCTTTCGAACCAATGCTCTGATTCGACTGAAATTTTCACCAATCATTCCTCTTCACAATCCAGAATAACGTTTCAAAAATAAAAAGTCTAACTTTCGAAACAGCTGAGATACAGGGTGTTCCTCGTCAAATGACAGGTATAGTATCTTTCGAACCAATGCTCTGATTCGACTGAAATTTTCACCAATCATTCCCCTTCACAATCCAGAATAACGTTCCAAAAATAAAAAGTCTAACTTTCGAAACAACTGAGATACAGGGTGTTCTTCGTCAAATGACAAGTATAGTATCTTTCGAACCAATGCTCTGATTCGACTGAAATTTTCACCAATCATTCCTCTTCACAATCCAGAATAACGATTCAAAAATAAAATTTTAACTTTCGAAACAACTGAGATACAGGGTGTTCTTCGTCAAATGACAGGTATAGTATCTTTCGAACCAATGCTCTGATTCGACTGAAATTTTCATCAATCATTCCTCTTCACAATCCAGAATAACGATTCAAAAATAAAAAGTCTAACTTTCGAAACAACTGAGATACAGGGTGTTCTTCGTCAAATGACAGGTATAGTATCTTTCGAACCAATGCTCTGATTCGACTGAAATTTTCACCAATCATTCCTCTTCAAAATCCAGAATAACGTTCCAAAAATAAAAAGTCTAACTTTCGAAACAACTGAGATACAGGGTGTTCTTCGTCAAATGACAGGTATAGTATCTTTCGAACCAATGCTCTGATTCGACTGAAATTTTGACCAATCATTCCTCTTCACAATCCAGAATAACGATTCAAAAATAAAAAGTCTAACTTTCGAAACAACTGAGATACAGGGTGTTCTTCGTCAAATGAGTGTTATAGTATCTTTCGAACCAATGCTCTGATTCGACTGAAATTTTCGCCAATCATTCCTCTTCACAATCCAGAATAACGATTCAAAAATAAAAAGTCTAACTTTCGAAACAACTGAGATACAGGGTGTTCTTCGTCAAATGACAGGTATAGTATCTTTCGAACCAATGCTCTGATTCGACTGAAATTTTCACCAATCATTCCTCTTCACAATCCAGAATAACGTTCCAAAAATAAAAAGTCTAACTTTCGAAACAACTGAGATACAGGGTGTTCTTCGTCAAATGACAAGTATAGTATCTTTCGAACCAATGCTCTGATTCGACTGAAATTTTCACCAATCATTCCTCTTCACAATCCAGAATAACGATTCAAAAATAAAAAGTCTAACTTTCGAAACAACTGAGATACAGGGTGTTCTTCGTCAAATGACAGGTATAGTATCTTGCGAACCAATGCTCTGATTCGACTGAAATTTTCACCAATCATTCCTCTTCACAATCCAGAATAACGATTCAAAAATAAAAAGTCTAACTTTCGAAACAACTGAGATACAGGGTGTTCTTCGTCAAATGACAAGTATAGTATCTTTCGAACCAATGCTCTGATTCGACTGAAATTTTCACCAATCATTCCTCTTCACAATCCAGAATAACGATTCAAAAATAAAAAGTCTAACTTTCGAAACAACTGAGATACAGGGTGTTCTTCGTCAAATGACAGGGATAGTATCTTTCGAACCAATGCTCTGATTCGACTGAAATTTTCACCAATCATTCCTCTTCACAATCCAGAATAACGATTCAAAAATAAAAAGTCTAACTTTCGAAACAACTGAGATACAGGGTGTTCTTCGTCAAATGACAGGTATAGTATCTTTCGAACCAATGCTCTGATTCGACTGAAATTTTCACCAATCATTCTTCCTCACAATCCAGAATAACGTTCCAAAAATAAAAAGTCTAACTTTCGAAACAACTGAGATACAGGGTGTTCTTCGTCAAATGACAAGTATAGTATCTTTCGAACCAATGCTCTGATTCGACTGAAATTTTCACCAATCATTCCTCTTCACAATCCAGAATAACGATTCAAAAATAAAAAGTCTAACTTTCGAAACAACTGAGATACAGGGTGTTCTTCGTCAAATGACAGTTATAGTATCTTTCGAACCAATGCTCTGATTCGACTGAAATTTTCACCAATCATTCCTCTTTACAATCCAGAATAAGGTTCCAAAAATAAAAAGTCTAACTTTCGAAACAACTGAGATACAGGGTGTTCTTCGTCAAATGACAGGTATAGTATCTTTCGAACCAATGCTCTGATTCGACTGAAATTTTCAGCAATCATTCCTCTTCAAAATCCAGAGTAACGTTCCAAAAATAGAAAGTCTAACTTTCGAAACGACTGAGATACAGGGTGTTCTTCGTCAAATGACAGGTATAGTATCTTTCGAACCAATGCTCTGATTCGACTGAAATTTTCACCAATCATTCCTCTTCACAATCCAGAATAACGATTCAAAAATAAAAAGTCTAACTTTCGAAACAACTGAGATACAGGGTGTTCTTCGTCAAATGACAGGTATAGTATCTTTCGAACCAATGCTCTGATTCGACTGAAATTTTCACCAATCATTCCTCTTCACAATCCAGAATAACGATTCAAAAATAAAAAGTCTAACTTTCGAAACAACTGAGATACAGGGTGTTCTTCGTCAAATGACAAGTATAGTATCTTTCGAACCAATGCTCTGATTCGACTGAAATTTTCACCAATCATTCCTCTTCACAATCCAGAATAACGATTCAAAAATAAAAAGTCTAACTTTCGAAACAACTGAGATACAGGGTGTTCTTCGTCAAATGACAGGGATAGTATCTTTCGAACCAATGCTCTGATTCGACTGAAATTTTCACCAATCATTCCTCTTCACAATCCAGAATAACGATTCAAAAATAAAAAGTCTAACTTTCGAAACAACTGAGATACAGGGTGTTCTTCGTCAAATGACAGGTATAGTATCTATCGAACCAATGCTCTGATTCGACTGAAATTTTCACCAATCATTCTTCCTCACAATCCAGAATAACGTTCCAAAAATAAAAAGTCTAACTTTCGAAACAACTGAGATACAGGGTGTTCTTCGTCAAAAGACAAGTATAGTATCTTTCGAACCAATGCTCTGATTCGACTGAAATTTTCACCAATCATTCCTCTTCACAATCCAGAATAACGATTCAAAAATAAAAAGTCTAACTTTCGAAACAACTGAGATACAGGGTGTTCTTCGTCAAATGACAGGTATAGTATCTTTCGAACCAATGCTCTGATTCGACTGAAATTTTCACCAATCATTCCTCTTCACAATCCAGAATAACGTTCCAAAAATAAAAAGTCTAACTTCCGAAACAACTGAGATACAGGGTGTTCTTCGTCAAATGACAGGTATAGTATCTTTCGAACCAATGCTCTGATTCGACTGAAATTTTCACCAATCATTCCTCTTCAAAATCCAGAAAAACGTTCCAAAAATAAAAAGTCTAACTTTCGAAACAACTGAGATACAGGGTGTTCTTCGTCAAATGACAGGTATAGTATCTTTCGAACCAATGCTCTGATTCGACTGAAATTTTCACCAATCATTCCTCTTCACAATCCAGAATAACGTTCCAAAAATAAAAAGTTTTACTTTCGAAACAACTGAGATACAGGGTGTTCTTCGTCAAATGACAGGTATGGTATCTTTCGAACCAATGCTCTGATTCGACTGAAATTTTCACCAATCATTCCTCTTCACAATCCAGAATAACGTTCCAAAAATAAAAAGTCTAACTTTCGAAACAACTGAGATACAGGGTGTTCTTCGTCAAATGACAGGTATAGTATCTTTCGAACCAAAGCTCTGATTCGACTGAAATTTTCACCAATCATTCCTCTTAACAATCCAGAATAACGTTTCAAAAATAAAAAGTCTAACTTTCGAAACAACTGAGATACAGGGTGTTCTTCGTCAAATGACAAGTATAGTATCTTTCGAACCAATGCTCTGATTCGACTGAAATTTTCACCAATCATTCCTCTTCACAATCCAGAATAACGATTCAAAAATAAAAAGTCTAACTTTCGAAACAACTGAGATACAGGGTGTTCTTCGTCAAATGACAGGGATAGTATCTTTCGAACCAATGCTCTGATTCGACTGAAATTTTCACCAATCATTCCTTTTCACAATCCAGAATAAGGATTCAAAAATAAAAAGTCTAACTTTCGAAACAACTGAGATACAGGGTGTTCTTCGTCAAATGACAGGTATAGTATCTATCGAACCAATGCTCTGATTCGACTGAAATTTTCACCAATCATTCTTCCTCACAATCCAGAATAACGTTCCAAAAATAAAAAGTCTAACTTTCGAAACAACTGAAATACAGGGTGTTCTTCGTCAAAAGACAAGTATAGTATCTTTCGAACCAATGCTCTGATTCGACTGAAATTTTCACCAATCATTCCTCTTCACAATCCAGAATAACGATTCAAAAATAAAAAGTCTAACTTTCGAAACAACTGAGATACAGGGTGTTCTTCGTCAAATGACAGGTATAGTATCTTTCGAACCAATGCTCTGATTCGACTGAAATTTTCACCAATCATTCCCCTTCACAATCCAGAATAACGTTCCAAAAATAAAAAGTCTAACTTCCGAAACAACTGAGATACAGGGTGTTCTTCGTCAAATGACAGGTATAGTATCTTTCGAACCAATGCTCTGATTCGACTGAAATTTTCACCAATCATTCCTCTTCAAAATCCAGAATAACGTTCCAAAAATAAAAAGTCTAACTTTCGAAACAACTGAGATACAGGGTGTTCTTCGTCAAATGACAGGTATAGTATCTTTCGAACCAATGCTCTGATTCGACTGAAATTTTCACCAATCATTCCTCTTCACAATCCAGAATAACGTTCCAAAAATAAAAAGTTTTACTTTCGAAACAACTGAGATACAGGGTGTTCTTCGTCAAATGACAGGTATGGTATCTTTCGAACCAATGCTCTGATTCGACTGAAATTTTCACCAATCATTCCTCTTCACAATCCAGAATAACGTTCCAAAAATAAAAAGTCTAACTTTCGAAACAACTGAGATACAGGGTGTTCTTCGTCAAATGACAGGTATAGTATCTTTCGAACCAAAGCTCTGATTCGACTTAAATTTTCACCAATCATTCCTCTTCACAATCCAGAATAACGTTTCAAAAATAAAAAGTCTAACTTTCGAAACAACTGAGATACAGGGTGTTCTTCGTCAAATGACAAGTATAGTATCTTTCGAACCAATGCTCTGATTCGACTGAAATTTTCACCAATCATTCCTCTTCAAAATCCAGAATAACGTTCCAAAAATAAAAAGTCTAACTTTCGAAACAACTGAGATACAGGGTGTTCTTCGTCAAATGACAAGTATAGTATCTTTCGAACCAATGCTCTGATTCGACTGAAATTTTCACCAATCATTCCTCTTCACAATCCAGAATAACGATTCTAAAATGAAAAGTCTAACTTTCGAAACAACTGAGATACAGGGTGTTCTTCGTCAAATGACAGGTATAGTATCTTGCGAACCAATGCTCTGATTCGACTGAAATTTTCACCAATCATTCCTCTTCACAATCCAGAATAACGATTCAAAAATAAAAAGTCTAACTTTCGAAACAACTGAGATACAGGGTGTTCTTCGTCAAATGACAAGTATAGTATCTTTCGAACCAATGCTCTGATTCGACTGAAATTTTCACCAATCATTCCTCTTCACAATCCAGAATAACGATTCAAAAATAAAAAGTCTACCTTTCGAAACAACTGAGATACAGGGTGTTCTTCGTCAAATGACAGGGATAGTATCTTTCGAACCAATGCTCTGATTCGACTGAAATTTTCACCAATCATTCCTCTTCACAATCCAGAATAACGATTCAAAAATAAAAAGTCTAACTTTCGAAACAACTGAGATACAGGGTGTTCTTCGTCAAATGACAGGTATAGTATCTTTCGAACCAATGCTCTGATTCGACTGAAATTTTCACCAATCATTCTTCCTCACAATCCAGAATAACGTTCCAAAAATAAAAAGTCTAACTTTCGAAACAACTGAGATACAGGGTGTTCTTCGTCAAATGACAAGTATAGTATCTTTCGAACCAATGCTCTGATTCGACTGAAATTTTCACCAATCATTCCTCTTCACAATCCAGAATAACGATTCAAAAATAAAAAGTCTAACTTTCGAAACAACTGAGATACAGGGTGTTCTTCGTCAAATGACAGTTATAGTATCTTTCGAACCAATGCTCTGATTCGACTGAAATTTTCACCAATCATTCCTCTTTACAATCCAGAATAAGGTTCCAAAAATAAAAAGTCTAACTTTCGAAACAACTGAGATACAGGGTGTTCTTCGTCAAATGACAGGTATAGTATCTTTCGAACCAATGCTCTGATTCGACTGAAATTTTCAGCAATCATTCCTCTTCAAAATCCAGAGTAACGTTCCAAAAATAGAAAGTCTAACTTTCGAAACGACTGAGATACAGGGTGTTCTTCGTCAAATGACAGGTATAGTATCTTTCGAACCAATGCTCTGATTCGACTGAAATTTTCACCAATCATTCCTCTTCACAATCCAGAATAACGTTCCAAAAATAAAAAGTTTAACTTTCGAAACAACTGAGATACAGGGTGTTCTTCGTCAAATGACAGGTATGGTATCTTTCGAACCAATGCTCTGATTCGACTGAAATTTTCACCAATCATTCCTCTTCACAATCCAGAATAACGTTCCAAAAATAAAAAGTCTAACTTTCGAAACAACTGAGATACAGGGTGTTCTTCGTCAAATGACAGGTATAGTATCTTTCGAACCAATGCTCTGATTCGACTGAAATTTTCACCAATCATTCCTCTTCACAATCCAGAATAACGTTTCAAAAATAAAAAGTCTAACTTTCGAAACAACTGAGATACAGGGTGTTCTTCGTCAAATAACAAGTATAGTATCTTTCGAACCAATGCTCTGATTCGACTGAAATTTTCACCAATCATTCCTCTTCAAAATCCAGAATAACGTTCCAAAAATAAAAAGTCTAACTTTCGAAACAACTGAGATACAGGGTGTTCTTCGTCAAATGACAGGTATAGTATCTTTCGAACCAATGCTCTGATTCGACTGAAATATTCACCAATCATTCCTCTTCAAAATCCAGAATAACGTTCCAAAAATAAAAAGTCTAACTTTCGAAACAACTGAGATACAGGGTGTTCTTCGTCAAATGACAGGTATAGTATCTTTCGAACCAATGCTCTGATTCGACTGAAATTTTCACCAATCATTCCTCTTCACAATCCAGAATAACGTTTCAAAAATAAAAAGTCTAACTTCCGAAACAACTGAGATACAGGGTGTTCTTCGTCAAATGACAGGTATAGTGTCTTTCGAACCAATGCTCTGATTCGACTGAAATTTTCACCAATCATTCCTCTTCACAATCCAGAATAACGTTTCAAAAATAAAAAGTCTAACTTTCGAAACAGCTGAGATACAGGGTGTTCCTCGTCAAATGACAGGTATAGTATCTTTCGAACCAATGCTCTGATTCGACTGAAATTTTCACCAATCATTCCCCTTCACAATCCAGAATAACGTTCCAAAAATAAAAAGTCTAACTTTCGAAACAACTGAGATACAGGGTGTTCTTCGTCAAATGACAAGTATAGTATCTTTCGAACCAATGCTCTGATTCGACTGAAATTTTCACCAATCATTCCTCTTCACAATCCAGAATAACGATTCTAAAATAAAAATTTCAACTTTCGAAACAACTGAGATACAGGGTGTTCTTCGTCAAATGACAGGTATAGTATCTTTCGAACCAATGCTCTGATTCGACTGAAATTTTCATCAATCATTCCTCTTCACAATCCAGAATAACGATTCAAAAATAAAAAGTCTGACTTTCGAAACAACTGAGATACAGGTTGTTCTTCGTCAAATGACAGGTATAGTATCTTTCGAACCAATGCTCTGATTCGACTGAAATTTTCACCAATCATTCCTCTTCAAAATCCAGAATAACGTTCCAAAAATAAAAAGTCTAACTTTCGACACAACTGAGATACAGGGTGTTCTTCGTCAAATGACAGGTATAGTATCTTTCGAACCAATGCTCTGATTCGACTGAAATTTTCACCAATCATTCCTCTTCACAATCCAGAATAACGATTCAAAAATAAAAAGTCTAACTTTCGAAACAACTGAGATACAGGGTGTTCTTCGTCAAATGAGAGTTATAGTATCTTTCGAACCAATGCTCTGATTCGACTGAAATTTTCGCCAATCATTCCTCTTCACAATCCAGAATAACGATTCAAAAATAAAAAGTCTAACTTTCGAAACAACTGAGATACAGGGTGTTCTTCGTCAAATGACAGGTATAGTATCTTTCGAACCAATGCTCTGATTCGACTGAAATTTTCACCAATCATTCCTCTTCACAATCCAGAATAACGTTCCAAAAATAAAAAGTCTAACTTTCGAAACAACTGAGATACAGGGTGTTTTTCGTCAAATGACAAGTATAGTATCTTTCGAACCAATGCTCTGATTCGACTGAAATTTTCACCAATCATTCCTCTTCACAATCCAGAATAACGATTCAAAAATAAAAAGTCTAACTTTCGAAACAACTGAGATACAGGGTGTTCTTCGTCAAATGACAGGTATAGTATCTTTCGAACCAATGCTCTGATTCGACTGAAATATTCACCAATCATTCCTCTTCAAAATCCAGAATAACGTTCCAAAAATAAAAAGTCTAACTTTCGAAACAACTGAGATACAGGGTGTTCTTCGTCAAATGACAGGTATAGTATCTTTCGAACCAATGCTCTGATTCGACTGAAATTTTCACCAATCATTCCTCTTCACAATCCAGAATAACGTTTCAAAAATAAAAAGTCTAACTTCCGAAACAACTGAGATACAGGGTGTTCTTCGTCAAATGACAGGTATAGTATCTTTCGAACCAATGCTCTGATTCGACTGAAATTTTCACCAATCATTCCTCTTCACAATCCAGAATAACGTTTCAAAAATAAAAAGTCTAACTTTCGAAACAGCTGAGATACAGGGTGTTCCTCGTCAAATGGCAGGTATAGTATCTTTCGAACCAATGCTCTGATTCGACTGAAATTTTCACCAATCATTCCCCTTCACAATCCAGAATAACGTTCCAAAAATAAAAAGTCTAACTTTCGAAACAACTGAGATACAGGGTGTTCTTCGTCAAATGACAAGTATAGTATCTTTCGAACCAATGCTCTGATTCGACTGAAATTTTCACCAATCATTCCTCTTCACAATCCAGAATAACGATTCAAAAATAAAAATTTCAACTTTCGAAACAACTGAGATACAGGGTGTTCTTCGTCAAATGACAGGTATAGTATCTTTCGAACCAATGCTCTGATTCGACTGAAATTTTCATCAATCATTCCTCTTCACAATCCAGAATAACGATTCAAAAATAAAAAGTCTGACTTTCGAAACAACTGAGATACAGGGTGTTCTTCGTCAAATGACAGGTATAGTATCTTTCGAACCAATGCTCTGATTCGACTGAAATTTTCACCAATCATTCCTCTTCAAAATCCAGAATAACGTTCCAAAAATAAAAAGTCTAACTTTCGACACAACTGAGATACAGGGTGTTCTTCGTCAAATGACAGGTATAGTATCTTTCGAACCAATGCTCTGATTCGACTGAAATTTTCACCAATCATTCCTCTTCACAATCCAGAATAACGATTCAAAAATAAAAAGTCTAACTTTCGAAACAACTGAGATACAGGGTGTTCTTCGTCAAATGAGAGTTATAGTATCTTTCGAACCAATGCTCTGATTCGACTGAAATTTTCGCCAATCATTCCTCTTCACAATCCAGAATAACGATTCAAAAATAAAAAGTCTAACTTTCGAAACAACTGAGATACAGGGTGTTCTTCGTCAAATGACAGGTATAGTATCTTTCGAACCAATGCTCTGATTCGACTGAAATTTTCACCAATCATTCCTCTTCACAATCCAGAATAACGTTCCAAAAATAAAAAGTCTAACTTTCGAAACAACTGAGATACAGGGTGTTCTTCGTCAAATGACAAGTATAGTATCTTTCGAACCAATGCTCTGATTCGACTGAAATTTTCACCAATCATTCCTCTTCACAATCCAGAATAACGATTCAAAAATAAAAAGTCTAACTTTCGAAACAACTGAGATACAGGGTGTTCTTCGTCAAATGACAGGTATAGTATCTTTCGAACCAATGCTCTGATTCGACTGAAATTTTCACCAATCATTCCTCTTCACAATCCAGAATAACGATTCAAAAATAAAAAGTCTAACTTTCGAAACAACTGAGATACAGGGTGTTCTTCGTCAAATGACAAGTATAGTATCTTTCGAACCAATGCTCTGATTCGACTGAAATTTTCACCAATCATTCCTCTTCATAATCCAGAATAACGATTCAAAAATAAAAAGTCTAACTTTCGAAACAACTGAGATACAGGGTGTTCTTCGTCAAATGACAGGGATAGTATCTTTCGAACCAATGCTCTGATTCGACTGAAATTTTCACCAATCATTCCTCTTCACAATCCAGAATAACGATTCAAAAATAAAAAGTCTAACTTTCGAAACAACTGAGATACAGGGTGTTCTTCGTCAAATGACAGGTATAGTATCTATCGAACCAATGCTCTGATTCGACTGAAATTTTCACCAATCATTCTTCCTCACAATCCAGAATAACGTTCCAAAAATAAAAAGTCTAACTTTCGAAACAACTGAGATACAGGGTGTTCTTCGTCAAAAGACAAGTATAGTATCTTTCGAACCAATGCTCTGATTCGACTGAAATTTTCACCAATCATTCCTCTTCACAATCCAGAATAACGATTCAAAAATAAAAAGTCTAACTTGCGAAACAACTGAGATACAGGGTGTTCTTCGTCAAATGACAGGTATAGTATCTTTCGAACCAATGCTCTGATTCGACTGAAATTTTCACCAATCATTCCTCTTCACAATCCAGAATAACGTTTCAAAAATAAAAAGTCTAACTTCCGAAACAACTGAGATACAGGGTGTTCTTCGTCAAATGACAGGTATAGTATCTTTCGAACCAATGCTCTGATTCGACTGAAATTTTCACCAATCATTCCTCTTCACAATCCAGAATAACGTTCCAAAAATAAAAAGTTTTACTCTCGAAACAACTGAGATACAGGGTGTTCTTCGTCAAATGACAGGTATGGTATCTTTCGAACCAATGCTCTGATTCGACTGAAATTTTCACCAATCATTCCTCTTCACAATCCAGAATAACGTTCCAAAAATAAAAAGTCTAACTTTCGAAACAACTGAGATACAGGGTGTTCTTCGTCAAATGACAGGTATAGTATCTTTCGAACCAAAGCTCTGATTCGACTGAAATTTTCACCAATCATTCCTCTTCACAATCCAGAATAACGTTTCAAAAATAAAAAGTCTAACTTTCGAAACAACTGAGATACAGGGTGTTCTTCGTCAAATGACAAGTATAGTATCTTTCGAACCAATGCTCTGATTCGACTGAAATTTTCACCAATCATTCCTCTTCACAATCCAGAATAACGATTCAAAGATAAAAAGTCTAACTTTCGAAACAACTGAGATACAGGGTGTTCTTCGTCAAATGACAGGGATAGTATCTTTCGAACCAATGCTCTGATTCGACTGAAATTTTCACCAATCATTCCTCTTCACAATCCAGAATAACGATTCAAAAATAAAAAGTCTAACTTTCGAAACAACTGAGATACAGGGTGTTCTTCGTCAAATGACAGGTATAGTATCTATCGAACCAATGCTCTGATTCGACTGAAATTTTCACCAATCATTCTTCCTCACAATCCAGAATAACGTTCCAAAAATAAAAAGTCTAACTTTCGAAACAACTGAGATACAGGGTGTTCTTCGTCAAAAGACAAGTATAGTATCTTTCGAACCAATGCTCTGATTCGACTGAAATTTTCACCAATCAGTCCTCTTCACAATCCAGAATAACGATTCAAAAATAAAAAGTCTAACTTTCGAAACAACTGAGATACAGGGTGTTCTTCGTCAAATGACAGGTATAGTATCTTTCGAACCAATGCTCTGATTCGACTGAAATTTTCACCAATCATTCCTCTTCACAATCCAGAATAACGTTCAAAAAATAAAAAGTCTAACTTCCGAAACAACTGAGATACAGGGTGTTCTTCGTCAAATGACAGGTATAGTATCTTTCGAACCAATGCTCTGATTCGACTGAAATTTTCACCAATCATTCCTCTTCAAAATCCAGAATAACGTTCCAAAAATAAAAAGTCTAACTTTCGAAACAACTGAGATACAGGGTGTTCTTCGTCAAATGACAGGTATAGTATCTTTCGAACCAATGCTCTGATTCGACTGAAATTTTCACCAATCATTCCTCTTCACAATCCAGAATAACGTTCCAAAAATAAAAAGTTTTACTTTCGAAACAACTGAGATACAGGGTGTTCTTCGTCAAATGACAGGTATGGTATCTTTCGAACCAATGCTCTGATTCGACTGAAATTTTCACCAATCATTCCTCTTCACAATCCAGAATAACGTTCCAAAAATAAAAAGTCTAACTTTCGAAACAACTGAGATACAGGGTGTTCTTCGTCAAATGACAGGTATAGTATCTTTCGAACCAAAGCTCTTATTCGACTGAAATTTTCACCAATCATTCCTCTTCACAATCCAGAATAACGTTTCAAAAATAAAAAGTCTAACTTTCGAAACAACTGAGATACAGGGTGTTCTTCGTCAAATGACAAGTATAGTATCTTTCGAACCAATGCTCTGATTCGACTGAAATTTTCACCAATCATTCCTCTTCAAAATCCAGAATAACGTTCCAAAAATAAAAAGTCTAACTTTCGAAACAACTGAGATACAGGGTGTTCTTCGTCAAATGACAGGTATAGTATCTTTCGAACCAATGCTCTGATTCGACTGAAATTTTCACCAATCATTCCTCTTCAAAATCCAGAATAACGTTCCAAAAATAAAAAGTCTAACTTTCGAAACAACTGAGATACAGGGTGTTCTTCGTCAAATGACAGGTATAGTATCTTTCGAACCAATGCTCTGATTCGACTGAAATTTTCACCTATCATTCCTCTTCACAATCCAGAATAACATTTCAAAAATAAAAAGTCTAACTTCCGAAACAACTGAGATACAGGGTGTTCTTCGTCAAATGACAGGTAAAGTATCTTTCGAACCAATGCTCTGATTCGACTGAAATTTTCATTAATCATTCCTCTTCACAATCCAGAATAACGTTTCAAAAATAAAAAGTCTAACTTTCGAAACAACTGAGATACAGGGTGTTCCTCGTCAAATGACAGGTATAGTATCTTTCGAACCAATGCTCTGATTCGACTGAAATTTTCACCAATCATTCCTCTTCACAATCCAGAATAACGTTCCAAAAATAAAAAGTCTAACTTTCGAAACAACTGAGATACAGGGTGTTCTTCGTCAAATGACAAGTATAGTATCTTTCGAACCAATGCTCTGATTCGACTGAAATTTTCACCAATCATTCCTCTTCACAATCCAGAATAACGATTCAAAAATAAAAAGTCTAACTTTCGAAACAACTGAGATACAGGGTGTTCTTCGTCAAATGACAGGTATAGTATCTTTCGAACCAATGCTCTGATTCGACCGAAATTTTCATCAATCATTTCTCTTCACAATCCAGAATAACGATTCAAAAATAAAAAGTCTAACTTTCGAAACAACTGAGATACAGGGTGTTCTTCGTCAAATGACAGGTATAGTATCTTACGAACCAATGCTCTGATTCGACTGAAATTTTCACCAATCATTCCTCTTCAAAATCCAGAATAACGTTCCAAAAATAAAAAGTCTAACTTTCGAAACAACTGAGATACAGGGTGTTCTTCGTCAAATGACAGGTATAGTATCTTTCGAACCAATGCTCTGATTCGACTGAAATTTTCACCAATCATTCCTCTTCACAATCCAGAATAACGTTCCAAAAATAAAAAGTCTTACTTCGAAACAACTGAGATACAGGGTGTTCTTCGTCAAATGACAGGTATAGTATCTTTCGAACCAATGCTCTGATTCGACTGAAATTTTCACCAATCATTCCTCTTCACAATCCAGAATAACGATTCAAAAATAAAAAGTCTAGCTTTCGAAACAACTGAGATACAGGGTGTTCTTCGTCAAATGACAGGTATAGTATCTTTCGAACCAATAATCTGATTCGACTGAAATTTTCACCAATCATTCCTCTTCACAATCCAGAATAACGTTCCAAAAATAAAAAGTCTAACTTTCGAAACAACTGAGATACAGGGTGTTCTTCGTCAAATGACAGGTATAGTATCTTTCGAACCAATGCTCTGATTCGACTGAAATTTTCACCAATCATTCCTCTTCACAATCCAGAATAACGTTTCAAAAATAAAAAGTCTAACTTTCGAAACAACTGAGATACAGGGTGTTCTTCGTCAAATGACAAGTATAGTATCTTTCGAACCAATGCTCTGATTCGACTGAAACTTTCACCAATCATTCCTCTTCACAATCCAGAATAACGATTCAAAAATAAAAAGTCTAACTTTCGAAACAACTGAGATACAGGGTGTTCTTCGTCTAAAGACAAGTATAGTATCTTTCGAACCAATGCTCTGATTCGACTGAAATTTTCACCAATCATTCCTCTTCACAATCCAGAATAACGATTCAAAAATAAAAAGTCTAACTTTCGAAACAACTGAGATACAGGGTGTTCTTCGTCAAATGACAGGTATAGTATCTTTCGAACCAATGCTCTGATTCGACTGAAATTTTCACCAATCATTCCTCTTCACAATCCAGAATAACGATTCAAAAATAAAAAGTCTAACTTTCGAAACAACTGAGATACAGGGTGTTCTTCGTCAAATGACAGGTATAGTATCTTTCGAACCAATGCTCTGATTCGACTGAAATTTTCACCAATCATTCCTCTTCAAAATCCAGAATAACGTTCCAAAAATAAAAAGTCTAACTTTCGAAACAACTGAGATACAGGGTGTTCTTCGTCAAATGACAGGTATAGTATCTTTCGAACCAATGCTCTGATTCGACTGAAATTTTCACCAATCATTCCTCTTCACAATCCAGAATAACGATTCAAAAAAAAAGTCTAACTTTCGAAACAACTGAGATACAGGGTGTTCTTCGTCAAATGACGAGTATAGTATCTTTCGAACCAATGCTCTGATTCGACTGAAATTTTCACCAATCATTCCTCTTCACAATCCAGAATAACGTTCCAAAAATAAAAAGTCTAACTTTCGAAACAACTGAGATACAGGGTGTTCTTCGTCAAATGACAGGTATAGTATCTTTCGAACCAATGCTCTGATTCGACTGAAATTTTCACCAATCATTCCTCTTCAAAATCCAGAATACCGTTCCAAAAATAAAAAGTCTAACTTTCGAAACAACTGAGATACAGGGTGTTCTTCGTCAAATGACAGGTATAGTATCTTTCGAACCAATGCTCTGATTCGACTGAAATTTTCACCAATCATTCCTCTTCACAATCCAGAATAACGTTCCAAAAATAAAAAGTCTAACTTTCGAAACAACTGAGATACAGGGTGTTCTTCGTCAAATGACAAGTATAGTATCTTTCGAACCAATGCTCTGATTCGACTGAAATTTTCACCAATCATTCCTCTTCACAATCCAGAATAACGATTCAAAAATAAAAAGTCTAACTTTCGAAACAACTGAGATACAGGGTGTTCTTCGTCAAAACACAAGTATAGTATCTTTCGAACCAATGCTCTGATTCGACTGAAATTTTCACCAATCATTCCTCTTCACAATCCAGAATAACGATTCAAAAATAAAAAGTCTAACTTTCGAAACAACTGAGATACAGGGTGTTCTTCGTCAAATGACAGGTATAGTATCTTTCGAACCAATGCTCTGATTCGACTGAAATTTTCACCAATCATTCCTCTTCAAAATCCAGAATAACGTTCCAAAAATAAAAAGTCTAACTTTCGAAACAACTGAGATACAGGGTGTTCTTCGTCAAATGACAGGTATAGTATCTTTCGAACCAATGCTCTGATTCGACTGAAATTTTCACCAATCATTCCTCTTCACAATCCAGAATAACGATTCAAAAATAAAAAGTCTAACTTTCGAAACAACTGAGATACAGGGTGTTCTTCGTCAAATGACAGGTATAGTATCTTTCGAACCAATGCTCTGATTCGACTGAAATTTTCACCAATCATTCCTCTTCACAATCCAGAATAACGTTCCAAAAATAAAAAGTCTAACTTTCGAAACAACTGAGATACAGGGTGTTCTTCGTCAAATGACAAGTAGAGTATCTTTCGAACCAATGCTCTGATTCGACTGAAATTTTCACCAATCATTCCTCTTCACAATCCAGAATAACGATTCAAAAATAAAAAGTCTAACTTTCGAAACAACTGAGATACAGGGTGTTCTTCGTCAAATGACAGGTATAGTATCTTTCGAACCAATGCTCTGATTCGACTGAAATTTTCACCAATCATTCCTCTTCACAATCCAGAATTACTATTCAAAAATAAAAAGTCTAACTTTCGAAACAACTGAGATACAGGGTGTTCTTCGTCAAATGACAAGTATAGTATCTTTCGAACCAATGCTCTGATTCGACTGAAATTTTCACCAATCATTCCTCTTCAAAATCCAGAATAACGTTCCAAAAATAAAAAGTCTAACTTTCGAAACAACTGAGATACAGGGTGTTCTTCGTCAAATGACAGGTATAGTATCTTTCGAACCAATGCTCTGATTCGACTGAAATTTTCACCAATCATTCCTCTTCACAATCCAGAATAACGATTCAAAAATAAAAAGTCTAACTTTCGAAACAACTGAGATACAGGGTGTTCTTCGTCAAATGACAGGTATAGTATCTTTCGAACCAATGCTCTGATTCGACTGAAATTTTCACCAATCATTCCTCTTCACAATCCAGAATAACGTTCCAAAAATAAAAAGTCTAACTTTCGAAACAACTGAGATACAGGGTGTTCTTCGTCAAATGACAAGTAGAGTATCTTTCGAACCAATGCTCTGATTCGACTGAAATTTTCACCAATCATTCCTCTTCACAATCCAGAATAACGATTCAAAAATAAAAAGTCTAACTTTCGAAACAACTGAGATACAGGGTGTTCTTCGTCAAATGACAGGTATAGTATCTTTCGAACCAATGCTCTGATTCGACTGAAATTTTCACCAATCATTCCTCTTCACAATCCAGAATTACTATTCAAAAATAAAAAGTCTAACTTTCGAAACAACTGAGATACAGGGTGTTCTTCGTCAAATGACAAGTATAGTATCTTTCGAACCAATGCTCTGATTCGACTGAAATTTTCACCAATCATTCCTCTTCACAATCCAGAATAACGATTCAAAAATAAAAAGTCTAACTTTCGAAACAACTGAGATACAGGGTGTTCTTCGTCAAATGACAGGGATAGTATCTTTCGAACCAATGCTCTGATTCGACTGAAATTTTCACCAATCATTCCTCTTCACAATCCAGAATAACGATTCAAAAATAAAAAGTCTAACTTTCGAAACAACTGAGATACAGGGTGTTCTTCGTCAAATGACAGGTATAGTATCTTTCGAACCAATGCTCTGATTCGACTGAAATTTTCACCAATCATTCTTCCTCACAATCCAGAATAACGTTCCAAAAATAAGAAGTCTAACTTTCGAAACAACTGAGATACAGGGTGTTCTTCGTCAAATGACAAGTATAGTATCTTTCGAACCAATGCTCTGATTCGACTGAAATTTTCACCAATCATTCCTCTTCGCAATCCAGAATAACGATTCAAAAATAAAAAGTCTAACTTTCGAAACAACTGAGATACAGGGTGTTCTTCGTCAAATGACAGGTATAGTATCTTTCGAACCAATGCTCTGATTCGACTGAAATTTTCACCAATCATTCCTTTTCACAATCCAGAATAACGTTCCAAAAATAAAAAGTCTAACTTTCGAAACAACTGAGATACAGGGTGTTCTTCGTCAAATGACAGGTATAGTATCTTTCGAACCAATGCTCTGATTCGACTGAAATTTTCACCAATCATTCCTCTTCACAATCCAGAATAACGATTCAAAAATAAAAAGTCTAACTTTCGAAACAACTGAGATACAGGGTGTTCTTCGTCAAATGACAAGTATAGTATCTTTCGAACCAATGCTCTGATTCGACTGAAATTTTCACCAATCATTCCTCTTCACAATCCAGAATAACGATTCAAAAATAAAAAGTCTAACTTTCGAAACAACTGAGATACAGGGTGTTCTTCGTCAAATGACAGGTATAGTATCTTTCGAACCAATGCTCTGATTCGACCGAAATTTTCATCAATCATTCCTCTTCACAATCCAGAATAACGATTCAAAAATAAAAAGTCTAACTTTCGAAACAACTGAGATACAGGGTGTTCTTCGTCAAATGACAGGTATAGTATCTTTCGAACCAATGCTCTGATTCGACTGAAATTTTCACCAATCATTCCTCTTCAAAATCCAGAATAACGTTCCAAAAATAAAAAGTCTAACTTTCGAAACAACTGAGATACAGGGTGTTCTTCGTCAAATGACAGGTATAGTATCTTTCGAACCAATGCTCTGATTCGACTGAAATTTTCACCAATCATTCCTCTTCACAATCCAGAATAACGTTCCAAAAATAAAAAGTCTTACTTCGAAACAACTGAGATACAGGGTGTTTTTCGTCAAATGACAGGTATAGTATCTTTCGAACCAATGCTCTGATTCGACTGAAATTTTCACCAATCATTCCTCTTCACAATCCAGAATAACGATTCAAAAATAAAAAGTCTAACTTTCGAAACAACTGAGATACAGGGTGTTCTTCGTCAAATGACAGGTATAGTATCTTTCGAACCAATGCTCTGATTCGACTGAAATTTTCACCAATCATTCCTCTTCACAATCCAGAATAACGTTCCAAAAATAAAAAGTCTAACTTTCGAAACAACTGAGATACAGGGTGTTCTTCGTCAAATGACAGGTATAGTATCTTTCGAACCAATGCTCTGATTCGACTGAAATTTTCACCAATCATTCCTCTTCACAATCCAGAATAACGTTTCAAAAATAAAAAGTCTAACTTTCGAAACAACTGAGATACAGGGTGTTCTTCGTCAAATGACAAGTATAGTATCTTTCGAACCAATGCTCTGATTCGACTGAAACTTTCACCAATCATTCCTCTTCACAATCCAGAATAACGATTCAAAAATAAAAAGTCTAACTTTCGAAACAACTGAGATACAGGGTGTTCTTCGTCAAAAGACAAGTATAGTATCTTTCGAACCAATGCTCTGATTCGACTGAAATTTTCACCAATCATTCCTCTTCACAATCCAGAATAACGATTCAAAAATAAAAAGTCTAACTTTCGAATTAACTGAGATACAGGGTGTTCTTCGTCAAATGACAGGTATAGTATCTTTCGAACCAATGCTCTGATTCGACTGAAATTTTCACCAATCATTCCTCTTCACAATCCAGAATAACGATTCAAAAATAAAAAGTCTAACTTTCGAAACAACTGAGATACAGGGTGTTCTTCGTCAAATGACAGGTATAGTATCTTTCGAACCAATGCTCTGATTCGACTGAAATTTTCACCAATCATTCCTCTTCAAAATCCAGAATAACGTTCCAAAAATAAAAAGTCTAACTTTCGAAACAACTGAGATACAGGGTGTTCTTCGTAAAATGACAGGTATAGTATCTTTCGAACCAATGCTCTGATTCGACTGAAATTTTCACCAATCATTCCTCTTCACAATCCAGAATAACGATTCAAAAATAAAAAGTCTAACTTTCGAAACAACTGAGATACAGGGTGTTCTTCGTCAAATGACGAGTATAGTATCTTTCGAACCAATGCTCTGATTCGACTGAAATTTTCACCAATCATTCCTCTTCACAATCCAGAATAACGTTCCAAAAATAAAAAGTCTAACTTTCGAAACAACTGAGATACAGGGTGTTCTTCGTCAAATGACAGGTATAGTATCTTTCGAACCAATGCTCTGATTCGACTGAAATTTTCACCAATCATTCCTCTTCAAAATCCAGAATACCGTTCCAAAAATAAAAAGTCTAACTTTCGAAACAACTGAGATACAGGGTGTTCTTCGTCAAATGACAGGTATAGTATCTTTCGAACCAATGCTCTGATTCGACTGAAATTTTCACCAATCATTCCTCTTCACAATCCAGAATAACGTTCCAAAAATAAAAAGTCTAACTTTCGAAACAACTGAGATACAGGGTGTTCTTCGTCAAATGACAAGTATAGTATCTTTCGAACCAATGCTCTGATTCGACTGAAATTTTCACCAATCATTCCTCTTCACAATCCAGAATAACGATTCAAAAATAAAAAGTCTAACTTTCGAAACAACTGAGATACAGGGTGTTCTTCGTCAAAAGACAAGTATAGTATCTTTCGAACCAATGCTCTGATTCGACTGAAATTTTCACCAATCATTCCTCTTCACAATCCAGAATAACGATTCAAAAATAAAAAGTCTAACTTTCGAAACAACTGAGATACAGGGTGTTCTTCGTCAAATGACAGGTATAGTATCTTTCGAACCAATGCTCTGATTCGACTGAAATTTTCACCAATCATTCCTCTTCACAATCCAGAATAACGATTCAAAAATAAAAAGTCTAACTTTCGAAACAACTGAGATACAGGGTGTTCTTCGTCAAATGACAGGTATATTATCTTTCGAACCAATGCTCTGATTCGACTGAAATTTTCACCAATCATTCCTCTTCAAAATCCAGAATAACGTTCCAAAAATAAAAAGTCTAACTTTCGAAACAACTGAGATACAGGGTGTTCTTCGTCAAATGACAGGTATAGTATCTTTCGAACCAATGCTCTGATTCGACTGAAATTTTCACCAATCATTCCTCTTCACAATCCAGAATAACGATTCAAAAATAAAAAGTCTAACTTTCGAAACAACTGAGATACAGGGTGTTCTTCGTCAAATGACAGGTATAGTATCTTTCGAACCAATGCTCTGATTCGACTGAAATTTTCACCAATCATTCCTCTTCACAATCCAGAATAACGTTCCAAAAATAAAATGTCTAACTTTCGAAACAACTGAGATACAGGGTGTTCTTCGTCAAATGACAAGTAGAGTAACTTTCGAACCAATGCTCTGATTCGACTGAAATTTTCACCAATCATTCCTCTTCACAATCCAGAATAACGATTCAAAAATAAAAAGTCTAACTTTCGAAACAACTGAGATACAGGGTGTTCTTCGTCAAATGACAGGTATAGTATCTTTCGAACCAACGCTCTGATTCGACTGAAATTTTCACCAATCATTCCTCTTCACAATCCAGAATAACGATTCAAAAATAAAAAGTCTAACTTTCGAAACAACTGAGATACAGGGTGTTCTTCGTCAAATGACAAGTATAGTATCTTTCGAACCAATGCTCTGATTCGACTGAAATTTTCACCAATCATTCCTCTTCACAATCCAGAATAACGATTCAAAAATAAAAAGTCTAACTTTCGAAACAACTGAGATACAAGGTGTTCTTCGTCAAATGACAGGGATAGTATCTTTCGAAACAATGCTCTGATTCGACTGAAATTTTCACCAATCATTCCTCTTCACAATCCAGAATAACGATTCAAAAATAAAAAGTCTAACTTTCGAAACAACTGAGATACAGGGTGTTCTTCGTCAAATGACAGGTATAGTATCTTTCGAACCAATGCTCTGATTCGACTGAAATTTTCACCAATCATTCTTCCTCACAATCCAGAATAACGTTCCAAAAATAAGAAGTCTAACTTTCGAAACAACTGAGATACAGGGTGTTCTTCGTCAAATGACAAGTATAGTATCTTTCGAACCAATGCTCTGATTCGACTGAAATTTTCACCAATCATTCCTCTTCACAATCCAGAATAACGATTCAAAAATAAAAAGTCTAACTTTCGAAACTACTGAGATACAGGGTGTTCTTCGTCAAATGACAGGTATAGTATCTTTCGAACCAATGCTCTGATTCGACTGAAATTTTCACCAATCATTTCTCTTCACAATCCAGAATAACGTTCCAAAAATAAAAAGTCTAACTTTCGAAACAACTGAGATACAGGGTGTTCTTCGTCAATTGACAGGTATAGTATCTTTCGAACCAATGCTCTGATTCGACTGAAATTTTCACCAATCATTCCTCTTCACAATCCAGAATAACGATTCAAAAATAAAAAGTCTTACTTTCGAAACAACTGAGATACAGGGTGTTCTTCGTCAAATGACAAGTATAGTATCTTTCGAACCAATGCTCTGATTCGACTGAAATTTTCACCAATCATTCCTCTTCACAATCCAGAATAACGATTCAAAAATAAAAAGTCTAACTTTCGAAACAACTGAGATACAGGGTGTTCTTCGTCAAATGACAGGTATAGTATCTTTCGAACCAATGCTCTGATTCGACTGAAATTTTCACCAATCATTCCTCTTCACAATCCAGAATAACGTTCCAAAAATAAAAAGTCTAACTTTCGAAACAACTGAGATACAGGGTGTTCTTCGTCAAATGACAAGAATAGTATCTTTCGAACCAATGCTCTGATTCGACTGAAATTTTCACCAATCATTCCTCTTCACAATCCAGAATAACGATTCAAAAATAAAAAGTCTTACTTTCGAAACAACTGAGATACAGGGTGTTCTTCGTCAAATGACAAGTATAGTATCTTTCGAACCAATGCTCTGATTCGACTGAATTTTTCACCAATCATTCCTCTTCACAATCCAGAATAACGATTCAAAAATAAAAAGTCTAACTTTCGAAACAACTGAGATACAGGGTGTTCTTCGTCAAATGACAGGTATAGTATCTTTCGAACCAATGCTCTGATTCGACTGAAATTTTCACCAATCATTCCTCTTCACAATCCAGAATAACGTTCCAAAAATAAAAAGTCTAACTTTCGAAACAACTGAGATACAGGGTGTTCTTCGTCAAATGACAGGTATAGTATCTTTCGAACCAATGCTCTGATTCAACTGAAATTTTCACCAATCATTCCTCTTCAGAATCCAGAATAACGTTCCAAAAATAAAAGTCTAACTTTCGAAACAACTGAGATACAGGGTGTTCTTCGTCAAATGACAGGTATAGTATCTTTCGAACCAATGCTCTGATTCGACTGAAATTTTCACCAATCATTCCTCTTCACAATCCAGAATAACGATTCAAAACTAAAAAGTCTAACTTTCGAAACAACTGAGATACAGGGTGTTCTTCGTAAAATGACAGGTATAGTATCTTTCGAACCAATGCTCTGATTCGACAGAAATTTTCACCAATCATTCCTCTTCACAATCCAGAATAACGTTCCAAAAATAAAAAGTCTAACTTTCGAAACAACTGAGATACAGGGTGTTCTTCGTCAAATGACAGGTATAGTATCTTTCGAACCAATGCTCTGATTCGACTGAAATTTTCACCAATCATTCCTCTTCACAATCCAGAATAACGATTCAAAAATAAAAAGTCTAACTTTCGAAACAACTGAGATACAGGGTGTTCTTCGTCAAATGACAGGTATGTATCTTTCGAACCAATGCTCTGATTCGACTGAAATTTTCACCAATCATTCCTCTTCACGATCCAGAATAACGATTCAAAACTGAAAAGTCTAACTTTCGAAACAACTGAGATACAGGGTGTTCTTCGTCAAATGACAGGTATAGTATCTTTCGAACCAATGCTCTGATTCGACTGAAATTTTCACCAATCATTCCTCTTCACAATCCAGAATAACGTTCCAAAAATAAAAAGTCTAACTTTCGAAACAACTGAGATACAGGGTGTTCTTCGTCAAATGACAAGTATAGTATCTTTCGAACCAATGCTCTGATTCGACTGAAATTTTCACCAATCATTCCTCTTCACAATCCAGAATAACGATTCAAAAATAAAAAGTCTAACTTTCGAAACAACTGAGATACAGGGTGTTCTTCGTCAAATGACAGGTATAGTATCTTTCGAACCAATGCTCTGATTCGACTGAAATTTTCACCAATCATTCCTCTTCACAATCCAGAATAACGATTCAAAAATAAAAAGTCTAACTTTCGAAACAACTGAGATACAGGGTGTTCTTCGTCAAATGACAAGTATAGTATCTTTCGAACCAATGCTCTGATTCGACTGAAATTTTCACCAATCATTCCTCTTCACAATCCAGAATAACGATTCAAAAATAAAAAGTCTAACTTTCGAAACAACTGAGATACAGGGTGTTCTTCGTCAAATGACAGGTATAGTATCTTTCGAACCAATGCTCTGATTCGACTGAAATTTGCACCAATCATTCCTCTTCACAATCCAGAATAACGGTTCAAAAATAAAAAGTCTAACTTTCGAAACAACTGAGATACAGGGTGTTCTTCGTCAAATGACAGGTATAGTATCTTTCGAACCAATGCTCTGATTCGACTGAAATTTTCACCAATCATTCCTCTTCACAATCCAGAATAACGTTCCAAAAATAAAAAGTCTAACTTCCGAAACAACTGAGATACAGGGTGTTCTTCGTCAAATGACAAGTATAGTATCTTTCGAACCAATGCTCTGATTCGACTGAAATTTTCACCAATCATTCCTCTTCACAATCCAGAATAACGATTCAAAAATAAAAAGTCTAACTTTCGAAACAACTGAGATACAGGGTGTTCTTCGTCAAATGACAGGTATAGTATCTTTCGAACCAATGCTCTGATTCGACTGAAATTTTCACCAATCATTCCTCTTCACAATCCAGAATAACGTTCCAAAAATAAAAAGTCTAACTTTCGAAACAACTGAGATACAGGGTGTTCTTCGTCAAATGACAGGTATAGTATCTTTCGAACCAATGCTCTGATTCGACTGAAATTTTCACCAATCATTCCTCTTCACAATCCAGAATAACGATTCAAAAATAAAAAGTCTAACTTTCGAAACAACTGAGATACAGGGTGTTCTTCGTCAAATGACAGGTATAGTATCTTTCGAACCAATGCTCTGATTCGACTGAAATTTTCACCAATCATTCCTCTTCACAATCCAGAATAACGTTCCATAAATAAAAAGTCTAACTTTCGAAACAACTGAGATACAGGGTGTTCTTCGTCAAATGACAGGTATAGTATCTTTCGAACCAATGCTCTGATTCGACTGAAATTTTCACCAATCATTCCTCTTCAAAATCCAGAATAACGATTCAAAAATAAAAAGTCTAACTTTCGAAACAACTGAGATACAGGGTGTTCTTCGTCAAATGACAGGTATAGTATCTTTCGAACCAATGCTCTGATTCGACTGAAATTTTCACCAATCATTCCTCTTCACAATCCAGAATAACGATTCAAAAATAAAAAGTCTAACTTTCGAAACAACTGAGATACAGGGTGTTCTTCGTCAAATGACAAGTATAGTATCTTTCGAACCAATGCTCTGATTCGACTGAAATTTTCACCAATCATTCCTCTTCACAATCCAGAATAACGATTCAAAAATAAAAAGTCTAACTTTCGAAACAACTGAGATACAGGGTGTTCTTCGTCAAATGACAGGTATAGTATCTTTCGAACCAATGCTCTGATTCGACTGAAATTTTCACCAATCATTCCTCTTCACAATCCAGAATAACGATTCAAAAATAAAAAGTCTAACTTTCGAAACAACTGAGATACAGGGTGTTCTTCGTCAAATGACAGGTATAGTATCTTTCGAACCAATGCTCTGATTCGACTGAAATTTTCACCAATCATTCCTCTTCAAAATCCAGAATAACGTTCCAAAAATAAAAAGTCTAACTTTCGAAACAACTGAGATACAGGGTGTTCTTCGTCAAATGACAGGTATAGTATCTTTCGAACCAATGCTCTGATTCGACTGAAATTTTCACCAATCATTCCTCTTCACAATCCAGAATAACGATTCAAAAATAAAAAGTCTTACTTTCGAAACAACTGAGATACAGGGTCTTCTTCGTCAAATGACAGGTATAGTATCTTTCGAACCAATGCTCTGATTCGACTGAAATTTTCACCAATCATTCCTCTTCACAATCCAGAATAACGTTCCAAAAATAAAAAGTCTAACTTTCGAAACAACTGAGATACAGGGTGTTCTTCGCCAAATGACAGGTATAGTATCTTTCGAACCAATGCTCTGATTCGACTGAAATTTTCACCAATCATTCCTCTTCACAATCCAGAATAACGATTCAAAAATAAAAAGTCTAACTTTCGAAACAACTGAGATACAGGGTGTTCTTCGTCAAATGACAGGTATAGTATCTTTCGAACCAATGCTCTGATTCGACTGAAATTTTCACCAATCATTCCTCTTCACAATCCAGAATAACGTTCCAAAAATAAAAAGTCTAACTTCCGAAACAACTGAGATACAGGGTGTTCTTCGTCAAATGACAAGTATAGTATCTTTCGAACCAATGCTCTGATTCGACTGAAATTTTCACCAATCATTCCTCTTCACAATCCAGAATAACGATTCTAAAATAAAAAGTCTAACTTTCGAAACAACTGAGATACAGGGTGTTCTTCGTCAAATGACAGGTATAGTATCTTTCGAACCAATGCTCTGATTCGACTGAAATTTTCACCAATCATTCCTCTTCACAATCCAGAATAACGATTCAAAAATAAAAAGTCTAACTTTCGAAACAACTGAGATACAGGGTGTTCTTCGTCAAATGACAGGTATAGTATCTTTCGAACCAATGCTCTGATTCGACTGAAATTTTCACCAATCATTCCTCTTCACAATCCAGAATAACGTTCCATAAATAAAAAGTCTAACTTTCGAAACAACTGAGATACAGGGTGTTCTTCGTCAAATGACAGGTATAGTATCTTTCGAACCAATGCTCTGATTCGACTGAAATTTTCACCAATCATTCCTCTTCAAAATCCAGAATAACGATTCAAAAATAAAAAGTCTAACTTTCGAAACAACTGAGATACAGGGTGTTCTTCGTCAAATGACAGGTATAGTATCTTTCGAACCAATGCTCTGATTCGACTGAAATTTTCACCAATCATTCCTCTTCACAATCCAGAATAACGATTCAAAAATAAAAAGTCTAACTTTCGAAACAACTGAGATACAGGGTGTTCTTCGTCAAATGACAAGTATAGTATCTTTCGAACCAATGCTCTGATTCGACTGAAATTTTCACCAATCATTCCTCTTCACAATCCAGAATAACGATTCAAAAATAAAAAGTCTAACTTTCGAAACAACTGAGATACAGGGTGTTCTTCGTCAAATGACAGGTATAGTATCTTTCGAACCAATGCTCTGATTCGACTGAAATTTTCACCAATCATTCCTCTTCACAATCCAGAATAACGATTCAAAAATAAAAAGTCTAACTTTCGAAACAACTGAGATACAGGGTGTTCTTCGTCAAATGACAGGTATAGTATCTTTCGAACCAATGCTCTGATTCGACTGAAATTTTCACCAATCATTCCTCTTCAAAATCCAGAATAACGTTCCAAAAATAAAAAGTCTAACTTTCGAAACAACTGAGATACAGGGTGTTCTTCGTCAAATGACAGGTATAGTATCTTTCGAACCAATGCTCTGATTCGACTGAAATTTTCACCAATCATTCCTCTTCACAATCCAGAATAACGATTCAAAAATAAAAAGTCTTACTTTCGAAACAACTGAGATACAGGGTGTTCTTCGTCAAATGACAGGTATAGTATCTTTCGAACCAATGCTCTGATTCGACTGAAATTTTCACCAATCATTCCTCTTCACAATCCAGAATAACGTTCCAAAAATAAAAAGTCTAACTTTCGAAACAACTGAGATACAGGGTGTTCTTCGTCAAATGACAGGTATAGTATCTTTCGAACCAATGCTCTGATTCGACTGAAATTTTCACCAATCATTCCTCTTCACAATCCAGAATAACGATTCAAAAATAAAAAGTCTAACTTTCGAAACAACTGAGATACAGGGTGTTCTTCGTCAAATGACAGGTATAGTATCTTTCGAACCAATGCTCTGATTCGACTGAAATTTTCACCAATCATTCCTCTTCACAATCCAGAATAACGATTCAAAAATAAAAAGTCTAACTTTCGAAACAACTGATATACAGGGTGTTCTTCGTCAAATGACAGGTATAGTATCTTCCGAACCAATGCTCTGATTCGACTGAAATTTTCACCAATCATTCCTCTTCACAATCCAGAATAACGTTCCAAAAATAAAAAGTCTTACTTTCGAAACAACTGAGATACAGGGTGTTCTTCGTCAAATGACAAGTATAGTATCTTTCGAACCAATGCTCTGATTCGACTGAAATTTTCACCAATCATTCCTCTTCACAATCCAGAATAACGATTCAAAAATAAAAAGTCTAACTTTCGAAACAACTGAGATACAGGGTGTTCTTCGTCAAATGACAGGTATAGTATCTTTCGAACCAATGCTCTGATTCGACTGAAATTTTCACCAATCATTCCTCTTCACAATCCAGAATAACGATTCAAAAATAAAAAGTCTAACTTTCGAAACAACTGAGATACAGGGTGTTCTTCGTCAAATGACAAGTATAGTATCTTTCGAACCAATGCTCTGATTCGACTGAAATTTTCACCAATCATTCCTCTTCACAATCCAGAATAACGATTCAAAAATAAAAAGTCTAACTTTCGAAACAACTGAGACACAGGGTGTTCTTCGTCAAATGACAGGTATAGTATCTTTCGAACCAATGCTCTGATTCGACTGAAATTTTCACCAATCATTCCTCTTCACAATCCAGAATAACGATTCAAAAATTAAAAGTCTAACTTTCGAAACAACTGAGATACAGGGTGTTCTTCGTCAAATGACAGGTATAGTATCTTTCGAACCAATGCTCTGATTCGACTGAAATTTTCACCAATCATTCTTCTTCACAATCCAGAATAACGTTCCAAAAATAAAAAGTCTAACTTTCGAAACAACTGAGATACAGGGTGTTCTTCGTCAAATGACAAGTATAGTATCTTTCGAACCAATGCTCTGATTCGACTGAAATTTTCACCAATCATTCCTCTTCACAATCCAGAATAACGATTCAAAAATAAAAAGTCTAACTTTCGAAACAACTGAGATACAGGGTGTTCTTCGTCAAATGACAGGTATAGTATCTTTCGAACCAATGCTCTGATTCGACTGAAATTTTCACCAATCATTCCTCTTCACAATCCAGAATAACGTTCCAAAAATAAAAAGTCTAACTTTCGAAACAACTGAGATACAGGGTGTTCTTCGTCAAATGACAGGTATAGTATCTTTCGAACCAATGCTCTGATTCGACTGAAATTTTCACCAATCATTCCTCTTCACAATCCAGAATAACGATTCAAAAATAAAAAGTCTAACTTTCGAAACAACTGAGATACAGGGTGCTCTTCGTCAAATGACAAGTATAGTATCTTTCGAACCAATGCTCTGATTCGACTGAAATTTTCACCAATCATTCCTCTTCACAATCCAGAATAACGATTCAAAAATAAAAAGTCTAACTTTCGAAACAACTGAGATACAGGGTGTTCTTCTTTAAATGACAGGTATAGTATCTTTCGAACCAATGCTCTGATTCGACTGAAATTTTCACCAATCATTCCTCTTCACAATCCAGAATAACGTTCCAAAAATAAAAAGTCTAACTTTCGAAACAACTGAGATACAGGGTGTTCTTCGTCAAATGACAAGTATAGTATCTTTCGAACCAATGCTCTGATTCGACTGAAATTTTCACCAATCATTCCTCTTCAAAATCCAGAATAACGGTTCAAAAATAAAAAGTCTAACTTTCGAAACAACTGAGATACAGGGTGTTCTTCGTCAAATGACAGGTATAGTATCTTTCGAACCAATGCTCTGATTCGACTGAAATTTTCACCAATCATTCCTCTTCACAATCCAGAGTAACGTTCTAAAAATAAAAAGTCTAACTTTCGAAACAACTGAGATACAGGGTGTTCTTCGTCAAATGACAGGTATAGTATCTTTCGAACCAATGCTCTGATTCGACTGAAATTTTCACCAATCATTCCTCTTCGCAATCCAGAATAACGATTCAAAAATAAAAAGTCTATCTTTCGAAACAACTGAGATACAGGGTGTTCTTCGTCAAATGACAAGTATAGTATCTTTCGAACCAATGCTCTGATTCGACTGAAATTTTCACCAATCATTCCCCTTCACAATCCAGAATAACGATTCAAAAATAAAAAGTCTAACTTTCGAAACAACTGAGATACAGGGTGTTCTTCGTCAAATGACAGGTATAGTATCTTTCGAACCAATGCTCTGATTCGACTGAAATTTTCACCAATCATTCCTCTTCACAATCCAGAATAACGATTCAACTATAAAAAGTCTAACTTTCGAAACAACTGAGATACAGGGTGTTCTTCGTCAAATGACAGGTATAGTATCTTTCGAACCAATGCTCTGATTCGACTGAAATTTTCACCAATCATTCCTCTTCACAATCCAGGATAACGTTCCAAAAATAAAAAGTCTAACTTTCGAAACAACTGAGATACAGGGTGTTCTTCGTCAAATGACAGGTATAGTATCTTTCGAACCAATGCTCTGATTCGACTGAAATTTTCACCAATCATTCCTCTTCACAATACAGAATAACGATTCAAAAATAAAAAGTCTAACTTTCGAAACAACTGAGATACAGGGTGTTCTTCGTCAAATGACAGGTATAGTATCTTTCGAACCAATGCTCTGATTCGACTGAAGTTTTCACCAATCATTCCTCTTCAAAATCCAGAATAACGTTCCAAAAATAAAAGTCTAACTTCCGAAACAACTGAGATACAGGGTGTTTTTCGTCAAATGACAGGTATAGTATCTTTCGAACCAATGCTCTGATTCGACTGAAATTTTCACCAATCATTCCTCTTCACAATCCAGAATAACGATTCAAAAATAAAAAGTCTAACTTTCGAAACAACTGAGATACAGGGTGTTCTTCGTCAAATGACAGGTTTAGTATCTTTCGAACCAATGCTTTGATTCGACTGAAATTTTCACTAATCATTCCTCTTCACAATCCAAAATAACGTTCCAAAAATAAAAAGTCTAACTTTCGAAACAACTGAGATACAGGGTGTTCTTCGTCAAATGACAGGTATAGTATCTTTCGAACCAAAGCTCTGATTCGACTGAAATTTTCACCAATCATTCCTCTTCACAATCCAGAATAACGATTCAAAAATAAAAAGTCTAACTTTCGAAACAACTGAGATACAGGGTGTTCTTCGTCATATGACAGGTATAGTATCTTTCGAACCAATGCTCTGATTCGACTGAAATTTTCACCAATCATTCCTCTTCACAATCCAGAATAACGATTCAAAAATAAAAAGTCTAACTTTCGAAACAACTGAGATACAGGGTGTTCTTCGTCAAATGACAGGTATAGTATCTTTCGAACCAATGCTCTGATTCGACTGAAATTTTCAGCAATCATTCCTCTTCAAAATCCAGAATAACGTTCCAAAAATAAAAAGTCTAACTTTCGAAACAACTGAGATACAGGGTGTTCTTCGTCAAATGACAGGTATAGTATCTTTCGAACCAATGCTCTGATTCGACTGAAATTTTCACCAATCATTCCTCTTCAAAATCCAGAATAACGTTCCAAAAATAAAAAGTCTTACTTTCGAAACAACTGAGATACAGGGTGTTCTTCGTCAAATGACAGGTATAGTATCTTTCGAACCAATGCTCTGATTCGACTGAAATTTTCACCAATCATTCCTCTTCACAATCCAGAATAACGTTTCAAAAATAAAAAGTCTAACTTCCGAAACAACTGAGATACAGGGTGTTCTTCGTCAAATGACAGGTATAGTATCTTTCGAACCAATGCTCTGATTCGACTGAAATTTTCACCAATCATTCCTCTTCACAATCCAGAATAACGTTTCAAAAATAAAAAGTCTAACTTTCGAAACAACTGAGATACAGGGTGTTCTTCGTCAAATGACAGGTATAGTATCTTTCGAACCAATGCTCTGATTCGACTGAAATTTTCACCAATCATTCCTCTTCACAATCCAGAATAACGTTCCAAAAATAAAAAGTCTAACTTTCGAAACAACTTAGATACAGGGTGTTCTTCGTCAAATGACAAGTATAGTATCTTTCGAACCAATGCTCTGATTCGACTGAAATTTTCACCAATCATTCCTCTTCACAATCCAGAATAACGATTCAAAAATAAAAAGTCTAACTTTCGAAACAACTGAGATACAGGGTGTTCTTCGTCAAATGACAGGTATAGTATCTTTCGAATCAATGCTCTGATTCGACTGAAATTTTCACCAATCATTCCTCTTCACAATCCAGAATAACTTTTCAAAAATAAAAAGTCTAACTTTCGAAACAACTGAGATACAGGGTGTTCTTCGTCAAATGACAGGTATAGTATCTTTCGAACCAATGCTCTGATTCGACTGAAATTTTCACCAATCATTCCTCTTCACAATCCAGAATAACGTTCCAAAAATAAAAAGTCTAACTTTCGAAACAACTGAGATACAGGGTGTTCTTCGTCAAATGACAGGTATAGTATCTTTCGAACCAATGCTCTGATTCGACTGAAATTTTCACCAATCATTCCTCTTCACAATCCAGAATAATTTTCAAAAATAAAAAGTCTAACTTTCGAAACAACTGAGATACAGGGTGTTCTTCGTCAAATGACAAGTATAGTATCTTTCTAACCAATGCTCTGATTCGACTGAAATTTTCACCAATCATTCCTCTTCAAAATCCAGAATAACGTTCCAAAAATAAAAAGTCTAACTTTCGAAACAACTGAGATACAGGGTGTTTTTCGTCAAATGACAGGTATAGTATCTTTCGAACCAATGCTCTGATTCGACTGAAATTTTCACCAATCATTCCTCTTCAAAATCCAGAATAACGTTCCAAAAATAAAAAGTCTAACTTTCGAAACAACTGAGATACAGGGTGTTCTTCGTCAAATGACAGGTATAGTATCTTTCGAACCAATGCTCTGATTCGACTGAAATTTTCACCAATCATTCCTCTTCACAATCCAGAATAACGTTTCAAAAATAAAAAGTCTAACTCCCGAAACAACTGAGATACAGGGTGTTCTTCGTCAAATGACAGGTATAGTATCTTTCGAACCAATGCTCTGATTCGACTGGAATTTTCACCAATCATTCCTCTTCACAATCCAGAATAACATTTCAAAAATAAAAAGTCTAACTTTCGAAACAACTTAGATACAGGGTGTTCTTCGTCAAATGACAGGTATAGTATCTTTCGAACCAATTCTCTGATTCGACTGAAATTTTCACCAATAATTCCTCTTCACAATCCAGAATAACGTTCCGAAAATAAAAAGTCTAACTTTCGAAACAACTGAGATACAGGGTGTTCTTCGTCAAATGACAGGTATAGTATCTTTCGAACCAATGCTCTGATTCGACTGAAATTTTCACCAATCATTCCTCTTCACAATCCAGAATAATTTTCAAAAATAAAAAGTCTAACTTTCGAAACAACTGAGATACAGGGTGTTCTTCGTCAAATGACAAGTATAGTATCTTTCTAACCAATGCTCTGATTCGACTGAAATTTTCACCAATCATTCCTCTTCAAAATCCAGAATAACGTTCCAAAAATAAAAAGTCTAACTTTCGAAACAACTGAGATACAGGGTGTTTTTCGTCAAATGACAGGTATAGTATCTTTCGAACCAATGCTCTGATTCGACTGAAATTTTCACCAATCATTCCTCTTCAAAATCCAGAATAACGTTCCAAAAATAAAAAGTCTAACTTTCGAAACAACTGAGATACAGGGTGTTCTTCGTCAAATGACAGGTATAGTATCTTTCGAACCAATGCTCTGATTCGACTGAAATTTTCACCAATCATTCCTCTTCACAATCCAGAATAACGTTTCAAAAATAAAAAGTCTAACTCCCGAAACAACTGAGATACAGGGTGTTCTTCGTCAAATGACAGGTATAGTATCTTTCGAACCAATGCTCTGATTCGACTGGAATTTTCACCAATCATTCCTCTTCACAATCCAGAATAACATTTCAAAAATAAAAAGTCTAACTTTCGAAACAACTTAGATACAGGGTGTTCTTCGTCAAATGACAGGTATAGTATCTTTCGAACCAATTCTCTGATTCGACTGAAATTTTCACCAATAATTCCTCTTCACAATCCAGAATAACGTTCCGAAAATAAAAAGTCTAACTTTCGAAACAACTGAGATACAGGGTGTTCTACGTCAAATGACAAGTATAGTATCTTTCGAACCAATGCTCTGATTCGACTGAAATTTTCACCAATCATTCCTCTTCACAATCCAGAATAACGATTCAAAAATAAAAAGTCTAACTTTCGAAACAACTGAGATACAGGGTGTTCTTCGTCAAATGACAGGTATAGTATCTTTCGAACCAATGCTCTGATTCGACTGAAATTTTCACCAATCATTCCTCTTCACAATCCAGAATAACGTTCCAAAAATAAAAAGTCTAACTTTCGAAACAACTGAGATACAGGGTGTTCTTCGTCAAATGACAAGTATAGTATCTTTCGAACCAATGCTCTGATTCGACTGAAATTTTCACCAATCATTCCTCTTCACAATCCAGAATAACGATTCAAAAATAAAAAGTCTAACTTTCGAAACAACTGAGATACAGGGTGTTCTTCGTCAAATGACAGGTATAGTATCTTTCGAACCAATGCTCTGATTCGACTGAAATTTTAACCAATCATTCCTCTTCAAAATCCAGAATAACGTTCCAAAAGTAAAAAGTCTAACTTTCGAAACAACTGAGATACAGGGTGTTCTTCGTCAAATGACAGGTATAGTATCTTTCGAACCAATGCTCTGATTCGACTGAAATTTTCACCAATCATTCCTCTTCACAATCCAGAATAACGTTTCAAAAATAAAAAGTCTAACTTTCGAAACAACTGAGATACAGGGTGTTCTTCGTCAAATGACAGGTATAGTATCTTTCGAACCAATGCTCTGATTCGAATGAAATTTTCACCAATCATTCCTCTTCACAATTCAGAATAACGTTCCAAAAATAAAAAGTCTAACTTTCGAAACAACTGAGATACAGGCTGTTCTTCGTCAAATGACAGGTATAGTATCTTTCGAACCAATGCTCTGATTCGACTGAAATTTTCACCAATCATTCCTCCTCACAATCCAGAATAACGTTCCAAAAATAAAGAGTCTAACTTTCGAAACAACTGAGATACAGGGTGTTCTTCGTCAAATGACAGGTATAGTATCTTTCGAACCAATGCTCTGATTCGACTGAAATTTTCACCAATCATTCCTCTTCATAATCCAGAATAACGTTCCAAAAATAAAAAGTCTAACTTTCGAAACAACTGAGATACAGGGTGTTCTTCGTCAAATGACAAGTATAGTATCTTTCGAACCAATGCTCTGATTCGACTGACATTTTCACCAATCATTCCTCTTCACAATCCAGAATAACGATTCAAAAATAAAAAGTCTTACTTTCGAAACAACTGAGATACAGGGTGTTCTTCGTCAAATGACAGGTATAGTATCTTTCGAACCAATGCTCTGATTCGACTGAAATTTCCACCAATCATTCCTCTTCACAATCCAGAATAACGTTCCAAAAATAAAAAGTCTAACTTTTGAAACAACTGAGATACAGGGTGTTCTTCGTCAAATGACAGGTATAGCATCTTTCGAACCAATGCTCTGATTCGACTGAAATTTTCACCAATCATTCCTCTTCACAATCCAGAATAACGTTCCAAAAATAAGAAGTCTAACTTTCGAAACAACTGAGATACAGGGTGTTCTTCGTCAAATGACAGGTATAGTATCTTTCGAACCAATGCTCTGATTCGACTGAAATTTTCACCAATCATTCCTCTTCAAAATCAAGAATAACTTTCCAAAAATAAAAAGTCTAACTTTCGAAACAACTGAGATACAGGGTGTTCTTCGTCAAATGACAGGTATAGTATCTTTCGAACCAAAGCTCTGATTCGACTGAAATTTTCACCAATCATTCCTCTTCACAATCCAGAATAACGATTCAAAAATAAAAAGTCTAACTTTCGAAACAACTGAGATACAGGGTGTTCTTCGTCAAATGACAAGTATAGTATCTTTCGAACCAATGCTCTGATTCGACTGAAATTTTCACCAATCATTCCTCTTCACAATCCAGAATAACGATTCAAAAATAAAAAATCTAACTTTCGAAACAACTGAGATACAGGGTGTTCTTCGTCATATGACAGGTATAGTATCTTTCGAACCAATGCTCTGATTCGACTGAAATTTTCACCAATCATTCCTCTTCACAATCCAGAATAACGATTCAAAAATAAAAAGTCTAACTTTCGAAACAACTGAGATACAGGGTGTTCTTCGTCAAATGACAGGTATAGTATCTTTCGAACCAATGCTCTGATTCGACTGAAATTTTCAGCAATCATTCCTCTTCAAAATCCAGAATAACGTTCCAAAAATAAAAAGTCTAACTTTCGAAACAACTGAGATACAGGGTGTTCTTCGTCAAATGACAGGTATAGTATCTTTCGAACCAATGCTCTGATTCGACTGAAATTTTCACCAATCATTCCTCTTCAAAATCCAGAATAACGTTCCAAAAATAAAAAGTCTTACTTTCGAAACAACTGAGATACAGGGTGTTCTTCGTCAAATGACAGGTATAGTATCTTTCGAACCAATGCTCTGATTCGACTGAAATTTTCACCAATCATTCCTCTTCACAATCCAGAATAATGTTTCAAAAATAAAAAGTCTAACTTCCGAAACAACTGAGATACAGGGTGTTCTTCGTCAAATGACAGGTATAGTATCTTTCGAACCAATGCTCTGATTCGACTGAAATTTTCACCAATCATTCCTCTTCACAATCCAGAATAACGTTTCAAAAATAAAAAGTCTAACTTTCGAAACAACTGAGATACAGGGTGTTCTTCGTCAAATGACAGGTATAGTATCTTTCGAACCAATGCTCTGATTCGACTGAAATTTTCACCAATCATTCCTCTTCACAATCCAGAATAACGCTCCAAAAATAAAAAGTCTAACTTTCGAAACAACTTAGATACAGGGTGTTCTTCGTCAAATGACAAGTATAGTATCTTTCGAACCAATGCTCTGATTCGACTGAAATTTTCACCAATCATTCCTCTTCACAATCCAGAATAACGATTCAAAAATAAAAAGTCTAACTTTCGAAACAACTGAGATACAGGGTGTTCTTCGTCAAATGACAGGTATAGTATCTTTCGAATCAATGCTCTGATTCGACTGAAATTTTCACCAATCATTCCTCTTCACAATCCAGAATAACTTTTCAAAAATAAAAAGTCTAACTTTCGAAACAACTGAGATACAGGGTGTTCTTCGTCAAATGACAGGTATAGTATCTTTCGAACCAATGCTCTGATTCGACTGAAATTTTCACCAATCATTCCTCTTCACAATCCAGAATAACGTTCCAAAAATAAAAAGTCTAACTTTCGAAACAACTGAGATACAGGGTGTTCTTCGTCAAATGACAGGTATAGTATCTTTCGAACCAATGCTCTGATTCGACTGAAATTTTCACCAATCATTCCTCTTCACAATCCAGAATAATTTTCAAAAATAAAAAGTCTAACTTTCGAAACAACTGAGATACAGGGTGTTCTTCGTCAAATGACAAGTATAGTATCTTTCTAACCAATGCTCTGATTCGACTGAAATTTTCACCAATCATTCCTCTTCAAAATCCAGAATAACGTTCCAAAAATAAAAAGTCTAACTTTCGAAACAACTGAGATACAGGGTGTTTTTCGTCAAATGACAGGTATAGTATCTTTCGAACCAATGCTCTGATTCGACTGAAATTTTCACCAATCATTCCTCTTCAAAATCCAGAATAACGTTCCAAAAATAAAAAGTCTAACTTTCGAAACAACTGAGATACAGGGTGTTCTTCGTCAAATGACAGGTATAGTATCTTTCGAACCAATGCTCTGATTCGACTGAAATTTTCACCAGTCATTCCTCTTCACAATCCAGAATAACGTTTCAAAAATAAAAAGTCTAACTCCCGAAACAACTGAGATACAGGGTGTTCTTCGTCAAATGACAGGTATAGTATCTTTCGAACCAATGCTCTGATTCGACTGGAATTTTCACCAATCATTCCTCTTCACAATCCAGAATAACATTTCAAAAATAAAAAGTCTAACTTTCGAAACAACTTAGATACAGGGTGTTCTTCGTCAAATGACAGGTATAGTATCTTTCGAACCAATTCTCTGATTCGACTGAAATTTTCACCAATAATTCCTCTTCACAATCCAGAATAACGTTCCGAAAATAAAAAGTCTAACTTTCGAAACAACTGAGATACAGGGTGTTCTACGTCAAATGACAAGTATAGTATCTTTCGAACCAATGCTCTGATTCGACTGAAATTTTCACCAATCATTCCTCTTCACAATCCAGAATAACGATTCAAAAATAAAAAGTCTAACTTTCGAAACAACTGAGATACAGGGTGTTCTTCGTCAAATGACAGGTAAAGTATCTTTCGAACCAATGCTCTGATTCGACTGAAATTTTCACCAATCATTCCTCTTCACAATCCAGAATAACGTTCCAAAAATAAAAAGTCTAACTTTCGAAACAACTGAGATACAGGGTGTTCTTCGTCAAATGACAAGTATAGTATCTTTCGAACCAATGCTCTGATTCGACTGAAATTTTCACCAATCATTCCTCTTCACAATCCAGAATAACGATTCAAAAATAAAAAGTCTAACTTTCGAAACAACTGAGATACAGGGTGTTCTTCGTCAAATGACAGGTATAGTATCTTTCGAACCAATGCTCTGATTCGACTGAAATTTTAACCAATCATTCCTCTTCAAAATCCAGAATAACGTTCCAAAAGTAAAAAGTCTAACTTTCGAAACAACTGAGATACAGGGTGTTCTTCGTCAAATGACAGGTATAGTATCTTTCGAACCAATGCTCTGATTCGACTGAAATTTTCACCAATCATTCCTCTTCACAATCCAGAATAACGTTTCAAAAATAAAAAGTCTAACTTTCGAAACAACTGAGATACAGGGTGTTCTTCGTCAAATGACAGGTATAGTATCTTTCGAACCAATGCTCTGATTCGAATGAAATTTTCACCAATCATTCCTCTTCACAATTCAGAATAACGTTCCAAAAATAAAAAGTCTAACTTTCGAAACAACTGAGATACAGGGTGTTCTTCGTCAAATGACAGGTATAGTATCTTTCGAACCAATGCTCTGATTCGACTGAAATTTTCACCAATCATTCCTCCTCACAATCCAGAATAACGTTCCAAAAATAAAAAGTCTAACTTTTGAAACAACTGAGATACAGGGTGTTCTTCGTCAAATGACAGGTATAGCATCTTTCGAACCAATGCTCTGATTCGACTGAAATTTTCACCAATCATTCCTCTTCACAATCCAGAATAACGTTCCAAAAATAAGAAGTCTAACTTTCGAAACAACTGAGATACAGGGTGTTCTTCGTCAAATGACAGGTATAGTATCTTTCGAACCAATGCTCTGATTCGACTGAAATTTTCACCAATCATTCCTCTTCACAATCCAGAATAACGTTCCAAAAATAAAAAGTCTAACTTTCGAAACAACTGAGATACAGGGTGTTCTTCGTCAAATGACAGGTATAGTATCTTTCGAACCAATGCTCTGATTCGACTGAAATTTTCACCAATCATTCCTCTTCACAATCCAGAATAACGTTTCAAAAATAAAAAGTCTAACTTCCGGAACAACTGAGATACAGGGTGTTCTTCGTCAAATGACAGGTATAGTATCTTTCGAACCAATGCTCTGATTCGACTGAAATTTTCACCAATCATTCCTCTTCACAATCCAGAATAACGATTCAAAAATAAAAAGTCTAACTTTCGAAACAACTGAGATACAGGGTGTTCTTCGTCAAATGACAGGTATAGTATCTTTCGAACCAATGCTCTGATTCGACTGAAATTTTCACCAATCATTCCTCTTCACAATCCAGAATAACGTTCCAAAAATAAAAAGTCTAACTTTCGAAACAACTGAGATACAGGGTGTTCTTCGTCAAATGACAAGTATAGTATCTTTCGAACCAATGCTCTGATTCGACTGAAATTTTCACCAATCATTCCTCTTCACAATCCAGAATAACGATTCAAAAATAAAAAGTCTAACTTTCGAAACAACTGAGATACAGGGTGTTCTTCGTCAAATGACAGGTATAGTATCTTTCGAACCAATGCTCTGATTCGACTGAAATTTTCACCAATCATTCCTCTTCAAAATACAGAATAACGTTCCAAAAATAAAAAGTCTAACTTTCGAAACAACTGAGATACAGGGTGTTCTTCGTCAAATGACAGGTATAGTATCTTTCGAACCAATGCTCTGATTCGACTGAAATTTTCACCAATCATTCCTCTTCACAATCCAGAATAACGTTTCAAAAATAAAAAGTCTAACTTCCGGAACAACTGAGATACAGGGTGTTCTTCGTCAAATGACAGGTATAGTATCTTTCGAACCAATGCTCTGATTCGACTGAAATTTTCACCAATCATTCCTCTTCACAATCCAGAATAACGATTCAAAAATAAAAAGTCTAACTTTCGAAACAACTGAGATACAGGGTGTTCTTCGTCAAATGACAGGTATAGTATCTTTCGAACCAATGCTCTGATTCGACTGAAATTTTCACCAATCATTCCTCTTCACAATCCAGAATAACATTCCAAAAATAAAAAGTCTAACTTTCGAAACAACTGAGATACAGGGTGTTCTTCGTCAAATGACAAGTATAGTATCTTTCGAACCAATGCTCTGATTCGACTGAAATTTTCACCAATCATTCCTCTTCACAATCCAGAATAACGATTCAAAAATAAAAAGTCTAACTTTCGAAACAACTGAGATACAGGGTGTTCTTCGTCAAATGACAGGTATAGTATCTTTCGAACCAATGCTCTGATTCGACTGAAATTTTAACCAATCATTCCTCTTCAAAATCCAGAATAACGTTCCAAAAGTAAAAAGTCTAACTTTCGAAACAACTGAGATACAGGGTGTTCTTCGTCAAATGACAGGTAAAGTATCTTTCGAACCAATGCTCTGATTCGACTGAAATTTTCACCAATCATTCCTCTTCACAATCCAGAATAACGTTTCAAAAATAAAAAGTCTAACTTTCGAAACAACTGAGATACAGGGTGTTCTTCGTCAAATGACAGGTATAGTATCTTTCGAACCAATGCTCTGATTCGACTGAAATTTTCACCAATCATTCCTCTTCACAATTCAGAATAACGTTCCAAAAATAAAAAGTCTAACTTTCGAAACAACTGAGATACAGGGTGTTCTTCGTCAAATGACAGGTATAGTATCTTTCGAACCAATGCTCTGATTCGACTGAAATTTTCACCAATCATTCCTCTTCACAATCCAGAATAACGATTCAAAAATAAAAAGTCTAACTTTCGAAACAACTGAGATACAGGGTGTTCTTCGTCAAATGACAGGTATAGTATCTTTCGAACCAATGCTCTGATTCGACTGAAATTTTCACCAATCATTCCTCTTCACAATCCAGAATAACGTTCCAAAAATAAAAAGTCTAACTTTCGAAACAACTGAGATACAGGGTGTTCTTCGTCAAATGACAAGTATAGTATCTTTCGAACCAATGCTCTGATTCGACTGAAATTTTCACCAATCATTCCTCTTCACAATCCAGAATAACGATTCAAAAATAAAAAGTCTAACTTTCGAAACAACTGAGATACAGGGTGTTCTTCGTCAAATGACAGGTATAGTATCTTTCGAACCAATGCTCTGATTCGACTGAAATTTTAACCAATCATTCCTCTTCAAAATCCAGAATAACGTTTCAAAAGTAAAAAGTCTAACTTTCGAAACAACTGAGATACAGGGTGTTCTTCGTCAAATGACAGGTATAGTATCTTTCGAACCAATGCTCTGATTCGACTGAAATTTTCACCAATCATTCCTCTTCACAATCCAGAATAACGTTTCAAAAATAAAAAGTCTAACTTTCGAAACAACTGAGATACAGGGTGTTCTTCGTCAAATGACAGGTATAGTATCTTTCGAACCAATGCTCTGATTCGACTGAAATTTTCACCAATCATTCCTCTTCAAAATCCAGAATAACGTTCCAAAAATAAAAAGTCTAACTTCCGAAACAACTGAGATACAGGGTGTTCTTCGTCAAATGACAGGTATAGTATCTTTCGAACCAATGCTCTGATTCGACTGAAATTTTCACCAATCATTCCTCTTCACAATCCAGAATAACGTTTCAAAAATAAAAAGTCTAACTTTCGAAACAACTGAGATACAGGGTGTTCTTCGTCAAATGACAAGTATAGTATCTTTCGAACCAATGCTCTGATTCGACTGAAATTTTCACCAATCATTCCTCTTCACAATCCAGAATAACGATTCAAAAATAAAAAGTCTAACTTTCGAAACAACTGAGATACAGGGTGTTCTTCGTCAAATGACAGGTATAGTATCTTTCGAACCAATGCTCTGATTCGACTGAAATTTTCACCAATAATTCCTCTTCAAAATCCAGAATAACGTTCCAAAAATAAAAAGTCTAACTTTCGAAACAACTGAGATACAGGGTGTTCTTCGTCAAATGACAGGTATAGTATCTTTCGAACCAATGCTCTGATTCGACTGAAATTTTCACCAATCATTCCTCTTCACAATCCAGAATAACGATTCAAAAATAAAAAGTCTAACTTTCGAAACAACTGAGATACAGGGTGTTCTTCGTCAAATGACAGGTATAGTATCCTTCGAACCAATGCTCTGATTCGACTGAAATTTTCACCAATCATTCCTCTTCACAATCCAGAATAACGATTCAAAAATATAAAGTCTAACTTTTGAAACAACTGAGATACAAGGTGTTCTTCGTCAAATGACAGGTATAGTATCTTTCGAACCAATGCTCTGATTCGACTGAAATTTTCACCAATCATTCCTCTTCACAATCCAGAATAACGATTCAAAAATAAAAAGTCTAACTTTCGAAACAACTGAGATACAGGGTGTTCTTCGTCAAATGACAGGTATAGTATCTTTCGAACCAATGCTCTGATTCGACTGAAATTTTCACCAATCATTCCTCTTCAAAATCCAGAATAACGTTCTAAAAATAAAAAGTCTAACTTTCGAAACAACTGAGATACAGGGTGTTCTTCGTCAAATGACAAGTATAGTATCTTTCGAACCAATGCTCTGATTCGACTGAAATTTTCACCAATCATTCCTCTTCAAAATACAGAATAACGTTCCAAAAATAAAAAGTCTAACTTTCGAAACAACTGAGATACAGGGTGTTCTTCGTCAAATGACAGGTATAGTATCTTTCGAACCAATGCTCTGATTCGACTGAAATTTTCACCAATCATTCCTCTTCACAATCCAGAATAACGTTTCAAAAATAAAAAGTCTAACTTCCGGAACAACTGAGATACAGGGTGTTCTTCGTCAAATGACAGGTATAGTATCTTTCGAACCAATGCTCTGATTCGACTGAAATTTTCACCAATCATTCCTCTTCACAATCCAGAATAACGATTCAAAAATAAAAAGTCTTACTTTCGAAACAACTGAGATACAGGGTGTTCTTCGTCAAATGACAGGTATAGTATCTTTCGAACCAATGCTCTGATTCGACTGAAATTTTCACCAATCATTCCTCTTCACAATCCAGAATAACGTTCCAAAAATAAAAAGTCTAACTTTCGAAACAACTGAGATACAGGGTGTTCTTCGTCAAATGACAAGTATAGTATCTTTCGAACCAATGCTCTGATTCGACTGAAATTTTCACCAATCATTCCTCTTCACAATCCAGAATAACGATTCAAAAATAAAAAGTCTAACTTTCGAAACAACTGAGATACAGGGTGTTCTTCGTCAAATGACAGGTATAGTATCTTTCGAACCAATGCTCTGATTCGACTGAAATTTTAACCAATCATTCCTCTTCAAAATCCAGAATAACGTTCCAAAAGTAAAAAGTCTAACTTTCGAAACAACTGAGATACAGGGTGTTCTTCGTCAAATGACAGGTATAGTATCTTTCGAACCAATGCTCTGATTCGACTGAAATTTTCACCAATCATTCCTCTTCACAATCCAGAATAACGTTTCAAAAATAAAAAGTCTAACTTTCGAAACAACTGAGATACAGGGTGTTCTTCGTCAAATGACAGGTATAGTATCTTTCGAACCAATGCTCTGATTCGACTGAAATTTTCACCAATCATTCCTCTTCACAATTCAGAATAACGTTCCAAAAATAAAAAGTCTAACTTTCGAAACAACTGAGATACAGGGTGTTCTTCGTCAAATGACAGGTATAGTATCTTTCGAACCAATGCTCTGATTCGACTGAAATTTTCACCAATCATTCCTCTTCACAATCCAGAATAACGATTCAAAAATAAAAAGTCTAACTTTCGAAACAACTGAGATACAGGGTGTTCTTCGTCAAATGACAGGTATAGTATCTTTCGAACCAATGCTCTGATTCGACTGAAATTTTCACCAATCATTCCTCTTCACAATCCAGAATAACGTTCCAAAAATAAAAAGTCTAACTTTCGAAACAACTGAGATACAGGGTGTTCTTCGTCAAATGACAAGTATAGTATCTTTCGAACCAATGCTCTGATTCGACTGAAATTTTCACCAATCATTCCTCTTCACAATCCAGAATAACGATTCAAAAATAAAAAGTCTAACTTTCGAAACAACTGAGATACAGGGTGTTCTTCGTCAAATGACAGGTATAGTATCTTTCGAACCAATGCTCTGATTCGACTGAAATTTTAACCAATCATTCCTCTTCAAAATCCAGAATAACGTTCCAAAAGTAAAAAGTCTAACTTTCGAAACAACTGAGATACAGGGTGTTCTTCGTCAAATGACAGGTATAGTATCTTTCGAACCAATGCTCTGATTCGACTGAAATTTTCACCAATCATTCCTCTTCACAATCCAGAATAACGTTTCAAAAATAAAAAGTCTAACTTTCGAAACAACTGAGATACAGGGTGTTCTTCGTCAAATGACAGGTATAGTATCTTTCGAACCAATGCTCTGATTCGACTGAAATTTTCACCAATCATTCCTCTTCACAATTCAGAATAACGTTCCAAAAATAAAAAGTCTAACTTTCGAAACAACTGAGATACAGGGTGTTCTTCGTCAAATGACAGGTATAGTATCTTTCGAACCAATGCTCTGATTCGACTGAAATTTTCACCAATCATTCCTCCTCACAATCCAGAATAACGTTCCAAAAATAAAGAGTCTAACTTTCGAAACAACTGAGATACAGGGTGTTCTTCGTCAAATGACAGGTATAGTATCTTTCGAACCAATGCTCTGATTCGACTGAAATTTTCACCAATCATTCCTCTTCATAATCCAGAATAACGTTCCAAAAATAAAAAGTCTAACTTTCGAAACAACTGAGATACAGGGTGTTCTTCGTCAAATGACAAGTATAGTATCTTTCGAACCAATGCTCTGATTCGACTGACATTTTAACCAATCATTCCTCTTCACAATCCAGAATAACGATTCAAAAATAAAAAGTCTTACTTTCGAAACAACTGAGATACAGGGTGTTCTTCGTCAAATGACAGGTATAGTATCTTTCGAACCAATGCTCTGATTCGACTGAAATTTTCACCAATCATTCCTCTTCACAATCCAGAATAACGTTCCAAAAATAAAAAGTCTAACTTTTGAAACAACTGAGATACAGGGTGTTCTTCGTCAAATGACAGGTATAGCATCTTTCGAACCAATGCTCTGATTCGACTGAAATTTTCACCAATCATTCCTCTCCACAATCCAGAATAACGTTCCAAAAATAAGAAGTCTAACTTTCGAAACAACTGAGATACAGGGTGTTCTTCGTCAAATGACAGGTATAGTATCTTTCGAACCAATGCTCTGATTCGACTGGAATTTTCACCAATCATTCCTCTTCACAATCCAGAATAACGTTCCAAAAATAAAAAGTCTAACTTTCGAAACAACTGAGATACAGGGTGTTCTTCGTCAAATGACAGGTATAGTATCTTTCGAACCAATGCTCTGATTCGACTGAAATTTTCACCAATCATTCCTCTTCAAAATCCAGAATAACGTTCCAAAAATAAAAAGTCTAACTTCCGAAACAACTGAGATACAGGGTGTTCTTCGTCAAATGACAGGTATAGTATCTTTCGAACCAATGCTCTGATTCGACTGAAATTTTCACCAATCATTCCTCTTCACAATCCAGAATAACGTTTCAAAAATAAAAAGTCTAACTTTCGAAACAACTGAGATACAGGGTGTTCTTCGTCAAATGACAAGTATAGTATCTTTCGAACCAATGCTCTGATTCGACTGAAATTTTCACCAATCATTCCTCTTCACAATCCAGAATAACGATTCAAAAATAAAAAGTCTAACTTTCGAAACAACTGAGATACAGGGTGTTCTTCGTCAAATGACAGGTATAGTATCTTTCGAACCAATGCTCTGATTCGACTGAAATTTTCACCAATCATTCCTCTTCAAAATCCAGAATAACGTTTCAAAAATAAAAAGTCTAACTTTCGAAACAACTGAGATACAGGGTGTTCTTCGTCAAATGACAGGTATAGTATCTTTCGAACCAATGCTCTGATTCGACTGAAATTTTCACCAATCATTCCTCTTCACAATCCAGAATAACGATTCAAAAATAAAAAGTCTTACTTTCGAAACAACTGAGATACAGGGTGTTCTTCGTCAAATGACAGGTATAGTATCTTTCGAACCAATGCTCTGATTCGACTGAAATTTTCACCAAGCATTCCTCTTCACAATCCAGAATAACGATTCAAAAATATAAAGTCTAACTTTTGAAACAACTGAGATACAAGGTGTTCTTCGTCAAATGACAGGTATAGTATCTTTCGAACCAATGCTCTGATTCGACTGAAATTTTCACCAATCATTCCTCTTCACAATCCAGAATAACGATTCAAAAATAAAAAGTCTAACTTTCGAAACAACTGAGATACAGGGTGTTCTTCGTCAAATGACAGGTATAGTATCTTTCGAACCAATGCTCTGATTCGACTGAAATTTTCACCAATCATTCCTCTTCACAATTCAGAATAACGTTCTAAAAATAAAAAGTCTAACTTTCGAAACAACTGAGATACAGGGTGTTCTTCGTCAAATGACAGGTATAGTATCTTTCGAACCAATGCTCTGATTCGACTGAAATTTTCACCAATCATTCCTCTTCACAATCCAGAATAACGTTCCAAAAATAAAAAGTCTAACTTTCGAAACAACTGAGATACAGGGTGTTCTTCGTCAAATGACAAGTATAGTATCTTTCGAACCAATGCTCTGATTCGACTGAAATTTTCACCAATCATTCCTCTTCACAATCCAGAATAACGATTCAAAAATAAAAAGTCTAACTTTCGAAACAACTGAGATACAGGGTGTTCTTCGTCAAATGACAGGTATAGTATCTTTCGAACCAATGCTCTGATTCGACTGAAATTTTAACCAATCATTCCTCTTCAAAATCCAGAATAACGTTCCAAAAGTAAAAAGTCTAACTTTCGAAACAACTGAGATACAGGGTGTTCTTCGTCAAATGACAGGTATAGTATCTTTCGAACCAATGCTCTGATTCGACTGAAATTTTCACCAATCATTCCTCTTCACAATCCAGAATAACGTTTCAAAAATAAAAAGTCTAACTTTCGAAACAACTGAGATACAGGGTGTTCTTCGTCAAATGACAGGTATAGTATCTTTCGAACCAATGCTCTGATTCGACTGAAATTTTCACCAATCATTCCTCTTCACAATTCAGAATAACGTTCCAAAAATAAAAAGTCTAACTTTCGAAACAACTGAGATACAGGGTGTTCTTCGTCAAATGACAGGTATAGTATCTTTCGAACCAATGCTCTGATTCGACTGAAATTTTCACCAATCATTCCTCCTCACAATCCAGAATAACGTTCCAAAAATAAAGAGTCTAACTTTCGAAACAACTGAGATACAGGGTGTTCTTCGTCAAATGACAGGTATAGTATCTTTCGAACCAATGCTCTGATTCGACTGAAATTTTCACCAATCATTCCTCTTCATAATCCAGAATAACGTTCCAAAAATAAAAAGTCTAACTTTCGAAACAACTGAGATACAGGGTGTTCTTCGTCAAATGACAAGTATAGTATCTTTCGAACCAATGCTCTGATTCGACTGACATTTTAACCAATCATTCCTCTTCACAATCCAGAATAACGATTCAAAAATAAAAAGTCTTACTTTCGAAACAACTGAGATACAGGGTGTTCTTCGTCAAATGACAGGTATAGTATCTTTCGAACCAATGCTCTGATTCGACTGAAATTTTCACCAATCATTCCTCTTCACAATCCAGAATAACGTTCCAAAAATAAAAAGTCTAACTTTTGAAACAACTGAGATACAGGGTGTTCTTCGTCAAATGACAGGTATAGCATCTTTCGAACCAATGCTCTGATTCGACTGAAATTTTCACCAATCATTCCTCTCCACAATCCAGAATAACGTTCCAAAAATAAGAAGTCTAACTTTCGAAACAACTGAGATACAGGGTGTTCTTCGTCAAATGACAGGTATAGTATCTTTCGAACCAATGCTCTGATTCGACTGGAATTTTCACCAATCATTCCTCTTCACAATCCAGAATAACGTTCCAAAAATAAAAAGTCTAACTTTCGAAACAACTGAGATACAGGGTGTTCTTCGTCAAATGACAGGTATAGTATCTTTCGAACCAATGCTCTGATTCGACTGAAATTTTCACCAATCATTCCTCTTCAAAATCCAGAATAACGTTCCAAAAATAAAAAGTCTAACTTCCGAAACAACTGAGATACAGGGTGTTCTTCGTCAAATGACAGGTATAGTATCTTTCGAACCAATGCTCTGATTCGACTGAAATTTTCACCAATCATTCCTCTTCACAATCCAGAATAACGTTTCAAAAATAAAAAGTCTAACTTTCGAAACAACTGAGATACAGGGTGTTCTTCGTCAAATGACAAGTATAGTATCTTTCGAACCAATGCTCTGATTCGACTGAAATTTTCACCAATCATTCCTCTTCACAATCCAGAATAACGATTCAAAAATAAAAAGTCTAACTTTCGAAACAACTGAGATACAGGGTGTTCTTCGTCAAATGACAGGTATAGTATCTTTCGAACCAATGCTCTGATTCGACTGAAATTTTCACCAATCATTCCTCTTCAAAATCCAGAATAACGTTTCAAAAATAAAAAGTCTAACTTTCGAAACAACTGAGATACAGGGTGTTCTTCGTCAAATGACAGGTATAGTATCTTTCGAACCAATGCTCTGATTCGACTGAAATTTTCACCAATCATTCCTCTTCACAATCCAGAATAACGATTCAAAAATAAAAAGTCTTACTTTCGAAACAACTGAGATACAGGGTGTTCTTCGTCAAATGACAGGTATAGTATCTTTCGAACCAATGCTCTGATTCGACTGAAATTTTCACCAAGCATTCCTCTTCACAATCCAGAATAACGATTCAAAAATATAAAGTCTAACTTTTGAAACAACTGAGATACAAGGTGTTCTTCGTCAAATGACAGGTATAGTATCTTTCGAACCAATGCTCTGATTCGACTGAAATTTTCACCAATCATTCCTCTTCACAATCCAGAATAACGATTCAAAAATAAAAAGTCTAACTTTCGAAACAACTGAGATACAGGGTGTTCTTCGTCAAATGACAGGTATAGTATCTTTCGAACCAATGCTCTGATTCGACTGAAATTTTCACCAATCATTCCTCTTCAAAATCCAGAATAACGTTCTAAAAATAAAAAGTCTAACTTTCGAAACAACTGAGATACAGGGTGTTCTTCGTCAAATGACAAGTATAGTATCTTTCGAACCAATGCTCTGATTCGACTGAAATTTTCACCAATCATTCCTCTTCAAAATACAGAATAACGTTCCAAAAATAAAAAGTCTAACTTTCGAAACAACTGAGATACAGGGTGTTCTTCGTCAAATGACAGGTATAGTAACTTTCGAACCAATGCTCTGATTCGACTGAAATTTTCACCAATCATTCCTCTTCACAATCCAGAATAACGTTTCAAAAATAAAAAGTCTAACTTCCGGAACAACTGAGATACAGGGTGTTCTTCGTCAAATGACAGGTATAGTATCTTTCGAACCAATGCTCTGATTCGACTGAAATTTTCACCAATCATTCCTCTTCACAATCCAGAATAACGTTTCAAAAATAAAAAGTCTAACTTTCGAAACAACTGAGATACAGGGTGTTCTTCGTCAAATGACAGGTATAGTATCTTTCGAACCAATGCTCTGATTCGACTGAAATTTTCACCAATCATTCCTCTTCACAATCCAGAATAACGTTCCAAAAATAAAAAGTCTAACTTTCGAAACAACTGAGATACAGGGTGTTCTTCGTCAAATGACAAGTATAGTATCTTTCGAACCAATGCTCTGATTCGACTGAAATTTTCACCAATCATTCCTCTTCACAATCCAGAATAACGATTCAAAAATATAAAATCTAACATTCGAAACAACTGAGATACAGGGTGTTCTTCGTCAAATGACAAGTATAGTATCTTTCGAACCAATGCTCTGATTCGACTGAAATTTTCACCAATCATTCCTCTTCACAATCCAGAATAACGATTCAAAAATAAAAAGTCTAACTTTCGAAACAACTGAGATACAGGGTGTTCTTCGTCAAATGACAGGTATAGTATCTTTCGAACCAATGCTCTGATTCGACTGAAATTTTCACAAATCATTCCTCTTCAAAATCCAGAATAACGTTCCAAAAATAAAAAGTCTAACTTTCGAAACAACTGAGATACAGGGTGTTCTTCGTCAAATGACAGGTATAGTATCTTTCGAACTAATGCTCTGATTCGACTGAAATTTTCACCAATCATTCCTCTTCACAATCCAGAATAACGATTCAAAAATAAAAAGTCTAACTTTCGAAACAACTGAGATACAGGGTGTTCTTCGTCAAATGACAGGTATAGTATCTTTCGAACCAATGCTCTGATTCGACTGAAATTTTCACCAATCATTCCTCTTCACAATCCAGAATAACGTTCCAAAAATGAAAAGTCTAACTTTCGAAACAACTGAGATACAGGGTGTTCTTCGTCAAATGACAGGTATAGTATCTTTCGAACCAATGCTCTGATTCGACTGAAATTTTCACCAATCATTCCTCTTCACAATCCAGAATACCGATTCAAAAATAAAAAGTCTAACTTTCGAAACAACTGAGATACAGGGTGTTCTTCGTCAAATGACAAGTATAGTATCTTTTGAACCAATGCTCTGATTCGACTGAAATTTTCACCAATCATTCCTCTTCACAATCCAGAATAACGATTCAAAAATAAAAAGTCTAACTTTCGAAACAACTGAGATACAAGGTGTTCTTCGTCAAATGACAGGTATAGTATCTTTCGAACCAATGCTCTGATTCGACTGAAATTTTCACCAATCATTCCTCTTCACAATCCAGAATAACGATTCAAAAATAAAAAGTCTAACTTTCGAAACAACTGAGATACAGGGTGTTCTTCGTCAAATGACAGGTATAGTATCTTTCGAACCAATGCTCTGATTCGACTGAAATTTTCACCAATCATTCCTCTTCAAAATCCAGAATAACGTTCCAAAAATAAAAAGTCTAACTTTCGAAACAACTGAGATACAGGGTGTTCTTCGTCAAATGACAGGTATAGTATCCTTCGAACCAATGCTCTGATTCGACTGAAATTTTCACCAATCATTCCTCTTCAAAATACAGAATAACGTTCCAAAAATAAAAAGTCTAACTTTCGAAACAACTGAGATACAGGGTGTTCTTCGTCAAATGACAGGTATAGTATCTTTCGAACCAATGCTCTGATTCGACTGAAATTTTCACCAATCATTCCTCTTCACAATCCAGAATAACGTTTCAAAAATAAAAAGTCTAACTTCCGAAACAACTGAGATACAGGGTGTTCTTCGTCAAATGACAGGTATAGTATCTTTCGAACCAATGCTCTGATTCGACCGAAATTTTCACCAATCATTCCTCTTCACAATCCAGAATAACGTTTCAAAAATAAAAAGTCTTACTTTCGAAACAACTGAGATACAGGGTGTTCTTCGTCAAATGACAGGTATAGTATCTTTCGAACCAACGCTCTGATTCGACTGAAATTTTCACCAAACATTCCTCTTCACAATCCAGAATAACGTTCCAAAAATAAAAAGTCTAACTTTCGAAACAACTGAGATACAGGGTGTTCTTCGTCAAATGACAAGTATAGTATCTTTCGAACCAATGCTCTGATTCGACTGAAATTTTCACCAATCATTCCTCTTCACAATCCAGAATAACGATTCAAAAATATAAAGTCTAACTTTCGAAACAACTGAGATACAGGGTGTTCTTCGTCAAATGACAGGTATAGTATCTTTCGAACCAATGCTCTGATTCGACTGAAATTTTCACCAATCATTCCTCTTCACAATCCAGAATAACGTTTCAAAAATAAAAAGTCTAACTTTCGAAACAACTGAGATACAGGGTGTTCTTCGTCAAATGACAGGTATAGTATCTTTCGAACCAATGCTCTGATTCGACTGAAATTTTCACCAATCATTCCTCTTCACAATCCAGAACAACGTTCCAAAAATAAAAAGTCTAACTTTCGAAACAACTGAGATACAGGGTGTTCTTCGTCAAATGACAGGTATAGTATCTTTCGAACCAATGCTCTGATTCGACTGAAATTTTCATCAATCATTCCTCTTCACAATCCAGAATAACGATTCAAAAATAAAAAGTCTAACTTTCGAAACAACTGAGATACAGGGTGTTCTTCGTCAAATGACAGGTATAGTATCTTTCGAACCAATGCTCTGATTCGACTGAAATTTTCACCAATCATTCCTCTTCACAATCCAGAATAACGTTCCAAAAATAAAAAGTCTAACTTTCGAAACAACTGAGATACAGGGTGTTCTTCGTCAAATGACAAGTATAGTATCTTTCGAACCAATGCTCTGATTCGACTGAAATTTTCACCAATCATTCCTCTTCACAATCCAAAATAACGACTCAAAAATAAAAAGTCTAACTTTCGAAACAACTGAGATACAGGGTGTTCTTCGTCAAATGACAGGTATAGTATCTTTCGAACCAATGCTCTGATTCGACTGAAATTTTCACCAATCATTCCTCTTCACAATCCAGAATAACGTTCCAAAAATAAAAAGTCTAACTTTCGAAACAAATGAGATACAGGGTGTTCTTCGTCAAATGACAGGTATAGTATCTTTCGAAACAATGCTCTGATTCGACTGAAATTTTCACCAATCATTCCTCTTCACAATCCAGAATAACGATTCAAAAATAAAAAGTCTAACTTTCGAAACAACTGAGATACAGGGTGTTCTTCGTCAAATGACAAGTATAGTATCTTTCGAACCAATGCTCTGATTCGACTGAAATTTTCACCAATCATTCCTCTTCACAATCCAGAATAACGATTCAAAAATAAAAAGTCTAACTTTCGAAACAACTGAGATACAGGGTGTTCTTCGTCAAATGACAGGTATAGTATCTTTCGAACCAATGCTCTGATTCGACTGAAATTTTCACCAATCATTCCTCTTCACAATCCAGAATAACGATTCAAAAATAAAAAGTCTAACTTTCGAAACAACTGAGATACAGGGTGTTCTTCGTCAAATGACTGGTATAGTATCTTTCGAACCAATGCTCTGATTCGACTGAAATTTTTACCAATCATTCCTCTTCACAATCCAGAATAACGTTCCAAAAATAAAAAGTCTAACTTTCGAAACAACTGAGATACAGGGTGTTCTTCGTCAAATAACAAGTATAGTATCTTTCGAACCAATGCTCTGATTCGACTGAAATTTTCACCAATCATTCCTCTTCACAATCCAGAATAACGATTCAAAAATAAAAAGTCTAACTTTCGAAACAACTGAGATACAGGGTGTTCTTCGTCAAATGACAGGTATAGTATCTTTCGAACCAATGCTCTGATTCGACTGAAATTTTCACCAATCATTCCTCTTCATAATCCAGAATAACGTTCCAAAAATAAAAAGTCTAACTTCCGAAACAACTGAGATACAGGGTGTTCTTCGTCAAATGACAAGTATAGTATCTTTCGAACCAATGCTCTGATTCGACTGACATTTTCACCAATCATTCCTCTTCACAATCCAGAATAACGATTCAAAAATAAAAAGTCTTACTTTCGAAACAACTGAGATACAGGGTGTTCTTCGTCAAATGACAGGTATAGTATCTTTCGAACCAATGCTCTGATTCGACTGAAATTTTCACCAATCATTCCTCTTCACAATCCAGAATAACGTTCCAAAAATAAAAAGTCTAACTTTTGAAACAACTGAGATACAGGGTGTTCTTCGTCAAATGACAGGTATGGTATCTTTCGAACCAATGCTCTGATTCGACTGAAATTTTCACCAATCATTCCTCTTCACAATCCAGAATAACGTTCCAAAAATAAGAAGTCTAACTTTCGAAACAACTGAGATACAGGGTGTTCTTCGTCAAATGACAGGTATAGTATCTTTCGAACCAATGCTCTGATTCGACTGGAATTTTCACCAATCATTCCTCTTCACAATCCAGAATAACGTTCCAAAAATAAAAAGTCTAACTTTCGAAACAACTGAGATACAGGGTGTTCTTCGTCAAATGACAGGTATAGTATCTTTCGAACCAATGCTCTGATTCGACTGAAATTTTCACCAATCATTCCTCTTCAAAATCCAGAATAACGTTCCAAAAATAAAAAGTCTAACTTCCGAAACAACTGAGATACAGGGTGTTCTTCGTCAAATGACAGGTATAGTATCTTTCGAACCAATGCTCTGATTCGACTGAAATTTTCACCAATCATTCCTCTTCACAATCCAGAATAACGTTTCAAAAATAAAAAGTCTAACTTTCGAAACAACTGAGATACAGGGTGTTCTTCGTCAAATGACAAGTATAGTATCTTTCGAACCAATGCTCTGATTCGACTGAAATTTTCACCAATCATTCCTCTTCACAATCCAGAATAACGATTCAAAAATAAAAAGTCTAACTTTCGAAACAACTGAGATACAGGGTGTTCTTCGTCAAATGACAGGTATAGTATCTTTCGAACCAATTCTCTGATTCGACTGAAATTTTCACCAATCATTCCTCTTCAAAATCCAGAATAACGTTCCAAAAATAAAAAGTCTAACTTTCGAAACAACTGAGATACAGGGTGTTCTTCGTCAAATGACAGGTATAGTATCTTTCGAACCAATGCTCTGATTCGACTGAAATTTTCACCAATCATTCCTCTTCACAATCCAGAATAACGATTCAAAAATAAAAAGTCTAACTTTCGAAACAACTGAGATACAGGGTGTTCTTCGCCAAATGACAGGTATAGTATCTTTCGAACCAATGCTCTGATTCGACTGAAATTTTCACCAATCATTCCTCTTCACAATCCAGAATAACGTTTCAAAAATAAAAAGTCTAACTTCCGGAACAACTGAGATACAGGGTGTTCTTCGTCAAATGACAGGTATAGTATCTTTCGAACCAATGCTCTGATTCGACTGAAATTTTCACCAATCATTCCTCTTCACAATCCAGAATAACGTTTCAAAAATAAAAAGTCTAACTTTCGAAACAACTGAGATACAGGGTGTTCTTCGTCAAATGACAGGTATGGTATCTTTCGAACCAATGCTTTGATTCGACTGAAATTTTCACCAATCATTCCTCTTCACAATCCAGAATAACGTTCCAAAAATAAAAAGTCTAACTTTCGAAACAACTGAGATACAGGGTGTTCTTCGTCAAATGACAAGTATAGTATCTTTCGAACCAATGCTCTGATTCGACTGAAATTTTCACCAATCATTCCTCTTCACAACCCAGAATAACGATTCAAAAATATAAAATCTAACATTCGAAACAACTGAGATACAGGGTGTTCTTCGTCAAATGACAAGTATAGTATCTTTCGAACCAATGCTCTGATTCGACTGAAATTTTCACCAATCATTCCTCTTCACAATCCAGAATAACGATTCAAAAATAAAAAGTCTAACTTTCGAAACAACTGAGATACAGGGTGTTCTTCGTCAAATGACAGGTATAGTATCTTTCGAACCAATTCTCTGATTCGACTGAAATTTTCACCAATCATTCCTCTTCAAAATCCAGAATAACGTTCCAAAAATAAAAAGTCTAACTTTCGAAACAACTGAGATACAGGGTGTTCTTCGTCAAATGACAGGTATAGTATCTTTCGAACCAATGCTCTGATTCGACTGAAATTTTCACCAATCATTCCTCTTCACAATCCAGAATAACGATTCAAAAATAAAAAGTCTAACTTTCGAAACAACTGAGATACAGGGTGTTCCTCGTCAAATGACAGGTATAGTATCTTTCGAACCAATGCTCTGATTCGACTGAAATTTTCACCAATCATTCCTCTTCACAATCCAGAATAACGATTCAAAAATATAAAGTCTAACTTTTGAAACAACTGAGATACAAGGTGTTCTTCGTCAAATGACAGGTATAGTATCTTTCGAACCAATGCTCTGATTCGACTGAAATTTTCACCAATCATTCCTCTTCACAATCCAGAATAACGATTCAAAAATAAAAAGTCTAACTTTCGAAACAACTGAGATACAGGGTGTTCTTCGTCAAATGACAGGTATAGTATCTTTCGAACCAATGCTCTGATTCGACTGAAATTTTCACCAATCATTCCTCTTCAAAATCCAGAATAACGTTCCAAAAATAAAAAGTCTAACTTTCGAAACAACTGAGATACAGGGTGTTCTTCGTCAAATGACAAGTATAGTATCTTTCGAACCAATGCTCTGATTCGACTGAAATTTTCACCAATCATTCCTCTTCAAAATACAGAATAACGTTCCAAAAATAAAAAGTCTAACTTTCGAAACAACTGAGATACAGGGTGTTCTTCGCCAAATGACAGGTATAGTATCTTTCGAACCAATGCTCTGATTCGACTGAAATTTTCACCAATCATTCCTCTTCACAATCCAGAATAACGTTTCAAAAATAAAAAGTCTAACTTCCGGAACAACTGAGATACAGGGTGTTCTTCGTCAAATGACAGGTATAGTATCTTTCGAACCAATGCTCTGATTCGACTGAAATTTTCACCAATCATTCCTCTTCACAATCCAGAATAACGTTTCAAAAATAAAAAGTCTAACTTTCGAAACAACTGAGATACAGGGTGTTCTTCGTCAAATGACAGGTATGGTATCTTTCGAACCAATGCTTTGATTCGACTGAAATTTTCACCAATCATTCCTCTTCACAATCCAGAATAACGTTCCAAAAATAAAAAGTCTAACTTTCGAAACAACTGAGATAGAGGGTGTTCTTCGTCAAATGACAAGTATAGTATCTTTCGAACCAATGCTCTGATTCGACTGAAATTTTCACCAATCATTCCTCTTCACAACCCAGAATAACGATTCAAAAATATAAAATCTAACATTCGAAACAACTGAGATACAGGGTGTTCTTCGTCAAATGACAAGTATAGTATCTTTCGAACCAATGCTCTGATTCGACTGAAATTTTCACCAATCATTCCTCTTCACAATCCAGAATAACGATTCAAAAATAAAAAGTCTAACTTTCGAAACAACTGAGATACAGGGTGTTCTTCGTCAAATGACAGGTATAGTATCTTTCGAACCAATGCTCTGATTCGACTGAAATTTTCACCAATCATTCCTCTTCAAAATCCAGAATAACGTTCCAAAAATAAAAAGTTTAACTTTCGAAACAACTGAGATACAGGGTGTTCTTCGTCAAATGACAGGTATAGTATCTTTCGAACTAATGCTCTGATTCGACTGAAATTTTCACCAATCATTCCTCTTCACAATCCAGAATAACGATTCAAAAATAAAAAGTCTAACTTTCGAAACAACTGAGATACAGGGTGTTCTTCGTCAAATGACAGGTATAGTATCTTTCGAACCAATGCTCTGATTCGACTGAAATTTTCACCAATCATTCCTCTTCACAATCCAGAATAACGTTCCAAAAATGAAAAGTCTAACTTTCGAAACAACTGAGATACAGGGTGTTCTTCGTCAAATGACAGGTATAGTATCTTTCGAACCAATGCTCTGATTCGACTGAAATTTTCACCAATCATTCCTCTTCACAATCCAGAATAACGATTCAAAAATAAAAAGTCTAACTTTCGAAACAACTGAGATACAGGGTGTTCTTCGTCAAATGACAAGTATAGTATCTTTCGAACCAATGCTCTGATTCGACTGAAATTTTCACCAATCATTCCTCTTCACAATCCAGAATAACGATTCAAAAATAAAAAGTCTAACTTTCGAAACAACTGAGATACAAGGTGTTCTTCGTCAAATGACAGGTATAGTATCTTTCGAACCAATGCTCTGATTCGACTGAAATTTTCACCAATCATTCCTCTTCACAATCCAGAATAACGATTCAAAAATAAAAAGTCTAACTTTCGAAACAACTGAGATACAGGGTGTTCTTCGTCAAATGACAGGTATAGTATCTTTCGAACCAATGCTCTGATTCGACTGAAATTTTCACCAATCATTCCTCTTCAAAATCCAGAATAACGTTCCAAAAATAAAAAGTCTAACTTTCGAAACAACTGAGATACAGGGTGTTCTTCGTCAAATGACAGGTATAGTATCCTTCGAACCAATGCTCTGATTCGACTGAAATTTTCACCAATCATTCCTCTTCAAAATACAGAATAACGTTCCAAAAATAAGAAGTCTAACTTTCGAAACAACTGAGATACAGGGTGTTCTTCGTCAAATGACAGGTATAGTATCTTTCGAACCAATGCTCTGATTCGACTGAAATTTTCACCAATCATTCCTCTTCACAATCCAGAATAACGTTTCAAAAATAAAAAGTCTAACTTCCGAAACAACTGAGATACAGGGTGTTCTTCGTCAAATGACAGGTATAGTATCTTTCGAACCACTGCTCTGATTCGACTGAAATTTTCACCAATCATTCCTCTTCACAATCCAGAATAACGTTTCAAAAATAAAAAGTCTAACTTTCGAAACAACTGAGATACAGGGTGTTCTTCGTCAAATGACAGGTATAGTATCTTTCGAACCAATGCTCTGATTCGACTGAAATTTTCACCAAACATTCCTCTTCACAATCCAGAATAACGTTCCAAAAATAAAAAGTCTAACTTTCGAAACAACTGAGATACAGGGTGTTCTTCGTCAAATGACAAGTATAGTATCTTTCGAACCAATGCTCTGATTCGACTGAAATTTTCACCAATCATTCCTCTTCACAATCCAGAATAACGATTCAAAAATATAAAGTCTAACTTTCGAAACAACTGAGATACAGGGTGTTCTTCGTCAAATGACAGGTATAGTATCTTTCGAACCAATGCTCTGATTCGACTGAAATTTTCACCAATCATTCCTCTTCACAATCCAGAATAACGTTTCAAAAATAAAAAGTCTAACTTTCGAAACAACTGAGATACAGGGTGTTCTTCGTCAAATGACAGGTATAGTATCTTTCGAATCAATGCTCTGATTCGACTGAAATTTTCACCAATCATTCCTCTTCACAATCCAGAATAACGTTCCAAAAATAAAAAGTCTAACTTTCGAAACAACTGAGATACAGGGTGTTCTTCGTCAAATGACAGGTATAGTATCTTTCGAACCAATGCTCTGATTCGACTGAAATTTTCACCAATCATTCCTCTTCACAATCCAGAATAACGATTCAAAAATAAAAAGTCTAACTTTCGAAACAACTGAGATACAGGGTGTTCTTCTTCAAATGACAGGTATAGTATCTTTCGAACCAATGCTCTGATTCGACTGAAATTTTCACCAATCATTCCTCTTCACAATCCAGAATAACGTTCCAAAAATAAAAAGTCTAACTTTCGAAACAACTGAGATACAGGGTGTTCTTCGTCAAATGACAAGTATAGTATCTTTCGAACCAATGCTCTGATTCGACTGAAATTTTCACCAATCATTCCTCCTCACAATCCAGAATAACGATTCAAAAATAAAAAGTCTAACTTTCGAAACAACTGAGATACAGGGTGTTCTTCGTCAAATGACAGGTATAGTATCTTTCGAACCAATGCTCTGATTCGACTGAAATTTTCACCAATCATTCCTCTTCACAATCCAGAATAACGTTCCAAAAATAAAAAGTCTAACTTTCGAAACAACTGAGATACAGTGTGTTCTTCGTCAAATGACAGGTATAGTATCTTTCGAACCAATGCTCTGATTCGACTGAAATTTTTACCAATCATTCCTCTTCACAATACAGAATAACGATTCAAAAATAAAAAGTCTAACTTTCGAAACAACTGAGATACAGGGTGTTCTTCGTCAAATGACAAGTATAGTATCTTTCGAACAAATGCTCTGATTCGACTGAAATTTTCACCAATCATTCCTCTTCACAATCCAGAATAACCATTCAAAAATAAAAAGTCTAACTTTCGAAACAACTGAGATACAGGGTGTTCTTCGTCAAATGACAGGTATAGTATCTTTCGAACCAATGCTCTGATTCGACTGAAATTTTCACCAATCATTCCTCTTCACAATCCAGAATAACGATTCAGAAATAAAAAGTCTAACTTTCGAAACAACTGAGATACAGGGTGTTTTTCGTCAAATGACAGGTATAGTATCTTTCGAACCAATGCTCTGATTCGACTGAAATTTTCACCAATCATTCCTCTTCAAAATGCAGAATAACATTCCAAAAATAAAAAGTCTAACTTCCGAAACAACTGAGATACAGGGTGTTCTTCGTCAAATGACAGGTATAGTATCTTTCGAACCAATGCTCTGATTCGACTGAAATTTTCACCAATCATTCCTCTTCACAATCCAGAATAACGATTCAAAAATAAAGAGTCTAACTTTCGAAACAACTGAGATACAGGGTGTTCTTCGTCAAATGACAGGTATAGTATCTTTCGAACCAATGCTCTGATTCGACTGAAATTTTCACCAATCATTCCTCTTCACAATCCAGAATAACGTTCCAAAAATAAAAAGTCTAACTTTCGAAACAACTGAGATACAGGGTGTTCTTCGTCAAATGACAGGTATAGTATCTTTCGAACCAATGCTCTGATTCGACTGAAATTTTCACCAATCATTCCTCTTCACAATCCAGAATAACGATTCAAAAATAAAAAGTCTAACTTTCGAAACAACTGAGATACAGGGTGTTCTTCGTCAAATGACAAGTATAGTATCTTTCGAACCAATGCTCTGATTCGACTGAAATTTTCACCAATCATTCCTCTTCACAATCCAGAATAACGATTCAAAAATAAAAAGTCTGACTTTCTAAAAAACTGAGATACAGGGTGTTCTTCGTCAAATGACAGGTATAGTATCTTTCGAACCAATGCTCTGATTCGACTGAAATTTTCACCAATCATTCCTCTTCACAATCCAGAATAACGTTTCAAAAATAAAAAGTCTAACTTTCGAAACAACTGAGATACAGGGTGTTCTTCGTCAAATGACAGGTATAGTATCTTTCGAACTAATGCTCTGATTCGACTGAAATTTTCACCAATCATTCCTCTTCACAATCCAGAATAACGATTCAAAAATGAAAAGTCTAACTTTCGAAACAACTGAGATACAGGGTGTTCTTCGTCAAATGACAGGTATAGTATCTTTCGAACCAATGCTCTGATTCGACTGAAATTTTCACCAATCATTCCTCTTCACAATCCAGAATAACGTTCCAAAAATGAAAAGTCTAACTTTCGAAACAACTGAGATACAGGGTGTTCTTCGTCAAATGACAGGTATAGTATCTTTCGAACCAATGCTCTGATTCGACTGAAATTTTCACCAATCATTCCTCTTCACAATCCAGAATAACGATTCAAAAATAAAAAGTCTAACTTTCGAAACAACTGAGATACAGGGTGTTCTTCGTCAAATGACAAGTATAGTATCTTTCGAACCAATGCTCTGATTCGACTGAAATTTTCACCAATCATTCCTCTTCACAATCCAGAATAACGATTCAAAAATAAAAAGTCTAACTTTCGAAACAACTGAGATACAAGGTGTTCTTCGTCAAATGACAGGTATAGTATCCTTCGAACCAATGCTCTGATTCGACTGAAATTTTCACCAATCATTCCTCTTCAAAATACAGAATAACGTTCCAAAAATAAGAAGTCTAACTTTCGAAACAACTGAGATACAGGGTGTTCTTCGTCAAATGACAGGTATAGTATCTTTCGAACCAATGCTCTGATTCGACTGAAATTTTCACCAATCATTCCTCTTCACAATCCAGAATAACGTTTCAAAAATAAAAAGTCTAACTTCCGAAACAACTGAGATACAGGGTGTTCTTCGTCAAATGACAGGTATAGTATCTTTCGAACCACTGCTCTGATTCGACTGAAATTTTCACCAATCATTCCTCTTCACAATCCAGAATAACGTTTCAAAAATAAAAAGTCTAACTTTCGAAACAACTGAGATACAGGGTGTTCTTCGTCAAATGACAGGTATAGTATCTTTCGAACCAATGCTCTGATTCGACTGAAATTTTCACCAAACATTCCTCTTCACAATCCAGAATAACGTTCCAAAAATAAAAAGTCTAACCTTCGAAACAACTGAGATACAGGGTGTTCTTCGTCAAATGACAAGTATAGTATCTTTCGAACCAATGCTCTGATTCGACTGAAATTTTCACCAATCATTCCTCTTCACAATCCAGAATAACGATTCAAAAATATAAAGTCTAACTTTCGAAACAACTGAGATACAGGGTGTTCTTCGTCAAATGACAGGTATAGTATCTTTCGAACCAATGCTCTGATTCGACTGAAATTTTCACCAATCATTCCTCTTCACAATCCAGAATAACGTTTCAAAAATAAAAAGTCTAACTTTCGAAACAACTGAGATACAGGGTGTTCTTCGTCAAATGACAGGTATAGTATCTTTCGAATCAATGCTCTGATTCGACTGAAATTTTCACCAATCATTCCTCTTCACAATCCAGAATAACGATTCAAAAATAAAAAGTCTAACTTTCGAAACAACTGAGATACAGGGTGTTCTTCGTCAAATGACAGGTATAGTATCTTTCGAACCAATGCTCTGATTCGACTGAAATTTTCACCAATCATTCCTCTTCACAATCCAGAATAACGTTCCAAAAATAAAAAGTCTAACTTTCGAAACAACTGAGATACAGGGTGTTCTTCGTCAAATGACAAGTATAGTATCTTTCGAACCAATGCTCTGATTCGACTGAAATTTTCACCAATCATTCCTCTTCACAATCCAGAATAACGATTCAAAAATAAAAAGTCTAACTTTCGAAACAACTGAGATACAGGGTGTTCTTCGTCAAATGACAGGTATAGTATCTTTCGAACCAATGCTCTGATTCGACTGAAATTTTCACCAATCATTCCTCTTCACAATCCAGAATAACGTTCCAAAAATAAAAAGTCTAACTTTCGAAACAACTGAGATACAGGGTGTTCTTCGTCAAATGACAGGTATAGTATCTTTCGGAACAATGCTCTGATTCGACTGAAATTTTCACCAATCATTCCTCTTCACAATCCAGAATAATGATTCAAAAATAAAAAGTCTAACTTTCGAAACAACTGAGATACAGGGTGTTCTTCGTCAAATGACAAGTATAGTATCTTTCGAACCAATGCTCTGATTCGACTGAAATTTTCACCAATCATTCCTCTTCACAATTCAGAATAACGATTCAAAAATAAAAAGTCTAACTTTCGAAACAACTGAGATACAGGGTGTTCTTCGTCAAATGACAGGTATAGTATCTTTCGAACCAATGCTCTGATTCGACTGAAATTTTTACCAATCATTCCTCTTCACAATCCAGAATAACGTTCCGAAAATAAAAAGTCTAACTTTCGAAACAACTGAGATACAGGGTGTTCTTCGTCAAATGACAAGTATAGTATCTTTCGAACCAATGCTCTGATTCGACTGAAATTTTCACCAATCATTCCTCTTCACAATCCAGAATAACGATTCAAAAATAAAAAGTCCAACTTTCGAAACAACTGAGATACAGGGTGTTCTTCGTCAAATGACAGGTATAGTATCTTTCGAACCAATGCTCTGATTCGACTGAAATTTTCACCAATCATTCCTCTTCACAATCCAGAATAACGTTCCAAAAATAAAAAGTCTAACTTTCGAAACAACTGAGATACAGTGTGTTCTTCGTCAAATGACAGGTATAGTATCTTTCGAACCAATGCTCTGATTCGACTGAAATTTTTACCAATCATTCCTCTTCACAATACAGAATAACGATTCAAAAATAAAAAGTCTAACTTTCGAAACAACTGAGATACAGGGTGTTCTTCGTCAAATGACAAGTATAGTATCTTTCGAACAAATGCTCTGATTCGACTGAAATTTTCACCAATCATTCCTCTTCACAATCCAGAATAACCATTCAAAAATAAAAAGTCTAACTTTCGAAACAACTGAGATACAGGGTGTTCTTCGTCAAATGACAGGTATAGTATCTTTCGAACCAATGCTCTGATTCGACTGAAATTTTCACCAATCATTCCTCTTCACAATCCAGAATAACGATTCAGAAATAAAAAGTCTAACTTTCGAAACAACTGAGATACAGGGTGTTTTTCGTCAAATGACAGGTATAGTATCTTTCGAACCAATGCTCTGATTCGACTGAAATTTTCACCAATCATTCCTCTTCACAATCCAGAATAACCATTCAAAAATAAAAAGTCTAACTTTCGAAACAACTGAGATACAGGGTGTTCTTCGTCAAATGACAGGTATAGTATCTTTCGAACCAATGCTCTGATTCGACTGAAATTTTCACCAATCATTCCTCTTCACAATCCAGAATAACGATTCAGAAATAAAAAGTCTAACTTTCGAAACAACTGAGATACAGGGTGTTTTTCGTCAAATGACAGGTATAGTATCTTTCGAACCAATGCTCTGATTCGACTGAAATTTTCACCAATCATTCCTCTTCAAAATGCAGAATAACATTCCAAAAATAAAAAGTCTAACTTCCGAAACAACTGAGATACAGGGTGTTCTTCGTCAAATGACAGGTATAGTATCTTTCGAACCAATGCTCTGATTCGACTGAAATTTTCACCAATCATTCCTCTTCACAATCCAGAATAACGATTCAAAAATAAAGAGTCTAACTTTCGAAACAACTGAGATACAGGGTGTTCTTCGTCAAATGACAGGTATAGTATCTTTCGAACCAATGCTCTGATTCGACTGAAATTTTCACCAATCATTCCTCTTCACAATCCAGAATAACGTTCCAAAAATAAAAAGTCTAACTTTCGAAACAACTGAGATACAGGGTGTTCTTCGTCAAATGACAGGTAAAGTATCTTTCGAACCAATGCTCTGATTCGACTGAAATTTTCACCAATCATTCCTCTTCACAATCCAGAATAACGATTCAAAAATAAAAAGTCTAACTTTCGAAACAACTGAGATACAGGGTGTTCTTCGTCAAATGACAAGTATAGTATCTTTCGAACCAATGCTCTGATTCGACTGAAATTTTCACCAATCATTCCTCTTCACAATCCAGAATAACGATTCAAAAATAAAAAGTCTGACTTTCTAAAAAACTGAGATACAGGGTGTTCTTCGTCAAATGACAGGTATAGTATCTTTCGAACCAATGCTCTGATTCGACTGAAATTTTCACCAATCATTCCTCTTCACAATCCAGAATAACGTTTCAAAAATAAAAAGTCTAACTTTCGAAACAACTGAGATACAGGGTGTTCTTCGTCAAATGACAGGTATAGTATCTTTCGAACTAATGCTCTGATTCGACTGAAATTTTCACCAATCATTCCTCTTCACAATCCAGAATAACGATTCAAAAATAAAAAGTCTAACTTTCGAAACAACTGAGATACAGGGTGTTCTTCGTCAAATGACAGGTATAGTATCTTTCGAACCAATGCTCTGATTCGACTGAAATTTTCACCAATCATTCCTCTTCACAATCCAGAATAACGTTCCAAAAATGAAAAGTCTAACTTCCGAAACAACTGAGATACAGGGTGTTCTTCGTCAAATGACAGGTATAGTATCTTTCGAACCAATGCTCTGATTCGACTGAAATTTTCACCAATCATTCCTCTTCACAATCCAGAATAACGATTCAAAAATAAAAAGTCTAACTTTCGAAACAACTGAGATACAGGGTGTTCTTCGTCAAATGACAAGTATAGTATCTTTCGAACCAATGCTCTGATTCGACTGAAATTTTCACCAATCATTCCTCTTCACAATCCAGAATAACGATTCAAAAATAAAAAGTCTAACTTTCGAAACAACTGAGATACAAGGTGTTCTTCGTCAAATGACAGGTATAGTATCCTTCGAACCAATGCTCTGATTCGACTGAAATTTTCACCAATCATTCCTCTTCAAAATACAGAATAACGTTCCAAAAATAAGAAGTCTAATTTTCGAAACAACTGAGATACAGGGTGTTCTTCGTCAAATGACAGGTATAGTATCTTTCGAACCAATGCTCTGATTCGACTGAAATTTTCACCAATCATTCCTCTTCACAATCCAGAATAACGTTTCAAAAATAAAAAGTCTAACTTCCGAAACAACTGAGATACAGGGTGTTCTTCGTCAAATGACAGGTATAGTATCTTTCGAACCACTGCTCTGATTCGACTGAAATTTTCACCAATCATTCCTCTTCACAATCCAGAATAACGTTTCAAAAATAAAAAGTCTAACTTTCGCAACAACTGAGATACAGGGTGTTCTTCGTCAAATGACAGGTATAGTATCTTTCGAACCAATGCTCTGATTCGACTGAAATTTTCACCAAACATTCCTCTTCACAATCCAGAATAACGTTCCAAAAATAAAAAGTCTAACCTTCGAAACAACTGAGATACAGGGTGTTCTTCGTCAAATGACAAGTATAGTATCTTTCGAACCAATGCTCTGATTCGACTGAAATTTTCACCAATCATTCCTCTTCACAATCCAGAATAACGATTCAAAAATATAAAGTCTAACTTTCGAAACAACTGAGATACAGGGTGTTCTTCGTCAAATGACAGGTATAGTATCTTTCGAACCAATGCTCTGATTCGACTGAAATTTTCACCAATCATTCCTCTTCACAATCCAGAATAACGTTTCAAAAATAAAAAGTCTAACTTTCGAAACAACTGAGATACAGGGTGTTCTTCGTCAAATGACAGGTATAGTATCTTTCGAATCAATGCTCTGATTCGACTGAAATTTTCACCAATCATTCCTCTTCACAATCCAGAATAACGTTCCAAAAATAAAAAGTCTAACTTTCGAAACAACTGAGATACAGGGTGTTCTTCGTCAAATGACAGGTATAGTATCTTTCGAACCAATGCTCTGATTCGACTGAAATTTTCACCAATCATTCCTCTTCACAATCCAGAATAACGATTCAAAAATAAAAAGTCTAACTTTCGAAACAACTGAGATACAGGGTGTTCTTCGTCAAATGACAGGTATAGTATCTTTCGAACCAATGCTCTGATTCGACTGAAATTTTCACCAATCATTCCTCTTCACAATCCAGAATAACGTTCCAAAAATAAAAAGTCTAACTTTCGAAACAACTGAGATACAGGGTGTTCTTCGTCAAATGACAAGTATAGTATCTTTCGAACCAATGCTCTGATTCGACTGAAATTTTCACCAATCATTCCTCTTCACAATCCAGAATAACGATTCAAAAATAAAAAGTCTAACTTTCGAAACAACTGAGATACAGGGTGTTCTTCGTCAAATGACAGGTATAGTATCTTTCGAACCAATGCTCTGATTCGACTGAAATTTTCACCAATCATTCCTCTTCACAATCCAGAATAACGTTCCAAAAATAAAAAGTCTAACTTTCGAAACAACTGAGATACAGGGTGTTCTTCGTCAAATGACAGGTATAGTATCTTTCGAAACAATGCTCTGATTCGACTGAAATTTTCACCAATCATTCCTCTTCACAATCCAGAATAATGATTCAAAAATAAAAAGTCTAACTTTCGAAACAACTGAGATACAGGGTGTTCTTCGTCAAATGACAAGTATAGTATCTTTCGAACCAATGCTCTGATTCGACTGAAATTTTCACCAATCATTCCTCTTCACAATCCAGAATAACGATTCAAAAATAAAAAGTCTAACTTTCGAAACAACTGAGATACAGGGTGTTCTTCGTCAAATGACAGGTATAGTATCTTTCGAACCAATGCTCTGATTCGACTGAAATTTTTACCAATCATTCCTCTTCACAATCCAGAATAACGTTCCGAAAATAAAAAGTCTAACTTTCGAAACAACTGAGATACAGGGTGTTCTTCGTCAAATGACAAGTATAGTATCTTTCGAACCAATGCTCTGATTCGACTGAAATTTTCACCAATCATTCCTCTTCACAATCCAGAATAACGATTCAAAAATAAAAAGTCCAACTTTCGAAACAACTGAGATACAGGGTGTTCTTCGTCAAATGACAGGTATAGTATCTTTCGAACCAATGCTCTGATTCGACTGAAATTTTCACCAATCATTCCTCTTCACAATCCAGAATAACGTTCCAAAAATAAAAAGTCTAACTTTCGAAACAACTGAGATACAGTGTGTTCTTCGTCAAATGACAGGTATAGTATCTTTCGAACCAATGCTCTGATTCGACTGAAATTTTTACCAATCATTCCTCTTCACAATACAGAATAACGATTCAAAAATAAAAAGTCTAACTTTCGAAACAACTGAGATACAGGGTGTTCTTCGTCAAATGACAAGTATGGTATCTTTCGAACAAATGCTCTGATTCGACTGAAATTTTCACCAATCATTCCTCTTCACAATCCAGAATAACCATTCAAAAATAAAAAGTCTAACTTTCGAAACAACTGAGATACAGGGTGTTCTTCGTCAAATGACAGGTATAGTATCTTTCGAACCAATGCTCTGATTCGACTGAAATTTTCACCAATCATTCCTCTTCACAATCCAGAATAACGATTCAGAAATAAAAAGTCTAACTTTCGAAACAACTGAGATACAGGGTGTTTTTCGTCAAATGACAGGTATAGTATCTTTCGAACCAATGCTCTGATTCGACTGAAATTTTCACCAATCATTCCTCTTCAAAATGCAGAATAACATTCCAAAAATAAAAAGTCTAACTTCCGAAACAACTGAGATACAGGGTGTTCTTCGTCAAATGACAGGTATAGTATCTTTCGAACCAATGCTCTGATTCGACTGAAATTTTCACCAATCATTCCTCTTCACAATCCAGAATAACGATTCAAAAATAAAGAGTCTAACTTTCGAAACAACTGAGATACAGGGTGTTCTTCGTCAAATGACAGGTATAGTATCTTTCGAACCAATGCTCTGATTCGACTGAAATTTTCACCAATCATTCCTCTTCACAATCCAGAATAACGTTCCAAAAATAAAAAGTCTAACTTTCGAAACAACTGAGATACAGGGTGTTCTTCGTCAAATGACAGGTATAGTATCTTTCGAACCAATGCTCTGATTCGACTGAAATTTTCACCAATCATTCCTCTTCACAATCCAGAATAACGATTCAAAAATAAAAAGTCTAACCTTCGAAACAACTGAGATACAGGGTGTTCTTCGTCAAATGACAAGTATAGTATCTTTCGAACCAATGCTCTGATTCGACTGAAATTTTCACCAATCATTCCTCTTCACAATCCAGAATAACGATTCAAAAATAAAAAGTCTGACTTTCTAAAAAACTGAGATACAGGGTGTTCTTCGTCAAATGACAGGTATAGTATCTTTCGAACCAATGCTCTGATTCGACTGAAATTTTCACCAATCATTCCTCTTCACAATCCAGAATAACGTTTCAAAAATAAAAAGTCTAACTTTCGAAACAACTGAGATACAGGGTGTTCTTCGTCAAATGACAGGTATAGTATCTTTCGAACCAATGCTCTGATTCGACTGAAATTTTCACCAATCATTCCTCTTCACAATCCAGAATAACGATTCAAAAATAAAAAGTCCAACTTTCGAAACAACTGAGATACAGGGTGTTCTTCGTCAAATGACAGGTATAGTATCTTTCGAACCAATGCTCTGATTCGACTGAAATTTTCACCAATCATTCCTCTTCACAATCCAGAATAACGTTCCAAAAATAAAAAGTCTAACTTTCGAAACAACTGAGATACAGTGTGTTCTTCGTCAAATGACAGGTATAGTATCTTTCGAACCAATGCTCTGATTCGACTGAAATTTTTACCAATCATTCCTCTTCACAATACAGAATAACGATTCAAAAATAAAAAGTCTAACTTTCGAAACAACTGAGATACAGGGTGTTCTTCGTCAAATGACAAGTATAGTATCTTTCGAACAAATGCTCTGATTCGACTGAAATTTTCACCAATCATTCCTCTTCACAATCCAGAATAACCATTCAAAAATAAAAAGTCTAACTTTCGAAACAACTGAGATACAGGGTGTTCTTCGTCAAATGACAGGTATAGTATCTTTCGAACCAATGCTCTGATTCGACTGAAATTTTCACCAATCATTCCTCTTCACAATCCAGAATAACGATTCAGAAATAAAAAGTCTAACTTTCGAAACAACTGAGATACAGGGTGTTTTTCGTCAAATGACAGGTATAGTATCTTTCGAACCAATGCTCTGATTCGACTGAAATTTTCACCAATCATTCCTCTTCACAATCCAGAATAACCATTCAAAAATAAAAAGTCTAACTTTCGAAACAACTGAGATACAGGGTGTTCTTCGTCAAATGACAGGTATAGTATCTTTCGAACCAATGCTCTGATTCGACTGAAATTTTCACCAATCATTCCTCTTCACAATCCAGAATAACGATTCAGAAATAAAAAGTCTAACTTTCGAAACAACTGAGATACAGGGTGTTTTTCGTCAAATGACAGGTATAGTATCTTTCGAACCAATGCTCTGATTCGACTGAAATTTTCACCAATCATTCCTCTTCAAAATGCAGAATAACATTCCAAAAATAAAAAGTCTAACTTCCGAAACAACTGAGATACAGGGTGTTCTTCGTCAAATGACAGGTATAGTATCTTTCGAACCAATGCTCTGATTCGACTGAAATTTTCACCAATCATTCCTCTTCACAATCCAGAATAACGATTCAAAAATAAAGAGTCTAACTTTCGAAACAACTGAGATACAGGGTGTTCTTCGTCAAATGACAGGTATAGTATCTTTCGAACCAATGCTCTGATTCGACTGAAATTTTCACCAATCATTCCTCTTCACAATCCAGAATAACGTTCCAAAAATAAAAAGTCTCACTTTCGAAACAACTGAGATACAGGGTGTTCTTCGTCAAATGACAGGTATAGTATCTTTCGAACCAATGCTCTGATTCGACTGAAATTTTCACCAATCATTCCTCTTCACAATCCAGAATAACGATTCAAAAATAAAAAGTCTAACTTTCGAAACAACTGAGATACAGGGTGTTCTTCGTCAAATGACAAGTATAGTATCTTTCGAACCAATGCTCTGATTCGACTGAAATTTTCACCAATCATTCCTCTTCACAATCCAGAATAAGGATTCAAAAATAAAAAGTCTGACTTTCTAAAAAACTGAGATACAGGGTGTTCTTCGTCAAATGACAGGTATAGTATCTTTCGAACCAATGCTCTGATTCGACTGAAATTTTCACCAATCATTCCTCTTCACAATCCAGAATAACGTTTCAAAAATAAAAAGTCTAACTTTCGAAACAACTGAGATACAGGGTGTTCTTCGTCAAATGACAGGTATAGTATCTTTCGAACTAATGCTCTGATTCGACTGAAATTTTCACCAATCATTCCTCTTCACAATCCAGAATAACGATTCAAAAATAAAAAGTCTAACTTTCGAAACAACTGAGATACAGGGTGTTCTTCGTCAAATGACAGGTATAGTATCTTTCGAACCAATGCTCTGATTCGACTGAAATTTTCACCAATCATTCCTCTTCACAATCCAGAATAACGTTCCAAAAATGAAAAGTCTAACTTTCGAAACAACTGAGATACAGGGTGTTCTTCGTCAAATGACAGGTATAGTATCTTTCGAACCAATGCTCTGATTCGACTGAAATTTTCACCAATCATTCCTCTTCACAATCCAGAATAACGATTCAAAAATAAAAAGTCTAACTTTCGAAACAACTGAGATACAGGGTGTTCTTCGTCAAATGACAAGTATAGTATCTTTCGAACCAATGCTCTGATTCGACTGAAATTTTCACCAATCATTCCTCTTCACAATCCAGAATAACGATTCAAAAATAAAAAGTCTAACTTTCGAAACAACTGAGATACAAGGTGTTCTTCGTCAAATGACAGGTATAGTATCCTTCGAACCAATGCTCTGATTCGACTGAAATTTTCACCAATCATTCCTCTTCAAAATACAGAATAACGTTCCAAAAATAAGAAGTCTAATTTTCGAAACAACTGAGATACAGGGTGTTCTTCGTCAAATGACAGGTATAGTATCTTTCGAACCAATGCTCTGATTCGACTGAAATTTTCACCAATCATTCCTCTTCACAATCCAGAATAACGTTTCAAAAATAAAAAGTCTAACTTCCGAAACAACTGAGATACAGGGTGTTCTTCGTCAAATGACAGGTATAGTATCTTTCGAACCACTGCTCTGATTCGACTGAAATTTTCACCAATCATTCCTCTTCACAATCCAGAATAACGTTTCAAAAATAAAAAGTCTAACTTTCGCAACAACTGAGATACAGGGTGTTCTTCGTCAAATGACAGGTATAGTATCTTTCGAACCAATGCTCTGATTCGACTGAAATTTTCACCAAACATTCCTCTTCACAATCCAGAATAACGTTCCAAAAATAAAAAGTCTAACCTTCGAAACAACTGAGATACAGGGTGTTCTTCGTCAAATGACAAGTATAGTATCTTTCGAACCAATGCTCTGATTCGACTGAAATTTTCACCAATCATTCCTCTTCACAATCCAGAATAACGATTCAAAAATATAAAGTCTAACTTTCGAAACAACTGAGATACAGGGTGTTCTTCGTCAAATGACAGGTATAGTATCTTTCGAACCAATGCTCTGATTCGACTGAAATTTTCACCAATCATTCCTCTTCACAATCCAGAATAACGTTTCAAAAATAAAAAGTCTAACTTTCGAAACAACTGAGATACAGGGTGTTCTTCGTCAAATGACAGGTATAGTATCTTTCGAATCAATGCTCTGATTCGACTGAAATTTTCACCAATCATTCCTCTTCACAATCCAGAATAACGTTCCAAAAATAAAAAGTCTAACTTTCGAAACAACTGAGATACAGGGTGTTCTTCGTCAAATGACAGGTATAGTATCTTTCGAACCAATGCTCTGATTCGACTGAAATTTTCACCAATCATTCCTCTTCACAATCCAGAATAACGATTCAAAAATAAAAAGTCTAACTTTCGAAACAACTGAGATACAGGGTGTTCTTCGTCAAATGACAGGTATAGTATCTTTCGAACCAATGCTCTGATTCGACTGAAATTTTCACCAATCATTCCTCTTCACAATCCAGAATAACGTTCCAAAAATAAAAAGTCTAACTTTCGAAACAACTGAGATACAGGGTGTTCTTCGTCAAATGACAAGTATAGTATCTTTCGAACCAATGCTCTGATTCGACTGAAATTTTCACCAATCATTCCTCTTCACAATCCAGAATAACGATTCAAAAATAAAAAGTCTAACTTTCGAAACAACTGAGATACAGGGTGTTCTTCGTCAAATGACAGGTATAGTATCTTTCGAACCAATGCTCTGATTCGACTGAAATTTTCACCAATCATTCCTCTTCACAATCCAGAATAACGATTCAGAAATAAAAAGTCTAACTTTCGAAACAACTGAGATACAGGGTGTTTTTCGTCAAATGACAGGTATAGTATCTTTCGAAACAATGCTCTGATTCGACTGAAATTTTCACCAATCATTCCTCTTCACAATCCAGAATAATGATTCAAAAATAAAAAGTCTAACTTTCGAAACAACTGAGATACAGGGTGTTCTTCGTCAAATGACAAGTATAGTATCTTTCGAACCAATGCTCTGATTCGACTGAAATTTTCACCAATCATTCCTCTTCACAATCCAGAATAATGATTCAAAAATAAAAAGTCTAACTTTCGAAACAACTGAGATACAGGGTGTTCTTCGTCAAATGACAAGTATAGTATCTTTCGAACCAATGCTCTGATTCGACTGAAATTTTCACCAATCATTCCTCTTCACAATCCAGAATAACGATTCAAAAATAAAAAGTCTAACTTTCGAAACAACTGAGATACAGGGTGTTCTTCGTCAAATGACAGGTATAGTATCTTTCGAACCAATGCTCTGATTCGACTGAAATTTTTACCAATCATTCCTCTTCACAATCCAGAATAACGTTCCGAAAATAAAAAGTCTAACTTTCGAAACAACTGAGATACAGGGTGTTCTTCGTCAAATGACAAGTATAGTATCTTTCGAACCAATGCTCTGATTCGACTGAAATTTTCACCAATCATTCCTCTTCACAATCCAGAATAACGATTCAAAAATAAAAAGTCCAACTTTCGAAACAACTGAGATACAGGGTGTTCTTCGTCAAATGACAGGTATAGTATCTTTCGAACCAATGCTCTGATTCGACTGAAATTTTCACCAATCATTCCTCTTCACAATCCAGAATAACGTTCCAAAAATAAAAAGTCTAACTTTCGAAACAACTGAGATACAGTGTGTTCTTCGTCAAATGACAGGTATAGTATCTTTCGAACCAATGCTCTGATTCGACTGAAATTTTTACCAATCATTCCTCTTCACAATACAGAATAACGATTCAAAAATAAAAAGTCTAACTTTCGAAACAACTGAGATACAGGGTGTTCTTCGTCAAATGACAAGTATAGTATCTTTCGAACAAATGCTCTGATTCGACTGAAATTTTCACCAATCATTCCTCTTCACAATCCAGAATAACCATTCAAAAATAAAAAGTCTAACTTTCGAAACAACTGAGATACAGGGTGTTCTTCGTCAAATGACAGGTATAGTATCTTTCGAACCAATGCTCTGATTCGACTGAAATTTTCACCAATCATTCCTCTTCACAATCCAGAATAACGATTCAGAAATAAAAAGTCTAACTTTCGAAACAACTGAGATACAGGGTGTTTTTCGTCAAATGACAGGTATAGTATCTTTCGAACCAATGCTCTGATTCGACTGAAATTTTCACCAATCATTCCTCTTCAAAATGCAGAATAACATTCCAAAAATAAAAAGTCTAACTTCCGAAACAACTGAGATACAGGGTGTTCTTCGTCAAATGACAGGTATAGTATCTTTCGAACCAATGCTCTGATTCGACTGAAATTTTCACCAATCATTCCTCTTCACAATCCAGAATAACGATTCAAAAATAAAGAGTCTAACTTTCGAAACAACTGAGATACAGGGTGTTCTTCGTCAAATGACAGGTATAGTATCTTTCGAACCAATGCTCTGATTCGACTGAAATTTTCACCAATCATTCCTCTTCACAATCCAGAATAACGTTCCAAAAATAAAAAGTCTAACTTTCGAAACAACTGAGATACAGGGTGTTCTTCGTCAAATGACAGGTATAGTATCTTTCGAACCAATGCTTTGATTCGACTGAAATTTTCACCAATCATTCCTCTTCACAATCCAGAATAACGATTCAAAAATAAAAAGTCTAACTTTCGAAACAACTGAGATACAGGGTGTTCTTCGTCAAATGACAAGTATAGTATCTTTCGAACCAATGCTCTGATTCGACTGAAATTTTCACCAATCATTCCTCTTCACAATCCAGAATAACGATTCAAAAATAAAAAGTCTGACTTTCTAAAAAACTGAGATACAGGGTGTTCTTCGTCAAATGACAGGTATAGTATCTTTCGAACCAATGCTCTGATTCGACTGAAATTTTCACCAATCATTCCTCTTCACAATCCAGAATAACGTTTCAAAAATAAAAAGTCTAACTTTCGAAACAACTGAGATACAGGGTGTTCTTCGTCAAATGACAGGTATAGTATCTTTCGAACCAATGCTCTGATTCGACTGAAATTTTCACCAATCATTCCTCTTCACAATCCAGAATAACGTTCCAAAAATAAAAAGTCTAACTTTCGAAACAACTGAGATACAGGGTGTTCTTCGTCAAGAGACAGGTATAGTATCTTTCGAACCAATGCTCTGATTCGACTGAAATTTTCACCAATCATTCCTCTTCACAATCCAGAATAACGTTCCAAAAATAAAAAGTCTAACTTTCGAAACAACTGAGATACAGGGTGTTCTTCGTCAAATGACAAGTATAGTATCTTTCGAACCAATGCTCTGATTCGACTGAAATTTTCACCAATCATTCCTCTTCACAATCCAGAATAACGATTTAAAATTAAAAAGTCTAACTTTCGAAACAACTGAGATACAGGGTGTTCTTCGTCAAATGACAGGTATAGTATCTTTCGAACCAATGCTCTGATTCGACTGAAATTTTCACCAATCATTCCTCTTCACAATCCAGAATAACGTTCCAAAAATAAAAAGTCTAACTTTCGAAACAACTGAGATACAGGGTGTTCTTCGTCAAATGACAGGTATAGTATCTTTCGAAACAATGCTCTGATTCGACTGAAATTTTCACCAATCATTCCTCTTCACAATCCAGAATAACGATTAAAAAATAAAAAGTCTAACTTTCGAAACAACTGAGATACAGGGTGTTCTTCGTCAAATGACAAGTATAGTATCTTTCGAACCAATGCTCTGATTCGACTGAAATTTTCACCAATCATTCCTCTTCACAATCCAGAATAACGATTCAAAAATAAAAAGTCTAACTTTCGAAACAACTGAGATACAGGGTGTTCTTCGTCAAATGACAGGTATAGTATCTTTCGAACCAATGCTCTGATTCGACTGAAATTTTCACCAATCATTCCTCTTCACAATCCAGAATAACGATTCAAAAATAAAAAGTCTAACTTTCGAAACAACTGAGATACAGGGTGTTCTTCGTCAAATGACAGGTATAGTATCTTTCGAACCAATGCTCTGATTCGACTGAAATTTTCACCACTCATTCCTCTTCACAATCCAGAATAACGATTCAAAAATAAAAAGTCCAACTTTCGAAACAACTGAGATACAGGGTGTTCTTCGTCAAATGACAAGTATAGTATCTTTCGAACCAATGCTCTGATTCGACTGAAATTTTCACCAATCATTCCTCTTCACAATCCAGAATAACGATTCAAAAATAAAAAGTCCAACTTTCGAAACAACTGAGATACAGGGTGTTCTTCGTCAAATGACAGGTATAGTATCTTTCGAACCAATGCTCTGATTCGACTGAAATTTTCACCAATCATTCCTCTTCACAATCCAGAATAACGTTCCAAAAATAAAAAGTCTAACTTTCGAAACAACTGAGATACAGTGTGTTCTTCGTCAAATGACAGGTATAGTATCTTTCGAACCAATGCTCTGATTCGACTGAAATTTTCACCAATCATTTCTCTTCACAATACAGAATAACGATTCAAAAATAAAAAGTCTAACTTTCGAAACAACTGAGATACAGGGTGTTCTTCGTCAAATGACAAGTATAGTATCTTTCGAACCAATGCTCTGATTCGACTGAAATTTTCACCAATCATTCCTCTTCACAATCCAGAATAACGATTCAAAAATAAAAAGTCTAACTTTCGAAACAACTGAGATACAGGGTGTTCTTCGTCAAATGACAGGTATAGTATCTTTCGAAACAATGCTCTGATTCGACTGAAATTTTCACCAATCATTCCTCTTCACAATCCAGAATAACGATTTAAAAATAAAAAGTCTAACTTTCGAAACAACTGAGATACAGGGTGTTCTTCGTCAAATGACAAGTATAGTATCTTTCGAACCAATGCTCTGATTCGACTGAAATTTTCACCAATCATTCCTCTTCACAATCCAGAATAACGATTCAAAAATAAAAAGTCTAACTTTCGAAACAACTGAGATACAGGGTGTTCTTCGTCAAATGACAGGTATAGTATCTTTCGAACCAATGCTCTGATTCGACTGAAATTTTCACCAATCATTCCTCTCCACAATCCAGAATAACGATTCAAAAATAAAAAGTCTAACTTTCGAAACAACTGAGATACAGGGTGTTCTTCGTCAAATGACAAGTATAGTATCTTTCGAACCAATGCTCTGATTCGAATGAAATTTTCACCAATCATTCCTCTTCACAATCCAGAATAACTATTCAAAAATAAAAAGTCTAACTTTCGAAACAACTGAGATACAGAGTGTTCTCCGTCAAATGACAGGTATAGTATCTTTCGAACCAATGCTCTGATTCGACTGAAATTTTCACCAATCATTCCTCTTCACGATCCAGAATAACGATTCAAAAATAAAAAGTCTAACTTTCGAAACAACTGAGATACAGGGTGTTCTTCGTCAAATGACAGGTTTAGTATCTTTCGAACCAATGCTCTGATTCGACTGAAATTTTCACCAATCATTCCTCTTCAAAATCCAGAATAACGTTCCAAAAATAAAAAGTCTAACTTTCGAAACAACTGAGATACAGGGTGTTCTTCGTCAAATGACAGGTATAGTATCTTTCGAACCAATGCTCTGATTCGACTGAAATTTTCACCAATCATTCCTCTTCACAATCCAGAATAACGATTCAAAAATAAAAAGTCTAACTTTCGAAACAACTGAGATACAGGGTGTTCTTCGTCAAATGACAGGTAAAGTATCTTTCGAACCAATGCTCTGATTCGACTGAAATTTTCACCAATCATTCCTCTTCACAATCCAGAATAACGTTCCAAAAATAAAAAGTCTAACTTTCGAAACAACTGAGATACAGGGTGTTCTTCGTCAAATGACAGGTATAGTATCTTTCGAACCAATGCTCTGATTCGACTGAAATTTTCACCAATCATTCCTCTTCACAATCCAGAATACCGATTGAAAAATAAAAAGTCTAACTTTCGAAACAACTGAGATACAGGGTGTTCTTCGTCAAATGACAAGTATAGTATCTTTCGAACCAATGCTCTGATTCGACTGAAATTTTCACCAATCATTCCTCTTCACAATCCAGAATAACGATTCAAAAATAAAAAGTCTAACTTTCGAAACAACTGAGATACAGGGTGTTCTTCGTCAAATGACAGGTATAGTATCTTTCGAACCAATGCTCTGATTCGACTGAAATTTTCACCAATCATTCCTCTTCACAATCCAGAATAACGATTCAAAAATAAAAAGTCTAACTTTCGAAACAACTGAGATACAGGGTGTTCTTCGTCAAATGACAGGTATAGTATCTTTCGATCCAATGCTCTGATTCGACTGAAATTTTCACCAATCATTCCTCTTCAAAATCAAGAATAACGTTCCAAAAATAAAAAGTCTAACTTTCGAAACAACTGAGATACAGGGTGTTCTTCGTCAAATGACAGGTATAGTATCTTTCGAACCAATGCTCTGATTCGACTGAAATTTTCACCAATCATTCCTCTTCAAAATCCAGAATAACGTTCCAAAAATAAAGTCTAACTTTCGAAACAACTGAGATACAGGGTGTTCTTCGTCAAATGACAGGTATAGTATCTTTCGAACCAATGCTCTGATTCGACTGAAATTTTCACCAATCATTCCTCTTCACAATCCAGAATAACGATTCAAAAATAAAAAGTCTAACTTTCGAAACAACTGAGATACAGGTTGTTCTTCGTCAAATGACAGGTATAGTATCTTTCGAACCAATGCTCTGATTCGACTGAAATTTTCACCAATCATTCCTCTTCACAATCCAGAATAACGATTCAAAAATAAAAAGTCTAACTTTCGAAACAACTGAGATACAGGGTGTTCTTCGTCAAATGACAGGTATAGTATCTTTCGAACCAATGCTCTGATTCGACTGAAATTTTCACCAATCAATCCTCTTCAAAATCAAGAATAATGTTCCAAAAATAAAAAGTCTAACTTTCGAAACAACTGAGATACAGGGTGTTCTTCGTCAAATGACAGGTATAGTATCTTTCGAACCAATGCTCTGATTCGACTGAAATTTTCACCAATCATTCCTCTTCAAAATCCAGAATAACGTTCCAAAAATAAAGTCTAACTTTCGAAACAACTGAGATACAGGGTGTTCTTCGTCAAATGACAGGTATAGTATCTTTCGAACCAATGCTCTGATTCGACTGAAATTTTCACCAATCATTCCTCTTCACAATCCAGAATAACGTTTCAAAAATAAAAAGTCTAACTTCCGAAACAACTGAGATACAGGGTGTTCTTCGTCAAATGACAGGTATAGTATCTTTCGAACCAATGCTCTGATTCGACTGAAATTTTCACCAATCATTCCTCTTCACAATCCTGAATAACGTTTCAAAAATAAAAAGTCTAACTTTCGAAACAACTGAGATACAGGGTGTTCTTCGTCAAATGACAGGTATAGTATCTTTCGAACCAATGCTCTGATTCGACTGAAATTTTCACCAATCATTCCTCTTCACAATCCAAAATAACGTTTCAAAAATAAAAAGTCTAACTTTCGAAACAACTGAGATACAGGGTGTTCTTCGTCAAATGACAGGTATAGTATCTTTCGAACCAATGCTCTGATTCGACTGAAATTTTCACCAATCATTCCTCTTCACAATCCAGAATAACGATTCAAAAATAAAAAGTCTAACTTTCGAAACAACTGAGATACAGGGTGTTCTTCGTCAAATGACAGGTATAGTATCTTTCGAACCAATGCTCTGATTCGACTGAAATTTTCACCAATCATTCCTCTTCACAATCCAAAATAACGTTTCAAAAATAAAAAGTCTAACTTTCGAAACAACTGAGATACAGGGTGTTCTTCGTCAAATGACAGGTATAGTATCTTTCGAACCAATGCTCTGATTCGACTGAAATTTTCACCAATCATTCCTCTTCACAATCCAGAATAACGATTCAGAAATAAAAAGTCTAACTTTCGAAACAACTGAGATACAGGGTGTTTTTCGTCAAATGACAGGTATAGTATCTTTCGAACCAATGCTCTGATTCGACTGAAATTTTCACCAATCATTCCTCTTCAAAATGCAGAATAACATTCCAAAAATAAAAAGTCTAACTTCCGAAACAACTGAGATACAGGGTGTTCTTCGTCAAATGACAGGTATAGTATCTTTCGAACCAATGCTCTGATTCGACTGAAATTTTCACCAATCATTCCTCTTCACAATCAAGAATAACGATTCAAAAATAAAGAGTCTAACTTTCGAAACAACTGAGATACAGGGTGTTCTTCGTCAAATGACAGGTATAGTATCTTTCGAACCAATGCTCTGATTCGACTGAAATTTTCACCAATCATTCCTCTTCACAATCCAGAATAACGTTCCAAAAATAAAAAGTCTAACTTTCGAAACAACTGAGATACAGGGTGTTCTTCGTCAAATGACAGGTATAGTATCTTTCGAACCAATGCTCTGATTCGACTGAAATTTTCACCAATCATTCCTCTTCACAATCCAGAATAACGATTCAAAAATAAAAAGTCTAACTCTCGAAACAACTGAGATACAGGGTGTTCTTCGTCAAATGACAAGTATAGTATCTTTCGAACCAATGCTCTGATTCGACTGAAATTTTCACCAATCATTCCTCTTCACAATCCAGAATAACGATTCAAAAATAAAAAGTCTGACTTTCTAAAAAACTGAGATACAGGGTGTTCTTCGTCAAATGACAGGTATAGTATCTTTCGAACCAATGCTCTGATTCGACTGAAATTTTCACCAATCATTCCTCTTCACAATCCAGAATAACGTTTCAAAAATAAAAAGTCTAACTTTCGAAACAACTGAGATACAGGGTGTTCTTCGTCAAATGACAGGTATAGTATCTTTCGAACCAATGCTCTGATTCGACTGAAATTTTCACCAATCATTCCTCTTCACAATCCAGAATAACGTTCCAAAAATAAAAAGTCTAACTTTCGAAACAACTGAGATACAGGGTGTTCTTCGTCAAATGACAGGTATAGTATCTTTCGAACCAATGCTCTGATTCTACTGAAATTTTCACCAATCATTCCTCTTCACAATCCAGAATAACGATTCAAAAATAAAAAGTCTTACTTTCGAAACAACTGAGATACAGGGTGTTCTTCGTCAAATGACAGGTATAGTATCTTTCGAACCAATGCTCTGATTCGACTGAAATTTTCACCAATCATTCCTCTTCACAATCCAGAATAACGTTCCAAAAATAAAAAGTCTAACTTTCGAAACAACTGAGATACAGGGTGTTCTTCGTCAAATGACAAGTATAGTATCTTTCGAACCAATGCTCTGATTCGACTGAAATTTTCACCAATCATTCCTCTTCACAATCCAGAATAACGATTTAAAATTAAAAAGTCTAACTTTCGAAACAACTGAGATACAGGGTGTTCTTCGTCAAATGACAGGTATAGTATCTTTCGAACCAATGCTCTGATTCGACCGAAATTTTCACCAATCATTCCTCTTCACAATCCAGAATAACGTTCCAAAAATAAAAAGTCTAACTTTCGAAACAACTGAGATACAGGGTGTTCTTCGTCAAATGACAGGTATAGTATCTTTCGAAACAATGCTCTGATTCGACTGAAATTTTCACCAATCATTCCTCTTCACAATCCAGAATAACGATTTAAAAATAAAAAGTCTAACTTTCGAAACAACTGAGATACAGGGTGTTCTTCGTCAAATGACAAGTATAGTATCTTTCGAACCAATGCTCTGATTCGACTGAAATTTTCACCAATCATTCCTCTTCACAATCCAGAATAACGATTCAAAAATAAAAAGTCTAACTTTCGAAACAACTGAGATACAGGGTGTTCTTCGTCAAATGACAGGTATAGTATCTTTCGAACCAATGCTCTGATTCGACTGAAATTTTCACCAATCATTCCTCTTCACAATCCAGAATAACGATTCAAAAATAAAAAGTCTAACTTTCGAAACAACTGAGATACAGGGTGTTCTTCGTCAAATGACAGGTATAGTATCTTTCGAACCAATGCTCTGATTCGACTGAAATTTTCACCAATCATTCCTCTTCACAATCCAGAATAACGATTCAAAAATAAAAAGTCCAACTTTCGAAACAACTGAGATACAGGGTGTTCTTCGTCAAATGACAAGTATAGTATCTTTCGAACCAATGCTCTGATTCGACTGAAATTTTCACCAATCATTCCTCTTCACAATCCAGAATAACGATTCAAAAATAAAAAGTCCAACTTTCGAAACAACTGAGATACAGGGTGTTCTTCGTCAAATGACAGGTATAGTATCTTTCGAACCAATGCTCTGATTCGACTGAAATTTTCACCAATCATTCCTCTTCACAATCCAGAATAACGTTCCAAAAATAAAAAGTCTAACTTTCGAAACAACTGAGATACAGTGTGTTCTTCGTCAAATGACAGGTATAGTATCTTTCGAACCAATGCTCTGATTCGACTGAAATTTTCACCAATCATTCCTCTTCACAATACAGAATAACGATTCAAAAATAAAAAGTCTAACTTTCGAAACAACTGAGATACAGGGTGTTCTTCGTCAAATGACAAGTATAGTATCTTTCGAACCAATGCTCTGATTCGACTGAAATTTTCACCAATCATTCCTCTTCACAATCCAGAATAACGATTCAAAAATAAAAAGTCTAACTTTCGAAACAACTGAGATACAGGGTGTTCTTCGTCAAATGACAGGTATAGTATCTTTCGAACCAATGCTCTGATTCGACTGAAATTTTCACCAATCATTCCTCTTCACAATCCAGAATAACGATTCAGAAATAAAAAGTCTAACTTTCGAAACAACTGAGATACAGGGTGTTCTTCGTCAAATGACAGGTATAGTATCTTTCGAACCAATGCTCTGATTCGACTGAAATTTTCACCAATCATTCCTCTTCAAAATGCAGAATAACGTTCCAAAAATAAAAAGTCTAACTTTCGAAACAACTGAGATACAGGGTGTTCTTCGTCAAATGACAGGTATAGTATCTTTCGAACCAATGCTCTGATTCGACTGAAATTTTCACCAATCATTCCTCTTCACAATCCAGAATAACGATTCAAAAATAAAGAGTCTAACTTTCGAAACAACTGAGATACAGGGTGTTCTTCGTCAAATGACAGGTATAGTATCTTTCGAACCAATGCTCTGATTCGACTGAAATTTTCACTAATCATTCCTCTTCACAATCCAGAATAACGTTCCAAAAATAAAAAGTCTAACTTTCGAAACAACTGAGGTACAGGGTGTTCTTCGTCAAATGACAGGTATAGTATCTTTCGAACCAATGCTCTGATTCGACTGAAATTTTCACCAATCATTCCTCGTCACAATCCAGAATAACGATTCAAAAATAAAAAGTCTAACTTTCGAAACAACTGAGATACAGGGTGTTCTTCGTCAAATGACAAGTATAGTATCTTTCGAACCAATGCTCTGATTCGACTGAAATTTTCACCAATCATTCCTCTTCACAATCCAGAATAACGATTCAAAAATAAAAAGTCTGACTTTCGAAACAACTGAGATACAGGGTGTTCTTCGTCAAATGACAGGTATAGTATCTTTCGAACCAATGCTCTGATTCGACTGAAATTTTCACCAATCATTCCTCTTCACAATCCAGAATAACGTTTCAAAAATAAAAAGTCTAACTTTCGAAACAACTGAGATACAGGGTGTTCTTCGTCAAATGACAGGTATAGTATCTTTCGAACCAATGCTCTGATTCGACTGAAATTTTCACCAATCATTCCTCTTCACAATCCAGAATAACGTTCCAAAAATAAAAAGTCTAACTTTCGAAACAACTGAGATACAGGGTGTTCTTCGTCAAATGACAGGTATAGTATCTTTCGAACCAATGCTCTGATTCGACTGAAATTTTCACCAATCATTCCTCTTCACAATCCAGAATAACGATTCAAAAATAAAAAGTCTAACTTTCGAAACAACTGAGATACAGGGTGTTCTTCGTCAAATGACAGGTATAGTATCTTTCGAACCAATGCTCTGATTCGACTGAAATTTTCACCAATCATTCCTCTTCACAATCTAGAATAACGTTTCAAAAATAAAAAGTCTAACTTTCGAAACAACTGAGATACAGGGTGTTCTTCGTCAAATGACAAGTATAGTATCTTTCGAACCAATGCTCTGATTCGACTGAAATTTTCACCAATCATTCCTCTTCACAATCCAGAATAACGATTTAAAATTAAAAAGTCTAACTTTCGAAACAACTGAGATACAGGGTGTTCTTCGTCAAATGACAGGTATAGTATCTTTCGAACCAATGCTCTGATTCGACTGAAATTTTCACCAATCATTCCTCTTCACAATCCAGAATACCGATTGAAAAATAAAAAGTCTAACTTTCGAAACAACTGAGATACAGGGTGTTCTTCGTTAAATGACAAGTATAGTATCTTTCGAACCAATGCTCTGATTCGACTGAAATTTTCACCAATTATTCCTCTACACAATCCAGAATAACGATTTAAAATTAAAAAGTCTAACTTTCGAAACAACTGAGATACAGGGTGTTCTTCGTCAAATGACAGGTATAGTATCTTTCGAACCAATGCTCTGATTCGACTGAAATTTTCACCAATCATTCCTCTTCACAATCCAGAATAACGTTCCAAAAATAAAAAGTCTAACTTTCGAAACAACTGAGATACAGGGTGTTCTTCGTCAAATGACAGGTATAGTATCTTTCGAAACAATGCTCTGATTCGACTGAAATTTTCACCAATCATTCCTCTTCACAATCCAGAATAACGATTTAAAAATAAAAAGTCTAACTTTCGAAACAACTGAGATACAGGGTGTTCTTCGTCAAATGACAAGTATAGTATTTTTCGAACCAATGCTCTGATTCGACTGAAATTTTCACCAATCATTCCTCTTCACAATCCAGAATAACGATTCAAAAATAAAAAGTCTAACTTTCGAAACAACTGAGATACAGGGTGTTCTTCGTCAAATGACAGGTATAGTATCTTTCGAACCAATGCTCTGATTCGACTGAAATTTTCACCAATCATTCCTCTTCACAATCCAGAATAACGATTCAAAAATAAAAAGTCTAACTTTCGAAACAACTGAGATACAGGGTGTTCTTCGTCAAATGACAGGTATAGTATCTTTCGAACCAATGCTCTGATTCGACTGAAATTTTCACCAATCATTCCTCTTCACAATCCAGAATAACGATTCAAAAATAAAAAGTCCAACTTTCGAAACAACTGAGATACAGGGTGTTCTTCGTCAAATGACAAGTATAGTATCTTTCGAACCAATGCTCTGATTCGACTGAAATTTTCACCAATCATTCCTCTTCACAATCCAGAATAACGATTCAAAAATAAAAAGTCCAACTTTCGAAACAACTGAGATACAGGGTGTTCTTCGTCAAATGACAGGTATAGTATCTTTCGAACCAATGCTCTGATTCGACTGAAATTTTCACCAATCATTCCTCTTCACAATCCAGAATAACGTTCCAAAAATAAAAAGTCTAACTTTCGAAACAACTGAGATACAGTGTGTTCTTCGTCAAATGACAGGTATAGTATCTTTCGAACCAATGCTCTGATTCGACTGAAATTTTCACCAATCATTCCTCTTCACAATACAGAATAACGATTCAAAAATAAAAAGTCTAACTTTCGAAACAACTGAGATACAGGGTGTTCTTCGTCAAATGACAAGTATAGTATCTTTCGAACCAATGCTCTGATTCGACTGAAATTTTCACCAATCATTCCTCTTCACAATCCAGAATAACGATTCAAAAATAAAAAGTCTAACTTTCGAAACAACTGAGATACAGGGTGTTCTTCGTCAAATGACAGGTATAGTATCTTTCGAACCAATGCTCTGATTCGACTGAAATTTTCACCAATCATTCCTCTTCACAATCCAGAATAACGATTCAGAAATAAAAAGTCTAACTTTCGAAACAACTGAGATACAGGGTGTTCTTCGTCAAATGACAGGTATAGTATCTTTCGAACCAATGCTCTGATTCGACTGAAATTTTCACCAATCATTCCTCTTCAAAATGCAGAATAACGTTCCAAAAATAAAAAGTCTAACTTTCGAAACAACTGAGATACAGGGTGTTCTTCGTCAAATGACAGGTATAGTATCTTTCGAACCAATGCTCTGATTCGACTGAAATTTTCACCAATCATTCCTCTTCACAATCCAGAATAACGATTCAAAAATAAAGAGTCTAACTTTCGAAACAACTGAGATACAGGGTGTTCTTCGTCAAATGACAAGTATAGTATCTTTCGAACCAATGCTCTGATTCGACTGAAATTTTCACCAATCATTCCTCTTCACAATCCAGAATAACGATTCAAAAATAAAAAGTCTGACTTTCGAAACAACTGAGATACAGGGTGTTCTTCGTCAAATGACAGGTATAGTATCTTTCGAACCAATGCTCTGATTCGACTGAAATTTTCACCAATCATTCCTCTTCACAATCCAGAATAACGTTTCAAAAATAAAAAGTCTAACTTTCGAAACAACTGAGATACAGGGTGTTCTTCGTCAAATGACAGGTATAGTATCTTTCGAACCAATGCTCTGATTCGACTGAAATTTTCACCAATCATTCCTCTTCACAATCCAGAATAACGTTCCAAAAATAAAAAGTCTAACTTTCGAAACAACTGAGATACAGGGTGTTCTTCGTCAAATGACAGGTATAGTATCTTTCGAACCAATGCTCTGATTCGACTGAAATTTTCACCAATCATTCCTCTTCACAATCCAGAATAACGATTCAAAAATAAAAAGTCTAACTTTCGAAACAACTGAGATACAGGGTGTTCTTCGTCAAATGACAGGTATAGTATCTTTCGAACCAATGCTCTGATTCGACTGAAATTTTCACCAATCATTCCTCTTCACAATCCAGAATAACGTTTCAAAAATAAAAAGTCTAACTTTCGAAACAACTGAGATACAGGGTGTTCTTCGTCAAATGACAAGTATAGTATCTTTCGAACCAATGCTCTGATTCGACTGAAATTTTCACCAATCATTCCTCTTCACAATCCAGAATAACGATTTAAAATTAAAAAGTCTAACTTTCGAAACAACTGAGATACAGGGTGTTCTTCGTCAAATGACAGGTATAGTATCTTTCGAACCAATGCTCTGATTCGACTGAAATTTTCACCAATCATTCCTCTTCACAATCCAGAATAACGTTCCAAAAATAAAAAGTCTAACTTTCGAAACAACTGAGATACAGGGTGTTCTTCGTCAAATGACAGGTATAGTATCTTTCGAAACAATGCTCTGATTCGACTGAAATTTTCACCAATCATTCCTCTTCACAATCCAGAATAACGATTTAAAAATAAAAAGTCTAACTTTCGAAACAACTGAGATACAGGGTGTTCTTCGTCAAATGACAAGTATAGTATCTTTCGAACCAATGCTCTGATTCGACTGAAATTTTCACCAATCATTCCTCTTCACAATCCAGAATAACGATTCAAAAATAAAAAGTCTAACTTTCGAAACAACTGAGATACAGGGTGTTCTTCGTCAAATGACAGGTATAGTATCTTTCGAACCAATGCTCTGATTCGACTGAAATTTTCACCAATCATTCCTCTCCACAATCCAGAATAACGATTCAAAAATAAAAAGTCTAACTTTCGAAACAACTGAGATACAGGGTGTTCTTCGTCAAATGACAAGTATAGTATCTTTCGAACCAATGCTCTGATTCGACTGAAATTTTCACCAATCATTCCTCTTCACAATCCAGAATAACTATTCAAAAATAAAAAGTCTAACTTTCGAAACAACTGAGATACAGAGTGTTCTCCGTCAAATGACAGGTATAGTATCTTTCGAACCAATGCTCTGATTCGACTGAAATTTTCACCAATCATTCCTCTTCACGATCCAGAATAACGATTCAAAAATAAAAAGTCTAACTTTCGAAACAACTGAGATACAGGGTGTTCTTCGTCAAATGACAGGTTTAGTATCTTTCGAACCAATGCTCTGATTCGACTAAAATTTTCACCAATCATTCCTCTTCAAAATCCAGAATAACGTTCCAAAAATAAAAAGTCTAACTTTCGAAACAACTGAGATACAGGGTGTTCTTCGTCAAATGACAGGTATAGTATCTTTCGAACCAATGCTCTGATTCGACTGAAATTTTCACCAATCATTCCTCTTCACAATCCAGAATAACGATTCAAAAATAAAAAGTCTAACTTTCGAAACAACTGAGATACAGGGTGTTCTTCGTCAAATGACAGGTAAAGTATCTTTCGAACCAATGCTCTGATTCGACTGAAATTTTCACCAATCATTCCTCTTCACAATCCAGAATAACGTTCCAAAAATAAAAAGTCTAACTTTCGAAACAACTGAGATACAGGGTGTTCTTCGTCAAATGACAGGTATAGTATCTTTCGAACCAATGCTCTGATTCGACTGAAATTTTCACCAATCATTCCTCTTCACAATGAAGAATACCGATTGAAAAATAAAAAGTCTAACTTTCGAAACAACTGAGATACAGGGTGTTCTTCGTCAAATGACAAGTATAGTATCTTTCGAACCAATGTTCTGATTCGACTGAAATTTTCACCAATCATTCCTCTTCACAATCCAGAATAACGATTCAAAAATAAAAAGTCTAACTTTCGAAACAACTGAGATACAGGGTGTTCTTCGTCAAATGACAGGTATAGTATCTTTCGAACCAATGCTCTGATTCGACTGAAATTTTCACCAATCATTCCTCTTCACAATCCAGAATAACGATTCAAAAATAAAAAGTCTAACTTTCGAAACAACTGAGATACAGGGTGTTCTTCGTCAAATGACAGGTATAGTATCTTTCGATCCAATGCTCTGATTCGACTGAAATTTTCACCAATCATTCCTCTTCAAAATCAAGAATAACTTTCCAAAAATAAAAAGTCTAACTTTCGAAACAACTGAGATACAGGGTGTTCTTCGTCAAATGACAGGTATAGTATCTTTCGAACCAATGCTCTGATTCGACTGAAATTTTCACCAATCATTCCTCTTCAAAATCCAGAATAACGTTCCAAAAATAAAGTCTAACTTTCGAAACAACTGAGATACAGGGTGTTCTTCGTCAAATGACAGGTATAGTATCTTTCGAACCAATGCTCTGATTCGACTGAAATTTTCACCAATCATTCCTCTTCACAATCCAGAATAACGATTCAAAAATAAAAAGTCTAACTTTCGAAACAACTGAGATACAGGTTGTTCTTCGTCAAATGACAGGTATAGTATCTTTCGAACCAATGCTCTGATTCGACTGAAATTTTCACCAATCATTCCTCTTCACAATCCAGAATAACGATTCAAAAATAAAAAGTCTAACTTTCGAAACAACTGAGATACAGGGTGTTCTTCGTCAAATGACAGGTATAGTATCTTTCGAACCAATGCTCTGATTCGACTGAAATTTTCACCAATCAATCCTCTTCAAAATCAAGAATAATGTTCCAAAAATAAAAAGTCTAACTTTCGAAACAACTGAGATACAGGGTGTTCTTCGTCAAATGACAGGTATAGTATCTTTCGAACCAATGCTCTGATTCGACTGAAATTTTCACCAATCATTCCTCTTCACAATCCAGAATAACGTTTCAAAAATAAAAAGTCTAACTTCCGAAACAACTGAGATACAGGGTGTTCTTCGTCAAATGACAGGTATAGTATCTTTCGAACCAATGCTCTGATTCGACTGAAATTTTCACCAATCATTCCTCTTCACAATCCTGAATAACGTTTCAAAAATAAAAAGTCTAACTTTCGAAACAACTGAGATACAGGGTGTTCTTCGTCAAATGACAGGTATAGTATCTTTCGAACCAATGCTCTGATTCGACTGAAATTTTCACCAATCATTCCTCTTCACAATCCAAAATAACGTTTCAAAAATAAAAAGTCTAACTTTCGAAACAACTGAGATACAGGGTGTTCTTCGTCAAATGACAGGTATAGTATCTTTCGAACCAATGCTCTGATTCGACTGAAATTTTCACCAATCATTCCTCTTCACAATCCAGAATAACGATTCAAAAATAAAAAGTTCAAAAAGCACTACCGTGAAGGCAGCAACTTTTGCGCGCATGTTCAATGTAGATGACCGCTTCAGCAACGAATTTGAACGTGCGCGCGTACCAAATTTCAGTTCGATACGATCATAAGTTCTGGAGATATCGGGAAAAAATATGTCAAATTTCGAGGTTTTCTTCTCGATATCGTTGATTTTTTCGGTATTACTCGAGAAATACTGATTCAGTCCTGATTAAACTTCACAGCTAGTTTTAAGATGCTAAAAGACAACTTTATGCAAAATTTCGTGATAATCGTGTTATTAGAACAATTTAAAAAAAAAATTTATATGATTTTCTCATCATATCATCCTCATTAAATTCTGTATGAAACTTCGAACTGTTATTTTCGATGAAGTACTGAATTTCAATTCGATCTGATCTGTATTTTTGGAAACATTGGAAAAATAAAATTTTGATTGGGTATATCTACGGAATCATTGGGCGGATTTTACCCAGTACTTCATCGAAAATAACAGTTCGAAGTTTCATACAGAATTTAATGAGGATGATATGATGAAAAAATCATATAAATTTTTTTTTTCAAATTGTTCTAATAACCCGATTATCACGAAATTTTGCACAAAGTTGTCTTTCAGCATCTTAAAACTAGCTGTGAAGTTTAATCAGGACTGAATCAGTATTTCTCGAGCAATACCAAAAAAATCAACGATATCGAGAAGAAAACCTCGAAATTTGACATATTTCTTCCCGATATCTCCAAAACTTATAATCGTATCGAGCTGAAATTTAGTACACTGCTGTGAAATTAGAAGGTTAAAGTGTGAGTATAATTTTTTTTGGATATGATGAATGGTTTCCGAAAAAAAAATTTTTTTGTAAAAAAATTTTGAAAAAATTTTTTTTTAAAATTTATTGACAATATGATCTTGACGAAATTTGGCTCAAAGTTGCGCGTCGTTATACTCCACCAAACTGCCAAGGTTGAATTCAATCGCTCAAGTAGTTTCTGAAATAAAAAATATATAACTTCAAAACTTCAAATGCCTATAACTCCGAAACTATTCGATCGATTTGGCCCATTAACGAACTTAACCGCGGCATTCCAATGCGCGACCTACCCTGAAAGTTTCAAATCGCTAGCTCACTTCGTTCGACAGTTATCGTGTCTACGGCCGGCCGGCCGGCCGGCCGGCCGGACAGAATCGATTTTGACACCGGATTCGTCATCAGTGAGTCCAACCTAGTCGATTGAGACCATTTTCGGCTCAATCATCCAAAATTACAGACATTTGATCAAAACGATAGCACGCTGTTCCCCTAGAACATGCGCGCAAAAAGTCTAACTTTCGAAACAACTGAGATACAGGGTGTTCTTCGTCAAATGACAGGTATAGTATCTTTCGAACCAATGCTCTGATTCGACTGAAATTTTCACCAATCATTCCTCTTCACAATCCAGAATAACGTTCCAAAAATAAAAAGTCTAACTTTCGAAACAACTGGGATACAGGGTGTTCTTCGTCAAATGACAAGTATAGTATCTTTCGAACCAATGCTCTGATTCGACTGAAATTTTCACCAATCATTCCTCTTCACAATCCAGAATAACGATTCAAAAATAAAAAGTCTAACTTCCGAAACAACTGAGATACAGGGTGTTCTTCGTCAAATGACAGGTATAGTATCTTTCGAACCAATGCTCTGATTCGACTGAAATTTTCACCAATCATTCCCCTTCACAATCCAGAATAACGTTCCAAAAATAAAAAGTCTAACTTTCGAAACAACTGAGATACAGGGTGTTCTTCGTCAAATGACAGGTATAGTATCTTTCGAACCAATGCTCTGATTCGACTGAAATTTTCACCAATCATTCCTCTTCACAATCCAGAATAACGATTCAAAAATAAAAAGTCTAACTTTCGAAACAACTGAGATACAGGGTGTTCTTCGTCAAATGACAAGTATAGTATCTTTCGAACCAATGCTCTGATTCGACTGAAATTTTCACCAATCATTCCTCTTCACAATCCAGAATAACGTTCCAAAAATAAAAAGTCTAACTTTCGAAACAACTGAGATACAGGGTGTTCTTCGTCAAATGACAGGTATAGTATCTTTCGAACCAATGCTCTGATTCGACTGAAATTTTCACCAATCATTCCTCTTCACAATCCAGAATAACGATTCAAAAATAAAAAGTCTAACTTTCGAAACAACTGAGATACAGGGTGTTCTTCGTCAAATGACAGGTATAGTATCTTTCGAACCAATGCTCTGATTCGACTGAAATTTTCATCAATCATTCCTCTTCAAAATCCAGAATAACGTTCCAAAAATAAAAAGTCTAACTTTCGAAACAACTGAGATACAGGGTGTTCTTCGTCAAATGACAGGTATAGTATCTTTCGAACCAATGCTCTGATTCGACTGAAATTTTCACCAATCATTCCTCTCACAATCCAGAATAACGATTCAAAAATAAAAAGTCTAACTTTCGAAACAACTGAGATACAGGGTGTTCTTCGTCAAATGACAGGTATAGTATCTTTCGAACCAATGCTCTGATTCGACTGAAATTTTTCCCAATCATTCCTCTTCACAATCCAGAATAACGTTCCAAAAATAAAAAGTCTAACTTTCGAAACAACTGAGATACAGGGTGTTCTTCGTCAAATGACAGGTATAGTATCTTTCGAACCAATGCTCTGATTCGACTGAAATTTTCACCAATCATTCCTCTTCACAATCCAGAATAACGATTCAAAAATAAAAAGTCTAACTTTCGAAACAACTGAGATACAGGGTGTTCTTCGTCAAATGACAGGTATAGTATCTTTCGAACCAATGCTCTGATTCGACTGAAATTTTCATCAATCATTCCTCTTCAAAATCCAGAATAACGTTCCAAAAATAAAAAGTCTAACTTTCGAAACAACTGAGATACAGGGTGTTCTTCGTCAAATGACAGGTATAGTATCTTTCGAACCAATGCTCTGATTCGACTGAAATTTTCACCAATCATTCCTCTTCACAATCCAGAATAACGATTCAAAAATAAAAAGTCTAACTTTCGAAACAACTGAGATACAGGGTGTTCTTCGTCAAATGACAAGTATAGTATTGTTGCATTCACCCCTCAAACCCAATAACTATACTCAGATAAAAGGATAAGACCCGAACTTACCGATAGTCCAGTTTCTCGTAACTCTTGAAATCCTTGCACTGCACACTAAGGAGGGATGATGGGAATTGGGAAAGAAGGGAATTACACAATGCAAAGTCCTTAATGAACTGTAAATTAACCCCTGCCTAAGATAATTAACCGCCGTGAATCTATTATAACATGAATTAATACTTTCATCTGTCTCTCTGAACACTCATTTTTCAACTGAGTTTCATGCGGCGCACACATGGCGACATATGTTTAAATTTATCAAAATAAAACAAAAGTAAACCGAACACACCCCCGCCCCTGAAAAATCGAACCAAAAAAAAAAATAAATTTAGAATTTTCAGACTAATTTGTTCCGAAACAACAAAAGCTACCACAAAATATGCAAATACCAAAGAGAAAAAAAAACTACAACAAATATCAAGATCTCGTATATAACTATTGAGTGGGTAATGGGCATATTTTAACAACAGGCCTTGATAGAATTGAACCCTTTGCAGTAGTCAAAGTTACCGTTCTGATAATACCATCGGAACCGGGATGTACTTCAGAGACAATTGCCAACGGCCAATGCAAGGGTGGTGCATTATTAGTTTTAATAATAACTAACGTACCAACTACAATCTTTCGAGATTCTTTGTCCCATTTCTTTCGGACTTGTAAAGAAGTTAAATATTCCAAGTGCCAACGCTTCCAGAAATCTTGCACCATTCTGTCGATCATTTGAAATCGGTCAAGCCGACTCCTACCCGTATCACTAACATCTTCAGCCGGTAACCCCATCAATGGAGTCAATGTTAAAAAATGTGACGGTGTTAACGCTTGCGGAGCTGACGCATCAACTGACAATTGGCAAAGAGGTCTGGAATTCAACAACGCCTCGATTTGAACCAATAATGTATTGAATTCCTCGTACGTTAATATTTGTTCACCTATCACCCTGTAAATGTGATTTTTAACAGATTTTATATTACTCTCCCATAAACCACCCATGTGTGGCGAACTTGCTGGTATCATTTTCCAAGTAATTCCCTGGAAAGACATCTCACTCTCCAATTTATTCTGAAATTCACTCGATTCTATGAAATCTTTGAGATCTGAAAGAACTTTCTTAGCTCCGATGAAATTCGTTCCCCTATCCGAATAAATAAAACGGCATGGACCACGTCTAGAGAGAAATCGTTTAAATGCTTCAAGAAAATGAGCAGTTGACAAAGAACTCACCAATTCTAAGTGAACAGCTTTAACACTCATACAGATGAATAAACACGCATAGGCCTTATAGGATTTCACTCTTCTACCTTGGGCCATTCTAATATGTATCGGTCCGAAATAGTCCACACCCGTATGGAGAAAAACCTTCGTTTCTTGAACCCTAGGCGCAGGTAAATCCCCCATTAATGGGTAAAAGGATCTAGGTTTACATCGAAAACACCTATTGCAAGAATAAACCCTTTTTCTTATAATATTCCTACCTCCCAAAATCCAATATTTTTGTCGCAATAATGCCTCTAGTAGATGAAAACCAGTATGGCAATGTTCCACATGGTAAAAGTCGATGAGCCTATCCACTATGACATCTTTTCCCGGTAAGATCAATGGATGACATTGCTCAAAATTCAAATTTGAATTAGACAACCTTCCCCCTACTCTCAGCAAACCGTCCTTCATAAAAGGCCGGAGCTTCCTTAACCGAGCAGAACATTGTTTGTTATTTGTTAAATTATATATATCCTCCTGAAAATATTGTGATTGCACAACTCGAATTAATGTCAACTCCGCTGTTGACAGATCTGAGACCCCAATTTTACCAGACATCGGCAGTAATCTTAAGAACCTGAGAACATAGACTATGGAACGTAGTATAATTTTCCAAGACGATCTCCTTATCATGATATCGTATATCGAATTATTTGCTTCCTTTTGCTCTGCTGTTGCTAACCCTACATAATCAGTGTTATCCGATTTCAAATTAATATGATTAATGGGCCAATACTTTTCTTGATCGTTCAACCAACTAGGTCCCGAAATCCAGTCCACATTGTTCACCAATTCCGCTGGCGACAATCCCCGCGAAAGACAATCGGCTGCATTATTTTTGCTCGATATATGACTCCAAACAGTGTTTGGTGCGACATCCTTGATATAGTGAACTCGACTGGCAACGAATATATCCTTATGGTGTACAGAGTTTAACCATTGAATGACAGTGGTTGAATCAGAAAAAGCGTAAATTTTTGAAATTCTTACTCTAGGAGCAATGCAATCCCTCAATTTCCTTATCAAGTCCGACACGAGAACCGCCGCACAGAGTTCCAATCGAGGTATTGAAACAAGCTTAAACGGAGCAACCTTTGATTTGGCACAACAAAATCCAATTTTGATATCACCGATGGGTGTAACTCTTGTATAAGCTACGGCTCCGTAACCGTCTGTGCTTGCGTCACCGAAAACTGCAAGAGAAACAACACTACCTGATTTTAATCCCAGGGTTCTATTTATATGAAAATCATCCAAAAAATGCCATTCCGAAAGAAATTTTGTCCAAATTTTCAAAACATCTGTCGGAGCCTTCTCATCCCATCCCAACTGATAATTCCACAGTTTTTTAACTAGTAGTTTCAAAGAAAAAATGAATGGAGCAATGAGACCTATGGGATCGTAACATCTCGCAACTGCTGACAAGATGATTCTTTTTGTACATCTCAAATTATTGGGATTTGTCAACTTGAAACTCAAACTATCCGATTTGGGGTTCCATTGCATACCTAAAACTTTAGTATCTGTTTGAAATACAACCGTTTTTCCTAATCTTTCCTTCTCTGGAATAAGTTCGAACAACTTTCTACTATTTGTGGACCATTTTGTTAAATGAAAGCAACCAGAACCGAAAATTCTCGAAATATCTTGGTATAAATTAATAGCTTCCTCTTCCGAAGCAATACTAGATATGAAATCGTCCATATAGAGATCTCGCATTATGGAGTCTGAACTTTGTGCATATGCTTTTTCGTCTTCCAGCAGTTGCTTTATAGTTCGCAAGGCGAGATACGGTGAAGATTTTATCCCAAATGCAACTCTATTGATTTCATAAGTTTTTATTTCCTCAGATGGATTGAAACGCCACAAAATCCGTTGAAATTTGCAGTGTTCTTCAACAACCTTTATTTGTCGATACATTTGTCTTATATCCGCTGTCACCGCATATTCAAATATTCTGAAATTAATTAATAAAGCAAATATGTCCGTTTGCAACTTGGGCCCACAATGTAAAATATCATTCAGAGAAAAATCCGAATCTGTGGGTGCTCCAGCATCCAAAACAACTCTAACCGGTGTACTAGAACTATCTGGTTTAAAAACAGGATGATGAGGGATATAGTATGATGGCTCAGACAAAACCGTCCCCCCTGCAATATTCATGTGACCCTGATCCAGAAAATCCTTCATCACATTATTATATTCCGATCTGAGATTAGGGATTTTCATCAGTCTACGTTCTAAAGAAAATAATCGAGACATTGCTGTATCCTTCGAATTCCCTAAAAATTTTGGCGACCTTTTGAATGGTAAAGCGACTGTGAACCGACCTTCCCTATCTCGAGAGACTTTATTCTTAAACAATGTTTCACACTCTAAGTCATCCGGGTTTAAAATTTTCTTTTTTGGTACAGACTCGATTTCCCAAAATTTATTCAACAATTCTTCCACTGGCGGTTCATCTAAAAGAGTGAAAAATATATTCGATTTAGAATCATTCGCAACTACCGGAACCCTACCCATAACCACATAACCGAAAACTGTTTCAATTGCTACTGGAGATCTATTTGGACCCATTATTCTCCTATCACACATCACACTTGGAAAAAGTTCTGCACCTATAATTCCATCGATTTCTGCCGGCAGAAAATAATTTTCATCCGCTAACGGTACACCCTGAATCATATCTGCAAAATCCGATATATTAATTTCCGACCGAGGAAGACACTCTGAAATTTTGTCAACTACAAGAGCCTTCAATGAATATCTAATAGAAAAATCCAATCGAGATTCTATCTCCACATTAACAAATCCTTTCACCTTTTGTGCAATATTTCCAATACCCTCGATTGAAGAGCAACACTTAGTAATTTTCAAACCCAATCGTTTACATGCCGTCAATGTCATCAAATGAGCTTGACTACCGGAATCAAGAAGAAATCTTGCTGTGCCACTTCCTAAACTATTTCGAATTTGTACTAAAACCGTTGAAAGTAATATTGTTTGATCATTACAAGTGGAAATTGTCGAACAAAATTTTGCTCCATCCGTCGTTCCCGATGAACTTGACGCCCCTATGTTTGTATTTACCGATTCAGATCTACCCATATGCAACAATGTATGATGTTTCATTCCACATTCTGAGCAAAATCTATTCACCTGACAAAATCTGACTCCGTGACTTGCCGATAAACAGTTAAAACACCAATTATTTTCTTTCACCGAATTATATCGTTTCGAAGGAGTGAGTTGCTTAAACTTTTCACATCGGTTTAGAAAATGACCAACTCCTTTACAAAATGGACAATTTTTAGATTCAAACCTTGACATATTATTGATCAGGAAAGATTTATTTTGTCTGTTTTTATATTCTACTGATCTCATAATTTCAGATGGTTTTCTCTTAGCCAAAATTTTAGTCTCTTCTTTCACAAAATTTATCAATTCATCATAAGAGGGTATTCCCCCACCTCTTTTATGCATTTCGAATGTTCTAGTGGTTTCAGGATCTAATTTATTTAATGCTAAATAAAGGAATATGTAATCCATCAAATCATTAAGATCCAACCTTTTCAGTGCATTCACCGCCGCATCAAATTTTTCCAAAAAGAAATCTAAACCTTTGGAGGATTCTATATTCAATTTCTTGAAATCGAACATTTGATCTAAATAACTGTTCGCTAATGCCCTTTTATCTTGATATTTATCGATAAGAGATTGCCAAATTATGGGATAATTATCACCTGTGGGCGCCAAACCTGAGAAAATTCCCAATGCAGAACCTTTAAGTTTTCCTACCAAATAATAACACCGATCGACATTCGTCAAGGATTTATTTTCGTGTATCAAACTCTTGAAAACTGAATAAAATGTTTCCCAATCACGAATTTCCCCTGAAAATTCTGGAATTTCAATATGAGGTAGCTTCGGTTCACTGCTATTCTGCATTTTAATTTGAGATTTACTTGAACTCGTTTCTTTTTCAAGTTTATTTATATTTTCTCTCACATGACATACTATTTCATCTATGGTTCGCAAAATGGAATAATCAGGTACGAAATCTGGATCTAATTGCAAGTTTTTCTCCATCATTGCATCGACCGTTTTCAAAAGTTCCGCCTTTGTATCATCCAATGATTTTGACATTCGAACAAATTTACGTTTATATTCAGGATCACTGGAACGTTTGTATAAATCCACCAATTGAGTAAGTATACCAAATAAAGACTCTTTCTTTGCCTGCAAAAGCTTCAATTCTATCTCAAGTTTCTTTTCCGCCATAATTAAGGTGTAAACACAATCTGAATCTAACCTCTGAATTAAATAATGAATATGCTTTATAGTTGCTTAGATTATTCCATGAACACAACAGACGACTCCTCGACTGCGCGATCAATAATCAACATATGATACCGATAAGCGAGATAACTTCCGTACTAAACAAATTCGAACCGATATTGAAAGGAAAAAAAATCGTACTGAATTTAAATGAAATGATATTCCGTAATATATTCAATCCAAACCGTTTTGAATTAAACAGAAACCGTCCGTGCCCGAAGAACCAAAAAATGTTGCATTCACCCCTCAAACCCAATAACTATACTCAGATAAAAGGATAAGACCCGAACTTACCGATAGTCCAGTTTCTCGTAACTCTTGAAATCCTTGCACTGCACACTAAGGAGGGATGATGGGAATTGGGAAAGAAGGGAATTACACAATGCAAAGTCCTTAATGAACTGTAAATTAACCCCTGCCTAAGATAATTAACCGCCGTGAATCTATTATAACATGAATTAATACTTTCATCTGTCTCTCTGAACTCTCATTTTTCAACTGAGTTTCATGCGGCGCACACATGGCGACATATGTTTAAATTTATCAAAATAAAACAAAAGTAAACCGAACAAGTATCTTTCGAACCAATGCTCTGATTCGACTGAAATTTTCACCAATCATTCCTCTTCACAATCCAGAATAACGATTCAAAAATAAAAAGTCTAACTTTCGAAACAACTGAGATACAGGGTGTTCTTCGTCAAATGACGGGTATAGTATCTTTCGAACCAATGCTCTGATTCGACTGAAATTTTGACAAATCATTCCTCTTCACAATCCAGAATAACGATTCAAAAATAAAAAGTCTAACTTTCGAAACAACTGAGATACAGGGTGTTCTTCGTCAAATGACGGGTATAGTATCTTTCGAACCAATGCTCTGATTCGACTGAAATTTTCACCAATCATTCCTCTTCAAAATCCAGATTAACGTTCCAAAAATAAAAAGTCTAACTTTCGAAACAACTGAGATACAGGGTGTTCTTCGTCAAATGACAGGTATAGTATCTTTCGAACAAATGCTCTGATTCGACTGAAATTTTCACCAATCATTCCTCTTCACAATCCAGAATAACGATTCAAAAATAAAAAGTCTAACTTTCGAAACAACTGAGATACAGGGTGTTCTTCGTCAAATGACAGGTGTAGTATCTTTCGAACCAATGCTCTGATTCGACTGAAATTTTCACCAATCATTCCTCTTCACAATCCAGAATAACGTTTCAAAAATAAAAAGTCTAACTTTCGAAACAACTGAGATACAGGGTGTTCTTCGTCAAATGACAGGTATAGTATCTTTCGAACCAATGCTCTGATTCGACTGAAATTTTCACCAATCATTCCTCTTCACAATCCAGAATAACGTTCCAAAAATAAAAAGTCTAACTTTCGAAACAACTGAGATACAGGGTGTTCTTCGTCAAATGACAGGTATAGTATCTTTCGAACCAATGCTCTGATTCGACTGAAATTTTGACAAATCATTCCTCTTCACAATCCAGAATAACGATTCAAAAATAAAAAGTCTAACTTTCGAAACAACTGAGATACAGGGTGTTCTTCGTCAAATGACGGGTATAGTATCTTTCGAACCAATGCTCTGATTCGACTGAAATTTTCACCAATCATTCCTCTTCAAAATCCAGATTAACGTTCCAAAAATAAAAAGTCTAACTTTCGAAACAACTGAGATACAGGGTGTTCTTCGTCAAATGACAGGTATAGTATCTTTCGAACAAATGCTCTGATTCGACTGAAATTTTCACCAATCATTCCTCTTCACAATCCAGAATAACGATTCAAAAATAAAAAGTCTAACTTTCGAAACAACTGAGATACAGGGTGTTCTTCGTCAAATGACAGGTGTAGTATCTTTCGAACCAATGCTCTGATTCGACTGAAATTTTCACCAATCATTCCTCTTCACAATCCAGAATAACGTTTCAAAAATAAAAAGTCTAACTTTCGAAACAACTGAGATACAGGGTGTTCTTCGTCAAATGACAGGTATAGTATCTTTCGAACCAATGCTCTGATTCGACTGAAATTTTCACCAATCATTCCTCTTCACAATCCAGAATAACGTTCCAAAAATAAAAAGTCTAACTTTCGAAACAACTGAGATACAGGGTGTTCTTCGTCAAATGACAGGTATAGTATCTTTCGAACCAATGCTCTGATTCGACTGAAATTTTCACCAATCTTTCCTCTTCACAATCCAGTATAACGATTCAAAAATAAAAAGTCTTACTTTCGAAACAACTGAGATACAGGGTGTTCTTCGTCAAATGACAAGTATAGTATCTTTCGAACCAATGCTCTGATTCGACTGAAATTTTCACCAATCATTCCTCTTCAAAATCCAGAATAACGTTCCAAAAATAAAAAGTCTAACTTTCGAAACAACTGAGATACAGGGTGTTCTTCGTCAAATGACAGGTATAGTATCTTTCGAACCAATGCTCTGATTCGACTGAAATTTTCACCAATCATTCCTCTTCAAAATCCAGAATAACGTTCCAAAAATAAAAAGTCTAACTTTCGAAACAACTGAGATACAGGGTGTTCTTCGTCAAATGACAGGTATAGTATCTTTCGAACCAATGCTCTGATTCGACTGAAATTTTCACCAATCATTCCTCTTCACAATCCAGAATAACGTTTCAAAAATAAAAAGTCTAACTTCCGAAACAACTGAGATACAGGGTGTTCTTCGTCAAATGACAGGTATAGTATCTTTCGAACCAATGCTCTGATTCGACTGAAATTTTCACCAATCATTCCTCTTCACAATCCAGAATAACGTTTCAAAAATAAAAAGTCTAACTTTCGAAACAACTGAGATACAGGGTGTTCTTCGTCAAATGACAGGTATAGTATCTTTCGAACCAATGCTCTGATTCGACTGAAATTTTCACCAATCATTCCTCTTCAAAATCCAGAATAACGATTCAAAAATAAAAAGTCTAACTTTCGAAACAACTGAGATACAGGGTGTTCTTCGTCAAATGACAAGTATAGTATCTTTCGAACCAATGCTTTGATTCGACTGAAATTTTCACCAATCATTCCTCTTTACAATCCAGAATAACGATTCAAAAATAAAAAGTCTAACTTTCGAAACAACTGAGATACAGGGTGTTCTTCGTCAAATGACAGGTATAGTATCTTTCGAACCAATGCTCTGATTCGACTGAAATTTTCACCAATCATTCCTCTTCACAATCCAGAATAACGTTCCAAAAATAAAAAGTCTAACTTTCGAAACAACTGAGATACAGGGTGTTCTTCGTCAAATGACAGGCATACTATCTTTCGAACCAATGCTCTGATTCGACTGAAATTTTCACCAATCATTCCTCTTCACAATCCAGAATAACGATTCAAAAATAAAAAGTCTAATTTTCGAAACAACTGAGATACAGGGTGTTCTTCGTCAAATGACAGGTATAGTATCTTTCGAACCAATGCTCTGATTCGACTGAAATTTTCACCAATCATTCCTCTTCACAATCCAGAATAACGTTTCAAAAATAAAAAGTCTAACTTTCGAAACAACTGAGATACAGGGTGTTCTTCGTCAAATGACAGGTATAGTATCTTTCGAACCAATGCTCTAATTCGACTGAAATTTTCACCAATCATTCCTCTTCAAAATCCAAAATAACGATTCAAAAATAAAAAGTCTAACTTTCGAAACAACTGAGATACAGGGTGTTCTTCGTCAAATGACAGGTTTAGTATCTTTCGAACCAATGCTCTGATTCGACTGAAATTTTCACCAATCATTCCTCTTCACAATCCAGAATAACGTTCCAAAAATAAAAAGTCTAACTTCCGAAACAACTGAGATACAGGGTGTTCTTCGTCAAATGACATGTATAGTATCTTTCGAACCAATGCTCTGATTCGACTGAAATTTTCACCAATCATTCCTCTTCACAATCCAGAATAACGATTCAAAAATAAAAAGTCTAACTTTCGAAACAACTGAGATACAGGGTGTTCTTCGTCAAATGACAGGTATAGTATCTTTCGAACCAATGCTCTGATTCGACTGAAATTTTCACCAATCATTCCTCTTCACAATCCAGAATAACGTTCCAAAAATAAAAAGTCTTACTTTCGAAACAACTGAGATACAGGGTGTTCTTCGTCAAATGACAGGTATATTATCTTTCGAACCAATGCTCTGATTCGACTGAAATTTTCACCAATCATTCCTCTTCATCCAGAATAACGTTCCAAAAATAAAGAGTCTAACTTTCGAAACAACTGAGATACAGGGTGTTCTTCGTCAAATGACAAGTATAGTATCTTTCGAACCAATGCTCTGATTCGACTGAAATTTTTACCAATCATTCCTCTTCAAAATCCAGAATAACGTTCCAAAAATAAAAAGTCTAACTTTCGAAACAACTGAGATACAGGGTGTTCTTCGTCAAATGACAGGTATAGTATCTTTCGAACCAATGCTCTGATTCGACTGAAATTTTCACCAATCATTCCTCTTCACAATCCAGAATAACGTTTCAAAAATAAAAAGTCTAACTTTCGAAACAACTGAGATACAGGGTGTTCTTTGTCAAATGACAGGTATAGTATCTTTCGAACCAATGCTCTGATTCGACTGAAATTTTCACCAATCATTCCTCTTCAAAATCCAAAATAACGATTCAAAAATAAAAAGTCTAACTTTCGAAACAACTGAGATACAGGTATAGTATCTTTCGAACCAATGCTCTGATTCGACTGAAATTTTCACCAATCATTCCTCTTCACAATCCAGAAAAACGTTTCAAAAATAAAAAGTCTAACTTTCGAAACAACTGAGATACAGGGTGTTCTTCGTCAAATGACAAGTATAGTATCTTTCGAACCAATGCTCTGATTCGACTGAAATTTTCACCAATCATTCCTCTTCACAATCCAGAATAACGATTCAAAAATAAAAAGTCTAACTTTCGAAACAACTGAGATACAGGGTGTTCTTCGTCAAATGACAGGTATAGTATCTTTCGAACCAATGCTCTGATTCGACTGGAATTTTCACCAATCATTCCTCTTCACAATCCAGAATAACGTTCCAAAAATAAAAAGTCTAACTTTCGAAACAACTGAGATACAGGGTGTTCTTCGTCAAATGACAGGTATAGTATCTTTCGAACCAATGCTCTTATTCGACTGAAATTTTCACCAATCATTCCTCTTCACAATCCAGAATAACGTTCCAAAAATAAAGAGTCTAACTTGCGAAACAACTGAGATACAGGGTGTTCTTCGTCAAATGACAAGTATAGTATCTTTCGAACCAATGCTCTGATTCGACTGAAATTTTCACCAATCATTCCTCTTCAAAATCCAGAATAACGTTCCAAAAATAAAAAGTCTAACTTTCGAAACAACTGAGATACAGGGTGTTCTTCGTCAAATGACAGGTATAGTATCTTTCGAACCAATGCTCTGATTCGACTGAAATTTTCACCAATCATTCCTCTTCACAATCCAGAATAACGTTTCAAAAATAAAAAGTCTAACTTCCGAAACAACTGAGATAAAGGGTGTTCTTCGTCAAATGACAGGTATAGTATCTTTCGAACCAATGCTCTGATTCGACTGAAATTTTCACCAAGCATTCCTCTTCACAATCCAGAATAACGTTTCAAAAATAAAAAGTCTAACTTTCGAAACAATTGAGATACAGGGTGTTCTTCGTCAAATGACAGGTATAGTATCTTTCGAACCAATGCTCTGATTCGACTGAAATTTTCACCAATCATTCCTCTTCAAAATCCAGAATATTGGTTCAAAAATAAAAAGTCTAACTTTCGAAACAACTGAGATACAGGGTGTTCTTCGTCAAATGACAAGTATAGTATCTTTCGAACCAATGCTCTGATTCGACTGAAATTATCACCAATCATTCCTCTTCACAATCCAGAATAACGATTCAAAAATAAAAAGTCTAACTTCCGAAACAACTGAGATACAGGGTGTTCTTCGTCAAATGACAAGTATAGTATCTTTCGAACCAATGCTCTGATTCGACTGAAATTTTCACCAATCATTCCTCTTCACAATCCAGAATAACGATTCAAAAATAAAAAGTCTAACTTTCGAAACAACTGAGATACAGGGTGGTCTTCGTCAAATGACAGGTATAGTATCTTTCGAACCAATGCTCTGATTCGACTGAAATTTTCACCAATCATTCCTCTTCACAATCCAGAATAACGCTCCAAAAATAAAAAGTCTAACTTTCGAAACAACTGAGATACAGGGTGTTCTTCGTCAAATGACAGGTATAGTATCTTTCGAACCAATGCTCTGATTCGACTGAAATTTTCACCAATCATTCCTCTTCACAATCCAGAATAACGATTCAAAAATAAAAAGTCTAACTTTCGAAACAACTGAGATACAGGGTGTTCTTCGTCAAATGACAGGTATAGTATCTTTCGAACCAATGCTCTGATTCGACTGAAATTTTCACCAATCATTCCTCTTCACAATCCAGAATAACGTTCCAAAAATAAAAAGTCTAACTTTCGAAACAACTGAGATACAGGGTGTTCTTCGTCAAATGACAAGTATAGTATCTTTCGAACCAATGCTCTGATTCGACTGAAATTTTCACCAATCATTCCTCTTCACAATCCAGAATAACGATTCAAAAATAAAAAGTCTAACTTTCGAAACAACTGAGATACAGGGTGTTCTTCGTCAAATGACAGGTATAGTATCTTTCGAACCAATGCTCTGATTCGACTGAAATTTTCACCAATCATTCCTCTTCACAATCCAGAATAACGTTCCAAAAATAAAAAGTCTAACTTTCGAAACAACTGAGATACAGGGTGTTCTTCGTCAAATGACAGGCATACTATCTTTCGAACCAATGCTCTGATTCGACTGAAATTTTCACCAATCATTCCTCTTCACAATCCAGAATAACGATTCAAAAATAAAAAGTCTAATTTTCGAAACAACTGAGATACAGGGTGTTCTTCGTCAAATGACAGGTATAGTATCTTTCGAACCAATGCTCTGATTCGACTGAAATTTTCACCAATCATTCCTCTTCACAATCCAGAATAACGTTTCAAAAATAAAAAGTCTAACTTTCGAAACAACTGAGATACAGGGTGTTCTTCGTCAAATGACAGGTATAGTATCTTTCGAACCAATGCTCTAATTCGACTGAAATTTTCACCAATCATTCCTCTTCAAAATCCAGAATAACGATTCAAAAATAAAAAGTCTAACTTTCGAAACAACTGAGATACAGGGTGTTCTTCGTCAAATGACATGTATAGTATCTTTCGAACCAATGCTCTGATTCGACTGAAATTTTCACCAATCATTCCTCTTCACAATCCAGAATGACGATTCAAAAATAAAAAGTCTAACTTTCGAAACAACTGAGATACAGGGTGTTCTTCGTCAAATGACAGGTATAGTATCTTCCGAACCAATGCTCTGATTCGACTGAAATTTTCACCAATCATTCCTCTTCACAATCCAGAATAACGTTCCAAAAATGAAAAGTCTAACTTTCGAAACAACTGAGATACAGGGTGTTCTTCGTCAAATGACAAGTATAGTATCTTTCGAACCAATGCTCTGATTCGACTGAAATTTTCACCAATCATTCCTCTTCACAATCCAGAATAACGATTCAAAAATAAAAAGTCTAACTTTCGAAACAACTGAGATACAGGGTGTTCTTCGTCAAATGACAGGTATAGTATCTTTCGAACCAATGCTCTGATTCGACTGAAATTTTCACCAATCATTCCTCTTCACAATCCAGAATAACGTTCCAAAAATAAAAAGTCTAACTTCCGAAACAACTGAGATACAGGGTGTTCTTCGTCAAATGACAAGTATAGTATCTTTCGAACCAATGCTCTGATTCGACTGAAATTTTCACCAATCATTCCTCTTCACAATCCAGAATAACGATTCAAAAATAAAAAGTCTAACTTTCGAAACAACTGAGATACAGGGTGTTCTTCGTCAAATGACAGGTATAGTATCTTTCGAACCAATGCTCTGATTCGACTGAAATTTTCACCAATCATTCCTCTTCACAATCCAGAATAACGTTCCAAAAATAAAAAGTCTTACTCTCGAAACAACTGAGATACAGGGTGTTCTTCGTCAAATGACAGGTATAGTATCTTTCGAACCAATGCTCTGATTCGACTGAAATTTTCACCAATCATTCCTCTTCACAATCCAGAATAACGTTCCAAAAATAAAGAGTCTAACTTTCGAAACAACTGAGATACAGGGTGTTCTTCGTCAAATGACAAGTATAGTATCTTTCGAACCAATGCTCTGATTCGACTGAAATTTTCACCAATCATTCCTCTTCAAAATCCAGAATAACATTCCAAAAATAAAAAGTCTAACTTTCGAATCAACTGAGATACAGGGTGTTCTTCGTCAAATGACAGGTATAGTATCTTTCGAACCAATGCTCTGATTCGACTGAAATTTTCACCAATCATTCCTCTTCACAATCCAGAATAACGTTTCAAAAATAAAAAGTCTAACTTCCGAAACAACTGAGATACAGGGTGTTCTTCGTCAAATGACAGGTATAGTATCTTTCGAACCAATGCTCTGATTCGACTGAAATTTTTACCAAGCATTCCTCTTCACAATCCAGAATAACGTTTCAAAAATAAAAAGTCTAACTTTCGAAACAACTGAGATACAGGGTGTTCTTCGTCAAATGACAGGTATAGTATCTTTCGAACCAATGCTCTGATTCGACTGAAATTTTCACCAATCATTCCTCTCCAAAATCCAGAATATTGATTCAAAAATAAAAAGTCTAACTTTCGAAACAACTGAGATACAGGGTGTTCTTCGTCAAATGACAAGTATAGTATCTTTCGAACCAATGCTCTGATTCGACTGAAATTTTCACCAATCATTCCTCTTCACAATCCAGAATAACGATTCAAAAATAAAAAGTCTAACTTTCGAAACAACTGAGATACAGGGTGTTCTTCGTCAAATGACAAGTATAGTATCTTTCGAACCAATGCCTTGATTCGACTGAAATTTTCACCAATCATTCCTCTTCACAATCCAGAATAACGATTCAAAAATAAAAAGTCTAACTTCCGAAACAACTGAGATACAGGGTGTTCTTCGTCAAATGACAGGTATAGTATCTTTCGAACCAATGCTCTGATTCGACTGAAATTTTCACCAATCATTCCTCTTCACAATCCAGAATAACGTTCCAAAAATAAAAAGTCTAACTTTCGAAACAACTGAGATACAGGGTGTTCTTCGTCAAATGACAGGTATAGTATCTTTCGAACCAATGCTCTGATTCGACTGAAATTTTCACCAATCATTCCTCTTCACAATCCAGAATAACGATTCAAAAATAAAAAGTCTAACTTTCGAAACAACTGAGATACAGGGTGTTCTTCGTCAAATGACAGGTATAGTATCTTTCGAACCAATGCTCTGATTCGACTGAAATTTTCACCAATCATTCCTCTTCACAATCCAGAATAACGTTCCAAAAATAAAAAGTCTAACTTTCGAAACAACTGAGATACAGGGTGTTCTTCGTCAAATGACAAGTATAGTATCTTTCGAACCAATGCTCTGATTCGACTGAAATTTTCACCAATCATTCCTCTTCACAATCCAGAATAACGATTCAAAAATAAAAAGTCTAACTTTCGAAACAACTGAGATACAGGGTGTTCTTCGTCAAATGACAGGTATAGTATCTTTCGAACCAATGCTCTGATTCGACTGAAATTTTCACCAATCATTCCTCTTCACAATCTAGAATAACGTTCCAAAAATAAAAAGTCTAACTTTCGAAACAACTGAGATACAGGGTGTTCTTCGTCAAATGACAGGCATACTATCTTTCGAACCAATGCTCTGATTCGACTGAAATTTTCACCAATCATTCCTCTTCACAATCCAGAATAACGATTCAAAAATAAAAAGTCTAATTTTTGAAACAACTGAGATACAGGGTGTTCTTCGTCAAATGACAGGTATAGTATCTTTCGAACCAATGCTCTGATTCGACTGAAATTTTCACCAATCATTCCTCTTCACAATCCAGAATAACGTTTCAAAAATAAAAAGTCTAACTTTCGAAACAACTGAGATACAGGGTGTTCTTCGTCAAATGACAGGTATAGTATCTTTCGAACCAATGCTCTAATTCGACTGAAATTTTCACCAATCATTCCTCTTCAAAATCCAGAATAACGATTCAAAAATATAAAGTCTAACTCTCGAAACAACTGAGATACAGGGTGTTCTTCGTCAAATGACAGGTTTAGTATCTTTCGAACCAATGCTCTGATTCGACTGAAATTTTCACCAATCATTCCTCTTCACAATCCAGAATAACGTTCCAAAAATAAAAAGTCTAACTTCCGAAACAACTGAGATACAGGGTGTTCTTCGTCAAATGACAAGTATAGTATCTTTCGAACCAATGCTCTGATTCGACTGAAATTTTCACCAATCATTCCTCTTCACAATCCAGAATAACGATTCAAAAATAAAAAGTCTAACTTTCGAAACAACTGAGATACAGGGTGTTCTTCGTCAAATGACAGGTATAGTATCTTTCGAACCAATGCTCTGATTCGACTGAAATTTTCACCAATCATTCCTCTTCACAATCCAGAATAACGTTCCAAAAATAAAAAGTCTTACTTTCGAAACAACTGAGATACAGGGTGTTCTTCGTCAAATGACAGGTATAGTATCTTTCGAACCAATGCTCTGATTCGACTGAAATTTTCACCAATCATTCCTCTTCACAATCCAGAATAACGTTCCAAAGATAAAGAGTCTAACTTTCGAAACAACTGAGATACAGGGTGTTCTTCGTCAAATGACAAGTATAGTATCTTTCGAACCAATGCTCTGATTCGACTGAAATTTTTACCAATCATTCCTCTTCAAAATCCAGAATAACGTTCCAAAAATAAAAAGTCTAACTTTCGAAACAACTGAGATACAGGGTGTTCTTCGTCAAATGACAGGTATAGTATCTTTCGAACCAATGCTTTGATTCGACTGAAATTTTCACCAATCATTCCTCTTCACAATCCAGAATAACGTTTCAAAAATAAAAAGTCTAACTTTCGAAACAACTGAGATACAGGGTGTTCTTTGTCAAATGACAGGTATAGTATCTTTCGAACCAATACTCTGATTCGACTGAAATTTTCACCAATCATTCCTCTTCAAAATCCAAAATAACGATTCAAAAATAAAAAGTCTAACTTCCGAAACAATTGAGATACAGGGTGTTCTTCGTCAAATGACAGGTATAGTATCTTTCGAACCAATGCTCTGATTCGACTGAAATTTTCACCAATCATTCCTCTTCACAATCCAGAATAACGTTTCAAAAATAAAAAGTCTAACTTTCGAAACAACTGAGATACAGGGTGTTCTTCGTCAAATGACAAGTATAGTATCTTTCGAACCAATGCTCTGATTCGACTGAAATTTTCACCAATCATTCCTCTTCACAATCCAGAATAACGATTCAAAAATAAAAAGTCTAACTTTCGAAACAACTGAGATACAGGGTGTTCTTCGTCAAATGACAGGTATAGTATCTTTCGAACCAATGCTCTGATTCGACTGAAATTTTAACCAATCATTCCTCTTCACAATCCAGAATAACGTTCCAAAAATAAAAAGTCTAACTTTCGAAACAACTGAGATACAGGGTGTTCTTCGTCAAATGACAGGTATAGTATCTTTCGAACCAATGCTCTGATTCGACTGAAATTTTCACCAATCATTCCTCTTCACAATCCAGAATAACGTTTCAAAAATAAAAAGTCTAACTTTCGAAACAACTGAGATACAGGGTGTTCTTCGTCAAATGACAGGTATAGTATCTTTCGAACCAATGCTCTGATTCGACTGAAATTTTCACCAATCATTCCTCTTCACAATCCAGAATAACGATTCAAAAATAAAAAGTCTAACTTTCGAAACAACTGAGATACAGGGTGTTCTTCGTCAAATGACAAGTATAGTATCTTTCGAACCAATGCTCTGATTCGACTGAAATTTTCACCAATCATTCCTCTTCACAATCCAGAATAACGATTCAAAAATAAAAAGTCTAACTTTCGAAACAACTGAGATACAGGGTGTTCCTCGTCAAATGACAAGTATAGTATCTTTCGAACCAATGCTCTGATTCGACTGAAATTTTCACCAATCATTCCTCTTCACAATCCAGAATAACGATTCGAAAATAAAAAGTCTAACTTTCGAAACAACTGAGATACAGGGTGTTCTTCGTCAAATGACAGGTATAGTATCTTTCGAACCAATGCTCTGATTCGACTGAAATTTTCACCAATCATTCCTCTTCACAATCCAGAATAACGATTCAAAAATAAAAAGTCTAACTTTCGAAACAACTGAGATACAGGGTGTTCTTCGTCAAATGACAGGTATAGTATCTTTCGAACCAATGCTCTGATTCGACTGAAATTTTCACCAATCATTCCTCTTCACAATCCAGAATAACGATTCAAAAATAAAAAGTCTAACTTTCGAAACAACTGAGATACAGGGTGTTCTTCGTCAAATGACAGGTATAGTATCTTTCGAACCAATGCTCTGATTCGACTGAAATTTTCACCAATCATTCCTCTTCACAATCCAGAATAACGTTCCAAAAATAAAAAGTCTAACTTCCGAAACAACTGAGATACAGGGTGTTCTTCGTCAAATGACAGGTATAGTATCTTTCGAACCAATGCTCTGATTCGACTGAAATTTTCACCAATCATTCCTCTTCACAATCCAGAATAACGTTTCAAAAATAAAAAGTCTAACTTTCGAAACAACTGAGATACAGGGTGTTCTTCGTCAAATGACAAGTATAGTATCTTTCGAACCAATGCTCTGATTCGACTGAAATTTTCACCAATCATTCCTCTTCACAATCCAGAATAACGATTCAAAAATAAAAAGTCTAACTTTCGAAACAACTGAGATACAGGGTGTTCTTCGTCAAATGACAGGTATAGTATCTTTCGAACCAATGCTCTGATTCGACTGAAATTTTCACCAATCATTCCTCTTCACAATCCAGAATAACGTTCCAAAAATAAAAAGTCTAACTTTCGAAACAACTGAGATACAGGGTGTTCTTCGTCAAATGACAGGTATAGTATCTTTCGAACCAATGCTCTGATTCGACTGAAATTTTCACCAATCATTCCTCTTCACAATCCAGAATAACGATTCAAAAATAAAAAGTCTAACTTTCGAAACAACTGAGATACAGGGTGTTCTTCGTCAAATGACAGGTATAGTATCTTTCGAACCAATGCTCTGATTCGACTGAAATTTTCACCAATCATTCCTCTTCACAATCCAGAATAACGTTTCAAAAATAAAGAGTCTAACTTTCGAAACAACTGAGATACAGGGTGTTCTTCGTCAAATGACAAGTATAGTATCTTTCGAACCAATGCTCTGATTCGACTGAAATTTTCACCAATCATTCCTCTTCAAAATTCAGAATAACGTTTCAAAAATAAAAAGTCTAACTTTCGAAACAACTGAGATACAGGGTGTTCTTCGTCAAATGACAGGTATAGTATCTTTTGAACCAATGCTCTGATTCGACTGAAATTTTCACCAATCATTCCTCTTCACAATCCAGAATAACGTTTCAAAAATAAAAAGTCTAACTTCCGAAACAACTGAGATACAGGGTGTTCTTCGTCAAATGACAGGTATAGTATCTTTCGAACCAATGCTCTGATTCGACTGAAATTTTCACCAATCATTCCTCTTCACAATCCAGAATAACGTTTCAAAAATAAAAAGTCTAACTTTCGAAACAACTGAGATACAGGGTGTTCTTCGTCAAATGACAGGTATGGTATCTTTCGAACCAATGCTCTGATTCGACTGAAATTTTCACCAATCATTCCTCTTCACAATCCAGAATAACGATTCAAAAATAAAAAGTCTAACTTTCGAAACAACTGAGATACAGGGTGTTCTTCGTCAAATGACAGGTATAGTATCTTTCGAACCAATGCTCTGATTCGACTGAAATTTTCACCAATCATTCCTCTTCACAATCCAGAATAACGATTCAAAAATAAAAAGTCTAACTTTCGAAACAACTGAGATACAGGGTGTTCTTCGTCAAATGACAGGTATAGTATCTTTCGAACCAATGCTCTGATTCGACTGAAATTTTCACCAATCATTCCTCTTCACAATCCAGAATAACGTTCCAAAAATAAAAAGTCTAACTTCCGAAACAACTGAGATACAGGGTGTTCTTCGTCAAATGACAGGTATAGTATCTTTCGAACCAATGCTCTGATTCGACTGAAATTTTCACCAATCATTCCTCTTCACAATCCAGAATAACGTTTCAAAAATAAAAAGTCTAACTTTCGAAACAACTGAGATACAGGGTGTTCTTCGTCAAATGACAAGTATAGTATCTTTCGAACCAATGCTCTGATTCGACTGAAATTTTCACCAATCATTCCTCTTCACAATCCAGAATAACGATTCAAAAATAAAAAGTCTAACTTTCGAAACAACTGAGATACAGGGTGTTCTTCGTCAAATGACAGGTATAGTATCTTTCGAACCAATGCTCTGATTCGACTGAAATTTTCACCAATCATTCCTCTTCACAATCCAGAATAACGTTCCAAAAATAAAAAGTCTAACTTTCGAAACAACTGAGATACAGGGTGTTCTTCGTCAAATGACAGGTATAGTATCTTTCGAACCAATGCTCTGATTCGACTGAAATTTTCACCAATCATTCCTCTTCACAATCCAGAATAACGATTCAAAAATAAAAAGTCTAACTTTCGAAACAACTGAGATACAGGGTGTTCTTCGTCAAATGACAGGTATAGTATCTTTCGAACCAATGCTCTGATTCGACTGAAATTTTCACCAATCATTCCTCTTCACAATCCAGAATAACGTTTCAAAAATAAAGAGTCTAACTTTCGAAACAACTGAGATACAGGGTGTTCTTCGTCAAATGACAAGTATAGTATCTTTCGAACCAATGCTCTGATTCGACTGAAATTTTCACCAATCATTCCTCTTCACAATCCAGAATAACGATTCAAAAATAAAAAGTCTAACTTTCGAAACAACTGAGATACAGGGTGTTCTTCGTCAAATGACAGGTATAGTATCTTTCGAACCAATGCTCTGATTCGACTGAAATTTTCACCAATCATTCCTCTTCACAATCCAGAATAACGTTCCAAAAATAAAAAGTCTAACTTTCGAAACAACTGAGATACAGGGTGTTCTTCGTCAAATGACAGGTATAGTATCTTTCGAACCAATGCTCTGATTCGACTGAAATTTTCACCAATCATTCCTCTTCACAATCCAGAATAACGATTCAAAAATAAAAAGTCTAACTTCCGAAACAACTGAGATACAGGGTGTTCTTCGTCAAATGACAGGTATAGTATCTTTCGAACCAATGCTCTGATTCGACTGAAATTTTCACCAATCATTCCTCTTCACAATCCAGAATAACGTTTCAAAAATAAAAAGTCTAACTTTCGAAACAACTGAGATACAGGGTGTTCTTCGTCAAATGACAGGTATGGTATCTTTCGAACCAATGCTCTGATTCGACTGAAATTTTCACCAATCATTCCTCTTCAAAATCCAGAATATTGATTCAAAAATAAAAAGTCTAACTTTCGAAACAACTGAGATACAGGGTGTTCTTCGTCAAATGACAGGTATAGTATCTTTCGAACCAATGCTCTGATTCGACTGAAATTTTCACCAATCATTCCTCTTCACAATCCAGAATAACGATTCAAAAATAAAAAGTCTAACTTTCGAAACAACTGAGATACAGGGTGTTCTTCGTCAAATGACAGGTATAGTATCTTTCGAACCAATGCTCTGATTCGACTGAAATTTTCATCAATCATTCCTCTTCACAATCCAGAATAACGTTCCAAAAATAAAGAGTCTAACTTTCGAAACAACTGAGATACAGGGTGTTCTTCGTCAAATGACAAGTATAGTATCTTTCGAACCAATGCTCTGATTCGACTGAAATTTTCACCAATCATTCCTCTTCAAAATTCAGAATAACGTTCCAAAAATAAAAAGTCTAACTTCCGAAACAACTGAGATACAGGGTGTTCTTCGTCAAATGACAAGTATAGTATCTTTCGAACCAATGCTCTGATTCGACTGAAATTTTCACCAATCATTCCTCTTCACAATCCAGAATAACGTTTCAAAAATAAAAAGTCTAACTTTCGAAACAACTGAGATACAGGGTGTTCTTCGTCAAATGACAGGTATGGTATCTTTCGAACCAATGCTCTGATTCGACTGAAATTTTCACCAATCATTCCTCTTCACAATCCAGAATAACGATTCAAAAATAAAAAGTCTAACTTTCGAAACAACTGAGATACAGGGTGTTCTTCGTCAAATGACAGGTATAGTATCTTTCGAACCAATGCTCTGATTCGACTGAAATTTTCACCAATCATTCCTCTTCACAATCCAGAATAACGATTCAAAAATAAAAAGTCTAACTTTCGAAACAACTTAGATACAGGGTGTTCTTCGTCAAATGACAGGTATAGTATCTTTCGAACCAATGCTCTGATTCGACTGAAATTTTCACCAATCATTCCTCTTCACAATCCAGAATAACGTTCCAAAAATAAAAAGTCTAACTTCCGAAACAACTGAGATACAGGGTGTTCTTCGTCAAATGACAGGTATAGTATCTTTCGAACCAATGCTCTGATTCGACTGAAATTTTCACCAATCATTCCTCTTCACAATCCAGAATAACGTTTCAAAAATAAAAAGTCTAACTTTCGAAACAACTGAGATACAGGGTGTTCTTCGTCAAATGACAAGTATAGTATCTTTCGAACCAATGCTCTGATTCGACTGAAATTTTCACCAATCATTCCTCTTCACAATCCAGAATAACGATTCAAAAATAAAAAGTCTAACTTTCGAAACAACTGAGATACAGGGTGTTCTTCGTCAAATGACAGGTATAGTATCTTTCGAACCAATGCTCTGATTCGACTGAAATTTTCACCAATCATTCCTCTTCACAATCCAGAATAACGTTCCAAAAATAAAAAGTCTAACTTTCGAAACAACTGAGATACAGGGTGTTCTTCGTCAAATGACAGGTATAGTATCTTTCGAACCAATGCTCTGATTCGACTGAAATTTTCACCAATCATTCCTCTTCACAATCCAGAATAACGATTCAAAAATAAAAAGTCTAACTTTCGAAACAACTGAGATACAGGGTGTTCTTCGTCAAATGACAGGTATAGTATCTTTCGAACCAATGCTCTGATTCGACTGAAATTTTCACCAATCATTCCTCTTCACAATCCAGAATAACGTTTCAAAAATAAAGAGTCTAACTTTCGAAACAACTGAGATACAGGGTGTTCTTCGTCAAATGACAAGTATAGTATCTTTCGAACCAATGCTCTGATTCGACTGAAATTTTCACCAATCATTCCTCTTCAAAATTCAGAATAACGTTCCAAAAATAAAAAGTCTAACTTTCGAAACAACTGAGATACAGGGTGTTCTTCGTCAAATGACAGGTATAGTATCTTTCGAACCAATGCTCTGATTCGACTGAAATTTTCACCAATCATTCCTCTTCAAAATCCAGAATAACGTTTCAAAAATAAAAAGTCTAACTTCCGAAACAACTGAGATACAGGGTGTTCTTCGTCAAATGACAGGTATAGTATCTTTCGAACCAATGCTCTGATTCGACTGAAATTTTCACCAATCATTCCTCTTCACAATCCAGAATAACGTTTCAAAAATAAAAAGTCTAACTTTCGAAACAACTGAGATACAGGGTGTTCTTCGTCAAATGACAGGTATGGTATCTTTCGAACCAATGCTCTGATTCGACTGAAATTTTCACCAATCATTCCTCTTCAAAATCCAGAATATTGATTCAAAAATAAAAAGTCTAACTTTCGAAACAACTGAGATACAGGGTGTTCTTCGTCAAATGACAGGTATAGTATCTTTCGAACCAATGCTCTGATTCGACTGAAATTTTCACCAATCATTCCTCTTCACAATCCAGAATAACGATTCAAAAATAAAAAGTCTAACTTTCGAAACAACTGAGATACAGGGTGTTCTTCGTCAAATGACAGGTATAGTATCTTTCGAACCAATGCTCTGATTCGACTGAAATTTTCATCAATCATTCCTCTTCACAATCCAGAATAACGTTCCAAAAATAAAGAGTCTAACTTTCGAAACAACTGAGATACAGGGTGTTCTTCGTCAAATGACAAGTATAGTATCTTTCGAACCAATGCTCTGATTCGACTGAAATTTTCACCAATCATTCCTCTTCAAAATTCAGAATAACGTTCCAAAAATAAAAAGTCTAACTTCCGAAACAACTGAGATACAGGGTGTTCTTCGTCAAATGACAAGTATAGTATCTTTCGAACCAATGCTCTGATTCGACTGAAATTTTCACCAATCATTCCTCTTCACAATCCAGAATAACGTTCCAAAAATAAAAAGTCTAACTTTCGAAACAACTGAGATACAGGGTGTTCTTCGTCAAATGACAGGTATAGTATCTTTCGAACCAATGCTCTTATTCGACTGAAATTTTCACCAATCATTCCTCTTCACAATCCAGAATAACGATTCAAAAATAAAAAGTCTAACTTTCGAAACAACTGAGATACAGTGTGTTCTTCGTCAAATGACAGGTATAGTATCTTTCGAACCAATGCTCTGATTCGACTGAAATTTTCACCAATCATTCCTCTTCACAATCCAGAATAACGTTCCAAAAATAAAGAGTCTAACTTTCGAAACAACTGAGATACAGGGTGTTCTTCGTCAAATGACAAGTATAGTATCTTTCGAACCAATGCTCTGATTCGACTGAAATTTTCACCAATCATTCCTCTTCAAAATTCAGAATAACGTTCCAAAAATAAAAAGTCTAACTTTCGAAACAACTGAGATACAGGGTGTTCTTCGTCAAATGACAAGTATAGTATCTTTCGAACCAATGCTCTGATTCGACTGAAATTTTCACCAATCATTCCTCTTCACAATCCAGAATAACGTTCCAAAAATAAAAAGTCTAACTTTCGAAACAACTGAGATACAGGGTGTTCTTCGTCAAATGACAGGTATAGTATCTTTCGAACCAATGCTCTGATTCGACTGAAATTTTCACCAATCATTCCTCTTCACAATCCAGAATAACGATTCAAAAATAAAAAGTCTAACTTTCGAAACAACTGAGATACAGGGTGTTCTTCGTCAAATGACAGGTATAGTATCTTTCGAACCAATGCTCTGATTCGACTGAAATTTTCACCAATCATTCCTCTTCACAATCCAGAATAACGTTCCAAAAATAAAGAGTCTAACTTTCGAAACAACTGAGATACAGGGTGTTCTTCGTCAAATGACAAGTATAGTATCTTTCGAACCAATGCTCTGATTCGACTGAAATTTTCACCAATCATTCCTCTTCAAAATTCAGAATAACGTTCCAAAAATAAAAAGTCTAACTTTCGAAACAACTGAGATACAGGGTGTTCTTCGTCAAATGACAGGTATAGTATCTTTCGAACCAATGCTCTGATTCGACTGAAATTTTCACCAATCATTCCTCTTCACAATCCAGAATAACGTTTCAAAAATAAAAAGTCTAACTTCCGAAACAACTGAGATACAGGGTGTTCTTCGTCAAATGACAGGTATAGTATCTTTCGAACCAATGCTCTGATTCGACTGAAATTTTCAACAATCATTCCTCTTCACAATCCAGAATAACGTTTCAAAAATAAAAAGTCTTACTTTCGAAACAACTGAGATACAGGGTGTTCTTCGTCAAATGACAGGTATGGTATCTTTCGAACCAATGCTCTGATTCGACTGAAATTTTCACCAATCATTCCTCTTCAAAATCCAGAATATTGATTCAAAAATAAAAAGTCTTACTTTCGAAACAACTGAGATACAGGGTGTTCTTCGTCAAATGACAGGTATAGTATCTTTCGAACCAATGCTCTGATTCGACTGAAATTTTCACCAATCATTCCTCTTCACAATCCAGAATAACGTTCCAAAAATAAAAAGTCTAACTTCCGAAACAACTGAGATACAGGGTGTTCTTCGTCAAATGACAAGTATAGTATCTTTCGAACCAATGCTCTGATTCGACTGAAATTTTCACCAATCATTCCTCTTCACAATCCAGAATAACGATTCAAAAATAAAAAGTCTAACTTTCGAAACAACTGAGATACAGGGTGTTCTTCGTCAAATGACAAGTATAGTATCTTTCGAACCAATGCTCTGATTCGACTGAAATTTTCACCAATCATTCCTCTTCACAATCCAGAATAACGATTCAAAAATAAAAAGTCTAACTTTCGAAACAACTGAGATACGGGGTGTTCTTCGTCAAATGACAGGTATAGTATCTTTCGAACCAATGCTCTGATTCGACTGAAATTTTCACCAATCATTCCTCTTCACAATCCAGAATAACGTTCCAAAAATAAAAAGTCTAACTTTCGAAACAACTGAGATACAGGGTGTTCTTCGTCAAATGACAGGTATAGTATCTTTCGAACCAATGCTCTGATTCGACTGAAATTTTCACCAATCATTCCTCTTCACAATCCAGAATAACGATTCAAAAATAAAAAGTCTAACTTTCGAAACAACTGAGATACAGGGTGTTCTTCGTCAAATGACAGGTATAGTATCTTTCGAACCAATGCTCTGATTCGACTGAAATTTTCACCAATCATTCCTCTTCACAATCCAGAATAACGTTCTAAAAATAAAAAGTCTAACTTTCGAAACAACTGAGATACAGGGTGTTCTTCGTCAAATGACAGGTATAGTATCTTTCGAACCAATGCTCTGATTCGACTGAAATTTTCACCAATCATTCCTCTTCACAATCCAGAATAACGTTTCAAAAATAAAAAGTCTTATTTTCGAAACAACTGAGATACAGGGTGTTCTTCGTCAAATGACAAGTATAGTATCTTTCGAACCAATGCTCTGATTCGACTGAAATTTTCACCAATCATTCCTCTTCACAATCCAGAATAACGATCCAAAAATAAAAAGTCTAACTTTCGAAACAACTGAGATACAGGGTGTTCTTCGTCAAATGACAGGTATAGTATCTTTCGAACCAATGCTCTGATTCGACTGAAATTTTCACCAATCATTCCTCTTCACAATCCAGAATAACGTTCCAAAAATAAAAAGTCTAACTTTCGAAACAACTGAGATACAGGGTGTTCTTCGTCAAATGACAGGTATAGTATCTTTCGAACCAATGCTCTGATTCGACTGAAATTTTCACCAATCATTCCTATTCAAAATCCAGAATAACGTTCCAAAAATAAAAAGTCTAACTTTCGAAACAACTGAGATACAGGGTGTTCTTCGTCAAATGACAAGTATAGTATCTTTCGAACCAATGCTCTGATTCGACTGAAATTTTCACCAATCATTCCTCTTCACAATCCAGAATAACGATTCAAAAATAAAAAGTCTAACTTTCGAAACAACTGAGATACAGGGTGTTCTTCGTCAAATGACAGGTATAGTATCTTTCGAACCGATGCTCTGATTCGACTGAAATTTTCACCAATCATTCCTCTTCACAGTCCAGAATAACTATCCAAAAATAAAAAGTCTAACTTTCGAAACAACTGAGATACAGGGTGTTCTTCGTCAAATGACAGGTATAGTATCTTTCGAACCAATGCTCTGATTCGACTGAAATTTTCACCAATCATTCCTCTTCACAATCCAGAATAACGTTCCAAAAATAAATAGTCTAACTTTCGAAACAACTGAGATACAGGGTGTTCATCGTCAAATGACAAGTATAGTATCTTTCGAACCAATGCTCTGATTCGACTGAAATTTTCACCAATCATTCCTCTTCACAATCCAGAATAACGTTCCTAAAATAAAAAGTCTAACTTTCGAAACAACTGAGATACAGAGTGTTCTTCGTCAAATGACAGGTATAGTATCTTTCGAACCAATGCTCTGATTCGACTGAAGTTTTCACCAATCATTCCCCTTCAAAATCCAGAATAACGTTCCAAAAATAAAAAGTCTAACTTTCGAAACAACTGAGATACAGGGTGTTCTTCGTTAAATGACAGGTATAGTATCTTTCGAACCAATGCTCTGATTCGACTGAAATTTTCACCAATCATTCCTCTTCACAATCCAGAATAACGTTTCAAAAATAAAAAGTCTAACTTTCGAAACAACTGAGATACAGGGTGTTCTTCGTCAAATGACAGGTATAGTATCTTTCGAACCAATGCTCTGATTCGACTGAAATTTTCACCAATCATTCCTCCTCAAAATCCACAATAACGTTCCAAAAATAAAAAGTCTTACTTTCGAAACAACTGAGATACAGGGTGTTCTTCGTCAAATGACAGGTATAGTATCTTTCGAACCAATGCTCTGATTCGACTGAAATTTTCACCAATCATTCCTCTTCACAATCCAGAATAACGTTTCAAAAATAAAAAGTCTAACTTTCGAAACAACTGAGATACAGGGTGTTCTTCTTCAAATGACAGGTATAGTATCTTTCGAACCAATGCTCTGATTCGACTGAAATTTTCACCAATCATTCCTCTTCACAATCCAGAATAACGTTTCAAAAATAAAAAGTCTAACTTTCGAAACAACTGAGATACAGGGTGTTCTTCGTCAAATGACAGGTATAGTATCTTTCGAACCAATGCTCTGATTCGACTGAAATTTTCACCAATCATTCCTCTTCAAAATCCAGAATAACGTTCCAAAAATAAAAAGTCTAACTTTCGAAACAACTGAGATACAGGGTGTTCTTCGTCAAATGACAGGTAAAGTATCTTTCGAACCAATGCTCTGATTCGACTGAAATTTGCAACAATCATTCCTCTTCACAATCCAGAATAACGTTCCAAATATAAAAAGTCTAACTTTCGAAACAACTGAGATACAGGGTGTTCTTCGTCAAATGACAAGTATAGTATCTTTCGAACCAATGCTCTGATTCGACTGAAATTTTCACCAATCATTCCTCTTCAAAATCCAGAATAACGTTCCAAAAATAAAAAGTCTAACTTTCGAAACAACTGAGATACAGGGTGTTCTTCGTCAAATGACAGGTATAGTATCTTTCGAAACAATGCTCTGATTCGACTGAAATTTTCACCAATCATTCCTCTTCACAATCCAGAATAACGTTTCAAAAATGAAAAGTCTAACTTTCGAAACAACTGAGATACAGGGTGTTCTTCGTCAAATGACAGGTATAGTATCTTTCGAACCAATGCTCTGATTCGACTGAAATTTTCACCAATCATTCCTCTTCACAATCCAGAATAACGTTTCAAAAATAAAAAGTCTAACTTCCGAAACAACTGAGATACAGGGTGTTCTTCGTCAAATGACAGGTATAGTATCTTTCGAACCAATGCTCTGATTCGACTGAAATTTTCACCAATCATTCCTCTTCACAATCCAGAATAACGATTCAAAAATAAAAAGTCTAACTTTCGAAACAATTGAGATACAGGGTGTTCTTCGTCAAATGACAGGTATAGTATTTTTCGAACCAATGCTCTGATTCGACTGAAATTTTCACCAATCATTCCTCTTCAAAATCCAGAAAAACGATTCAAAAATAAAAAGTCTAACTTTCGAAACAACTGAGATACAGGGTGTTCTTCGTCAAATGACAGGTATAGTATCTTTCGAACCAATGCTCTGATTCGACTGAAATTTTCACCAATCATTCCTCCTCACAATCCAGAATAACGTTCCAAAAATAAAAAGTCTTACTTTCGAAACAACTGAGATACAGGGTGTTCTTCGTCAAATGACAAGTATAGTATCTTTCGAACCAATGCTCTGATTCGACTGAAATTTTCACCAATCATTCCTCTTCACAATCCAGAATAACGATTCAAAAATAAAAAGTCTAACTTTCGAAACAACTGAGATACAGGGTGTTCTTCGTCAAATGACAGGTATAGTATCTTCCGAACCAATGCTCTGATTCGACTGAAATTTTCACCAATCATTCCTCTTCACAATCCAGAATAACGTTCCAAAAATAAAAAGTCTAACTTTCGAAACAACTGAGATACAGGGTGTTCTTCGTCAAATGACAGGTATAGTATCTTTCGAACCAATGCTCTGATTCGACTGAAATTTTCACCAATCATTCCTCTTCACAATCCAGAATAACGTTCCACAAATAAAAAGTCTAACTTTCGAAACAACTGAGATACAGGGTGTTCTTCGTCAAATGACTGGTATAGTATTTTTCGAACCAATGCTCTGATTCGACTGAAATTTTCACCAATCAATCCTCTTCACAAACCAGAATAACGTTCCAAAAATAAAAAGTCTAACTTTCGAAACAACTGAGATACAGGGTGTTCTTCGTCAAATGACAGGTATAGTATCTTTCGAACCAATGCTCTGATTCGACTGAAATTTTCACCAATCATTCCTCTTCACAATCCAGAATAACGTTCCAAAAATAAAAAGTCTTACTTTCGAAACAACTGAGATACAGGGTGTTCTTCGTCAAATGACAGGTATAGTATCTTTCGAACCAATGCTCTGATTCGACTGAAATTTTCACCAATCATTCCTCTTCACAATCCAGAATAACTATCCAAAATTAAAAAGTCTAACTTTCGAAACAACTGAGATACAGGGTGTTCTTCGTCAAATGACAGGTATAGTATCTTTCGAACCAATGCTCTGATTCGACTGAAATTTTCACCAATCATTCCTCTTCACAATCCAGAATAACGTTCCAAAAATAAATAGTCTAACTTTCGAAACAACTGAGATACAGGGTGTTCTTCGTCAAATGACAAGTATAGTACCTTTCGAACCAATACTCTGATTCGACTGAAATTTTCACCAATCATTCCTCTTCACAATCCAGAATAACGTTCCAAAAATAAAAAGTCTTACTTTCGAAACAACTGAGATACAGGGTGTTCTTCGTCAAATGACAGGTATAGTATCTTTCGAACCAAATCTCTGATTCGACTGAAATTTTCACCAATCATTCCCCTTCAAAATCCAGAATAACGTTCCAAAAATAAAAAGTCTAACTTTCGAAACAACTGAGATACAGGGTGTTCTTCGTCAAATGACAGGTATAGTATCTTTCGAACCAATGCTCTGATTCGACTGAAATTTTCACCAATCATTCCTCTTCACAATCCAGAATAACGTTTCAAAAATAAAAAGTCTAACTTTCGAAACAACTGAGATACAGGGTGTTCTTCGTCAAATGACAGGTATAGTATCTTTCGAACCAATGCTCTGATTCGACTGAAATTTTCACCAATCATTCCTCCTCAAAATCCAGAATAATGTTCCAAAAATAAAAAGTCTTACTTTCGAAACAACTGAGATACAGGGTGTTCTTCGTCAAATGACAGGTAAAGTATCTTTCGAACCAATGCTCTGATTCGACTGAAATTTTCACCAATCATTCCTCTTCACAATCCAGAATAACGTTTCGAAAATAAAAAGTCTAACTTTCGAAACAACTGAGATACAGGGTGTTCTTCGTCAAATGACAGGTATAGTATCTTTCGAACCAATGCTCTGATTCGACTGAAATTTTCACCAATCATTCCCCTTCACAATCCAGAATAACGTTTCAAAAATAAAAAGTCTAACTTTCGAAACAACTGAGATACAGGGTGTTCTTCGTCAAATGACAGGTATAGTATCTTTCGAACCAATGCTCTGATTCGACTGAAATTTTCACCAATCATTCCTCTTCAAAATCCAGAATAACGTTCCAAAAATAAAAAGTCTAACTTTCGAAACAACTGAGATACAGGGTGTTCTTCGTCAAATGACAGGTATAGTATCTTTCGAACCAATGCTCTGATTCGACTGAAATTTTCAACAATCATTCCTCTTCACAATCCAGAATAACGTTCCAAATATAAAAAGTCTAACTTTCGAAACAACTGAGATACAGGGTGTTCTTCGTCAAATGACAAGTATAGTATCTTTCGAACCAATGCTCTGATTCGACTGAAATTTTCACCAATCATTCCTCTTCAAAATCCAGAATAACGTTCCAAAAATAAAAAGTCTAACTTTCGAAACAACTGAGATACAGGGTGTTCTTCGTCAAATGACAGGTATAGTATCTTTCGAACCAATGCTCTGATTCGACTGAAATTTTCACCAATCATTCCTCTTCACAATCCAGAATAATGTTTCAAAAATAAAAAGTCTAACTTCCGAAACAACTGAGATACAGGGTGTTCTTCGTCAAATGACAGGTATAGTATCTTTCGAACCAATGCTCTGATTCGACTGAAATTTTCACCAATCATTCCTCTTCACAATCCAGAATAACGTTCCAAAAATAAAAAGTCTAACTTTCGAAACAACTGAGATACAGGGTGTTCTTCGTCAAATGACAGGTATAGTATTTTTCGAACCAATGCTCTGATTCGACTGAAATTTTCACCAATCATTCCTATTCAAAATCCAGAATAACGTTCCAAAAATAAAAAGTCTAACTTTCGAAACAACTGAGATACAGGGTGTTCTTCGTCAAATGACAGGTATAGTATCTTTCGAACCAATGCTCTGATTCGACTGAAATTTTCAACAATCATTCCTCTTCACAATCCAGAATAACGTTCCAAATATAAAAAGTCTAACTTTCGAAACAACTGAGATACAGGGTGTTCTTCGTCAAATGACAAGTATAGTATCTTTCGAACCAATGCTCTGATTCGACTGAAATTTTCACCAATCATTCCTCTTCAAAATCCAGAATAACGTTCCAAAAATAAAAAGTCTAACTTTCGAAACAACTGAGATACAGGGTGTTCTTCGTCAAATGACAGGTATAGTATCTTTCGAACCAATGCTCTGATTCGACTGAAATTTTCACCAATCATTCCTCTTCACAATCCAGAATAATGTTTCAAAAATAAAAAGTCTAACTTCCGAAACAACTGAGATACAGGGTGTTCTTCGTCAAATGACAGGTATAGTATCTTTCGAACCAATGCTCTGATTCGACTGAAATTTTCACCAATCATTCCTCTTCACAATCCAGAATAACGTTTCAAAAATAAAAAGTCTAACTTCCGAAACAACTGAGATACAGGGTGTTCTTCGTCAAATGACAGGTATAGTATCTTTCGAACCAATGCTCTGATTCGACTGAAATTTTCACCAATCATTCCTCTTCAAAATCCAGAATAACGATTCAAAAATAAAAAGTCTAACTTTCGAAACAACTGAGATACAGGGTGTTCTTCGTCAAATGACAAGTATAGTATCTTTCGAACCAATGCTCTGATTCGACTGAAATTTTCACCAATCATTCCTCTTCAAAATCCAGAATAACGTTCCAAAAATAAAAAGTCTAACTTTCGAAACAACTGAAATACAGGGTGTTCTTCGTCAAATGACAGGTATAGTATCTTTCGAACCAATGCTCTGATTCGACTGAAATTTTCACCAATCATTCCTCTTCACAATCCAGAATAACGTTTCAAAAATAAAAAGTCTAACTTCCGAAACAACTGAGATACAGGGTGTTCTTCGTCAAATGACAGGTATAGTATCTTTCGAACCAATGCTCTGATTCGACTGAAATTTTCACCAATCATTCCTCTTCACAATCCAGAATAACGTTTCAAAAATAAAAAGTCTAACTTCCGAAACAACTGAGATACAGGGTGTTCTTCGTCAAATGACAGGTATAGTATCTTTCGAACCAATGCTCTGATTCGACTGAAATTTTCACGAATCATTCCTCTTCACAATCCAGAATAACGTTTCAAAAATAAAAAGTCTAACTTCCGAAACAACTGAGATACAGGGTGTTCTTCGTCAAATGACAGGTATAGTATCTTTCGAACCAATGCTCTGATTCGACTGAAATTTTCACCAATCATTCCTCTTCACAATCCAGAATAACGTTTCAAAAATAAAAAGTCTAACTTCCGAAACAACTGAGATACAGGGTGTTCTTCGTCAAATGACAGGTATAGTATCTTTCGAACCAATGCTCTGATTCGACTGAAATTTTCACCAATCATTCCTCTTCACAATCCAGAATAACGTTTCAAAAATAAAAAGTCTAACTTTCGAAACAATTGAGATACAGGGTGTTCTTCGTCAAATGACAGGTAATCTTTCGAACCAATGCTCTGATTCGACTGAAATTTTCACCAATCATTCCTCTTCAAAATCCAGAAAAACGATTCAAAAATAAAAAGTCTAACTTTCGAAACAACTGAGATACAGGGTGTTCTTCGTCAAATGACAGGTATAGTATCTTTCGAACCAATGCTCTGATTCGACTGAAATTTTCACCAATCATTCCTCCTCACAATCCAGAATAACGTTCCAAAAATAAAAAGTCTAACTTTCGAAACAACTGAGATACAGGGTGTTCTTCGTCAAATGACAAGTATAGTATCTTTCGAACCAATGCTCTGATTCGACTGAAATTTTCACCAATCATTCCTCTTCACAATCCAGAATAACGATTCAAAAATAAAAAGTCTAACTTTCGAAACAACTGAGATACAGGGTGTTCTTCGTCAAATGACAGGTATAGTATCTTTCGAACCAATGCTCTGATTCGACTGAAATTTTCACCAATCATTCCTCTTCACAATCCAGAATAACGTTCCAAAAATAAAAATTTCAAAAAGCACTGCCGTGAAGGCAGCAACTTTTGCGCGCATGTTCAATGTAGATGACCGCTTCAGCAACGAATTTGAACGTGCGCGCGTACCAAATTTCAGTTCGATACGATCATAAGTTCTGGGGATATCGGGAAAAAATATGTCAAATTTCGAGGTTTTCTTCTCGATATCGTTGATTTTTTCGGTATTACTCGAGAAATACTGATTCAGTCCTGATTAAACTTCACAGCTAGTTTTAAGATGCTAAAAGACAACTTTATGCAAAATTTCGTGAAAATCGTGTTATTAGAACAATTTGAAAAAAAAAATTTATATGATTTTCTCATCATATCATCCTCATTAAATTCTGTATGAAACTTCGAACTGTTATTTTCGATGAAGTACTGAATTTCAATTCGATCTGATCTGTATTTTTGGAAACATTGGAAAAATAAAATTTTGATTGGGTATATCTACGGAATCATTGGGCGGATTTTACCCATTCACGAATTCGACCTTCGTAATTAAGCCCCAAACCTACTCTACAAATATCGAGTTTCTAAGTCGTTTCTTCCGGAAGTTATTGTGTGTACGGTCAGCCTAACGGCCGACTGCGTAAACACAATAACTTCCGAAAGAAACAACTTAGAAACTCGATATTTGTAGAGAAGGTTTGGACCTTAATTACGAAGGCCGAATTCGTGAATGGGTAAAATCCACCCAATGATTCCGTAGATATACCCAATCAAAATTTTATTTTTCCAATATTTCCAAAAATACAGACCAGATCGAATTGAAATCCAGTACTTCATCGAAAATAACAGTTCGAAGTTTCATACAAAATTTAATGAGGATGAAATGATGAAAAAAACATATAAATTTTTTTTTTCAAATTGTTCTAATAACCCGATTATCACGAAATTTTGCACAAAGTTGTCTTTCAGCATCTTAAAACTAGCTGTGAAGTTTAATCAGGACTGAATCAGTATTTTTCGAGTAATACCAAAAAAATCAACGATATCGAGAAGAAAACCTCGAAATTTGACATATTTTTTCCCGATATCTCCAAAACTTATGATCGTATCGAGCTGAAATTTAGTACACTGCTGTGAAATTAGAAGGTCAAAGTGTGAGTATAATTTTTTTTGGATATGATGAATGGTTTCCGAAAAAAAAATTTTTTTGTAAAAAAATTTCGAAAAAAATTTTTTTTAAAATTTATTGACAATATCATCTTGACGAAATTTGGCTCACAGTTACGCGTCGTTATACTCCACCAAACTGCCAAGTTTGAATCAAATCGCTCAAGTAGTTTCTGAAATAAAAAATAAATAACTTCAAAATTTCAAATGCCTATAACTCCGAAACTATTCGATCGATTTGGCCCATTAACGAACTTAACCGCGGCATTCCAATGCGCGACCTACCCTGAAAGTTTCAAGTCGGTAGCTCACTTCGTTCGACAGTTATCGTGTCTACGGCCGGCCGGCCGGCCGGACAGAATCGATTTTGACACCGGATTCGTCATCAGTGAGTCCAACCTAGTCGATTGAGACCATTTTCGGCTCAATCATCCAAAATTACAGACATTTGATCAAAACGATAGCACGCTGTTCCCCTAGAACATGCGCGCAAAAAGTCTAACTTTCGAAACAACTGAGATACAGGGTGTTCTTCGTCAAATGACAGGTATAGTATCTTTCGAACCAATGCTCTGATTCGACTGAAATTTTCACCAATCATTCCTCTTCACAATCCAGAATAACGTTCCAAAAATAAAAAGTCTAACTTTCGAAACAACTGAGATACAGGGTGTTCTTCGTCAAATGACAGGTATAGTATTTTTCGAACCAATGCTCTGATTCGACTGAAATTTTCACCAATCAATCCTCTTCACAATCCAGAATAACGTTTCAAAAATAAAAAGTCTTACTTTCGAAACAACTGAGATACAGGGTGTTCTTCGTCAAATGACAGGTATAGTATCTTTCGAACCAATGCTCTGATTCGACTGAAATTTTCACCAATCATTCCTCTTCACAATCCAGAATAACGTTCCAAAAATAAAAAGTCTAACTTTCGAAACAACTGAGATACAGGGTGTTCTTCGTCAAATGACAGGTATAGTATTTTTCGAACCAATGCTCTGATTCGACTGAAATTTTCACCAATCAATCCTCTTCACAAACCAGAATAACGTTCCAAAAATAAAAAGTCTAACTTTCGAAACAACTGGGATACAGGGTGTTCTTCGTCAAATGACAGGTATAGTATCTTTCGAACCAATGCTCTGATTCGACTGAAGTTTTCACCAATCATTCTTCTTCACAATCCAGAATAACGTTCCAAAAATAAAAAGTCTTACTTTCGAAACAACTGAGATACAGGGTGTTCTTCGTCAAATGACAGGTATAGTATCTTTCGAACCAATGCTCTGATTCGACTGAAATTTTCACCAATCATTCCTCTTCACAATCCAGAATAACGATTCAAAAATGAAAAGTCTAACTTTCGAAACAACTGAGATACAGGGTGTTCTTCGTCAAATGACAGGTATAGTATCTTTCGAACCAATGCTCTGATTCGACTGAAATTTTCACCAATCATTCCTCTTAACAATCCAGAATAATGTTCCAAAAATAAAAAGTCCAACTTTCGAAACAACTGAGATACAGGGTGTTCTTCGTCAAATGAAAGGTATAGTATCTTTCGAACCAATGCTCTGATTCGACTGAAATTTTCACCAATCATTCCTCTTCACAATCCAGAATAACGTTTCAAAAATAAAAAGTCTAACTTTCGAAACAACTGAGATACAGGGTGTTCTTCGTCAAATGACAGGTATAGTATCTTTCGAACCAATGCTCTGATTCGACTGAAATTTTCACCAATCATTCTTCTTCACAATCCAGAATAACGTTCCAAAAATAAAAAGTCTTACTTTCGAAACAACTGAGATACAGGGTGTTCTTCGTCAAATGACAGGTATAGTATCTTTCGAACCAATGCTCTGATTCGACTGAAATTTTCACCAATCATTCCTCTTCACAATCCAGAATAACGATTCAAAAATGAAAAGTCTAACTTTCGAAACAACTGAGATACAGGGTGTTCTTCGTCAAATGACAGGTATAGTATCTTTCGAACCAATGCTCTGATTCGACTGAAATTTTCACCAATCATTCCTCTTCACAATCCAGAATAATGATTCAAAAATAAAAAGTCTAACTTTCGAAACAACTGAGATACAGGGTGTTCTTCGTCAAATGACAGGTATAGTATCTTTCGAACCAATGCTCTGATTCGACTGAAATTTTCACCAATCATTCCTCTTCACAATCCAGAATAACGATTCAAAAATAAAAAGTCTAACTTTCGAAACAACTGAGATACAGGGTGTTCTTCGTCAAATGACAGGTATAGTATCTTTCGAACCAATGCTCTGATTCGACTGAAATTTTCACCAATCATTCCTCTTCACAATCCAGAATAACGATTCAAAAATAAAAAGTCTAACTTTCGAAACAACTGAGATACAGGGTGTTCTTCGTCAAATGACAGGTATAGTATCTTTCGAACCAATGCTCTGATTCGACTGAAATTTTCACCAATCATTCCTCTTCACAATCCAGAATAACGATTCAAAAATAAAAAGTCTAACTTTCGAAACAACTGAGATACAGGGTGTTCTTCGTCAAATGACAGGTATAGTATATTTCGAACCAATGCTCTGATTCGACTGAAATTTTCACCAATCATTCCTCTTCACAATCCAGAATAACGATTCAAAAATAAAAAGTCTAACTTTCGAAACAACTGAGATACAGGGTGTTCTTCGTCAAATGACAGGTATAGTATTTTTCGAACCAATGCTCTGATTCGACTGAAATTTTCACCAATCATTCCTCTTCACAATCCAGAATAACGTTCCAAAAATAAAAAGTCTAACTTTCGAAACAACTGAGATACAGGGTGTTCTTCGTCAAATGACAGGTATAGTATCTTTCGAACCAATGCTCTGATTCGACTGAAATTTTCACCAATCATTCCTCTTCACAATCCAGAATAACGTTCCAAAAATAAAAAGTCTCACTTTCGAAACATCTGAGATACAGGGTGTTCTTCGTCAAATGACAGGTATAGTATCTTTCGAACCAATGCTCTGATTCGACTGAAATTTTCACCAATCATTCCTCTTCACAATCCAGAATAACGATTCAAAAATAAAAAGTCTAACTTTCGAAACAACTGAGATACAGGGTGTTCTTCGTCAAATGACAGGTATAGTATCTTTCGAACCAATACTCTGATTCGACTGAAATTTTCACCAATCATTCCTCTTCACAATCCAGAATAACGATTCAAAAATAAAAAGTCTAACTTTCGAAACAACTGAGATACAGGGTGTTCTTCGTCAAATGACAGGTATAGTATCTTTCGAACCAATACTCTGATTCGACTGAAATTTTCACCAATCATTCCTCTTCACAATCCAGAATAACGATTCAAAAATAAAAAGTCTAACTTTCGAAATAACTGAGATACAGGGTGTTCTTCGTCAAATGACAGGTATAGTATCTTTCGAACCAATGCTCTGATTCGACTGAAATTTTCACCAATCATTCCTCTTCACAATCCAGAATAACGTTCCAAAAATAAAAAGTCTAACTTTCGAAACAACTGAGATACAGGGTGTTCTTCGTCAAATGACAGGTATAGTATCTTTCGAACCAATGCTCTGATTCGACTGAAATTTTTACCAATCATTCCTCTTCACAATCCAGAATAACGATTCAAAAATAAAAAGTCTTACTTTCGAAACATCTGAGATACAGGGTGTTCTTCGTCAAATGACAGGTATAGTATCTTTCGAACCAATGCTCTGATTCGACTGAAATTTTCACCAATCATTCCTCTTCACAATCCAGAATAACGATTCAAAAATAAAAAGTCTAACTTTTGAAACAACTGAGATACAGGGTGTTCTTCGTCAAATGACATGTATAGTATCTTTCGAACCAATGCTCTGATTCGACTGAAATTTTCACCAATCATTCCTCTTCACAATCCAGAATAACGATTCAAAAATAAAAAGTCTATCTTTCGAAACAACTGAGATACAGGGTGTTCTTCGTCAAATGACAGGTATAGTATCTTTCGAACCAATGCTCTGATTCGACTGAAATTTTCACCAATAATTCCTCTTCACAATCCAGAATAACGTTCCAAAAATGAAAAGTCTAACTTTCGAAACAACTGAGATACAGGGTGTTCTTCGTCAAATGACAGGTATAGTATCTTTCGAACCAATGCTCTGATTCGACTGAAATTTTCACCAATCATTCCTCTTCACAATCCAGAATAACGATTCAAAAATGAAAAGTCTAACTTTCGAAACAACTGAGATACAGGGTGTTCTTCGTCAAATGACAGGTATAGTATCTTTCGAACCAATGCTCTGATTCGACTGAAATTTTCACCAATCATTCCTCTTCACAATCCAGAATAACGTTCCAAAAATAAAAAGTCTAACTTTCGAAACAACTGAGATACAGGGTGTTCTTCGTCAAATGACAGGTATAGTATCTTTCGAACCAATGCTCTGATTCGACTGAAATTTTCACCAATCATTCCTCTTCACAATCCAGAATAACGATTCAAAAATAAAAGGTCTAACTTTCGAAACAACTGAGATACAGGGTGTTTTTCGTCAAATGACAGGTATAGTATCTTTCGAACTAATGCTCTGATTCGACTGAAATTTTCACCAATCATTCCTCTTCACAATCCAGAATAATGATTCAAAAATAAAAAGTCTAACTTTCGAAACAACTGAGATACAGGGTGTTCTTCGTCAAATGACAGGTATAGTATCTTTCGAACCAATGCTCTGATTCGACTGAAATTTTCACCAATCATTCCTCTTCACAATCCAGAATAACGATTCAAAAATAAAAAGTCTAACTTTCGAAACAACTGAGATACAGGGTGTTCTTCGTCAAATGACAGGTATAGAATCTTTCGAACCAATGCTCTGATTCGACTGAAATTTTCACCAATCATTCCTCTTCACAATCCAGAACAACGATTCAAAAATAAAAAGTCTAACTTTCGAAACAACTGAGATACAGGGTGTTCTTCGTCAAATGACAGGTATAGTATCTTTCGAACCAATGCTCTGATTCGACTGAAATTTTCACCAATCATTCCTCTTCACAATCCAGAATAACGATTCAAAAATAAAAAGTCTAACTTTCGAAACAACTGAGATACAGGGTGTTCTTCGTCAAATGACAGGTATAGTATCTTTCGAACCAATGCTCTGATTCGACTGAAATTTTCAATAATCATTCCTCTTCACAATCCAGAATAACGATTCAAAAATAAAAAGTCTAACTTTCGAAACAACTGAGATACAGGGTGTTCTTCGTCAAATGACAGGTATAGTATCTTTCGAACCAATGCTCTGATTCGACTGAAATTTTCACCAATCATTCCTCTTCACAATCCAGAATAACGTTCCAAAAATAAAAAGTCTAACTTTCGAAACAACTGAGATACAGGGTGTTCTTCGTCAAATGACAGGTATAGTATCTTTCGAACCAATGCTCTGATTCGACTGAAATTTTCACCAATCATTCCTCTTCACAATCCAGAATAACGTTCCAAAAATAAAAAGTCTCACTTTCGAAACATCTGAGATACAGGGTGTTCTTCGTCAAATGACAGGTATAGTATCTTTCGAACCAATGCTCTGATTCGACTGAAATTTTCACCAATCATTCCTCTTCACAATCCAGAATAACGATTCAAAAATAAGAAGTCTAACTTTCGAAACAACTGAGATACAGGGTGTTCTTCGTCAAATGACAGGTATAGTATCTTTCGAACCAATGCTCTGATTCGACTGAAATTTTCACCAATCATTCCTCTTCACAATCCAGAATAACGATTCAAAAATAAAAAGTCTTACTTTCGAAATAACTGAGATACAGGGTGTTCTTCGTCAAATGACAGGTATAGTATCTTTCGAACCAATGCTCTGATTCGACTGAAATTTTCACCAATCATTCCTCTTCACAATCCAGAATAACGTTCCAAAAATAAAAAGTCTAACTTTCGAAACAACTGAGATACAGGGTGTTCTTCGTCAAATGACAGGTATAGTATCTTTCGAACCAATGCTCTGATTCGACTGAAATTTTTACCAATCATTCCTCTTCACAATCCAGAATAACGATTCAAAAATAAAAAGTCTTACTTTCGAAACAACTGAGATACAGGGTGTTCTTCGTCAAATGACAGGTATAGTATCTTTCGAACCAATGCTCGGATTCGACTGAAATTTTCACCAATCATTCCTCTTCACAATCCAGAATAACGTTCCAAAAATAAAAAGTCTAGCTTTCGAAACATCTGAGATACAGGGTGTTCTTCGTCAAATGACAGGTATAGTATCTTTCGAACCAATGCTCTGATTCGACTGAAATTTTCACCAATCATTCCTCTTCACAATCCAGAATAACGTTTCAAAAATAAAAAGTCTCACTTTCGAAACATCTGAGAAACAGGGTGTTCTTCGTCAAATGACAGGTATAGTATCTTTCGAACCAATGCTCTGATTCGACTGAAATTTTCACCAATCATTCCTCTTCACAATCCAGAATAACGTTCCAAAAATAAAAAGTCTAACTTTCGAAACAACTGAGATACAGGGTGTTCTTCGTCAAATGAAAGGTATAGTATCTTTCGAACCAATGCTCTGATTCGACTGAAATTTTCACCAATCATTCCTCTTCACAATCCAGAATAACGTTCCAAAAATAAAAAGTCTAACTTTCGAAACAACTGAGATACAGGGTGTTCTTCGTCAAATGACAGGTATAGTATCTTTCGAACCAATGCTCTGATTCGACTGAAATTTTCACCAATCATTCCTCTTCACAATCCAGAATAACGATTCAAAAATAAAAAGTCTAACTTTCGAAACAACTGAGATACAGGGTGTTCTTCGTCAAATGACAGGTATAGTATCTTTCGAACCAATGCTCTGATTCGACTGAAATTTTCACCAATCATTCCTCTTCACAATCCAGAATAACGATTCAAAAATAAAAAGTCTATCTTTCGAAACAACTGAGATACAGGGTGTTCTTCGTCAAATGACAGGTATAGTATCTTTCGAACCAATGCTCTGATTCGACTGAAATTTTCACCAATAATTCCTCTTCACAATCCAGAATAACGTTTCAAAAATGAAAAGTCTAACTTTCGAAACAACTGAGATACAGGGTGTTCTTCGTCAAATGACAGGTATAGTATCTTTCGAACCAATGCTCTGATTCGACTGAAATTTTCACCAATCATTCCTCTTCACAATCCAGAATAACGATTCAAAAATAAAAAGTCTAACTTTCGAAACAACTGAGATACAGGGTGTTCTTCGTCAAATGACAGGTATAGTATCTTTCGAACCAATGCTCTGATTCGACTGAAATTTTCACCAATAATTCCTCTTCACAATCCAGAATAACGTTTCAAAAATGAAAAGTCTAACTTTCGAAACAACTGAGATACAGGGTGTTCTTCGTCAAATGACAGGTATAGTATCTTTCGAACCAATGCTCTGATTCGACTGAAATTTTCACCAATCATTTCTCTTCACAATCCAGAATAACGTTCCAAAAATAAAAAGTCTTACTTTCGAAACAACTGAGATACAGGGTGTTCTTCGTCAAATGACAGGTATAGTATCTTTCGAACCAATGCTCTGATTCGACTGAAATTTTCACCAATCATTCCTCTTCACAATCCAGAATAACGTTTCAAAAATAAAAAGTCTAACTTTCGAAACATCTGAGATACAGGGTGTTCCTCGTCAAATGACAGGTATAGTTTCTTTCGAACCAATGCTCTGATTCGACTGAAATTTTCACCAATCATTCCTCTTCACAATCCAGAATAACGATTCAAAAATAAAAAGTCTAACTTTCGAAACAACTGAGATACAGGGTGTTCGGGTGATGTCGTTTCTAATGAAATCTACCAGGTTGAAACACATAGTATTGGAATGAGAAGGTTGCGCCCTTCCCAGATTTCCAACGAAATCGAGGTTATTATATGACCCATTTTATTGGAATCCCCTGAAAGTCATTCTAAACTGGGACCATCTCGAAGACACAACAAAAAATGAAGTAGATAACAACCTCCCTATTTTGAAGGGGATAGAAAGAAAGTGCAAACGAGAATATTGAGAGTGAAACCGTAAACAAATATTCTCAATGATTTTGTTTTGATGTTAGAATAACCATATCTTCTTCAGTGACAGAAGGATTTTCCTTACAATCATATCCTTCTGTCCATCATTTCATATTTCCCGCCAGCAACTACTCGCCTGTCATAATATGTTGGCCAGCGATGAAAAGACGCTGTTGCCAAGCTCCGCTTTAACATTGAGAAGTATTTCGTAGAAAATAGGTTAAGTGGTTGTCTAATATTTTCACTTTTCTTCCTTTATATAATGAATATTCTTGAAGGAAATTGTCCCTTTTCGTTGGTCGAAGGTTCAAAGATGATTTATGAACGAGATTTGAGAAGTGAGATATCATTTTTATGGCGGGAAAAAGGATCTGAAAATGCAACAATTCGGAACTTTGGGGGCCCCATATCTTCCAAACAAAGAGAGACCGCCTATGTTGGTCTTCATATTTTATGTTCAGGAACTCACATTGCTTACAATGATGTGAATATCTTACTTTTAGCTTCGCGACGGGAAATCTTGCGGGTTTATACCTTCCACGTAATAAGTACATCACTAAATAAAATAGTACTGAAGAATCTTCATGAAACTATGCTTTTTCATTTCAAATATGTCTTCGATTTCATTCTGCTATTCGCTCTTGGAAATAAATAAGTATATCATTGTAACTTCATCATTTCAAATAGTTGAAGGCTTATAAGAAATACCATTGAGTTTTCGAACTCACTGGAGATACTGATTCTTCATGCTTTAACAGATACGAATCAATGCCTACTGATGTCATTATCTCTCTATATCATTTTTCATGAATATCATCTGAAATTCAATAACTTTTAATCAAAATTTGATTATCAAATCCATTAACTCGTATGAGTTCTTCATGAATGTCCAATGTGAACAGAAGAAATGTAAACAAACTGGAGGTTACGTCCAGAAAAATGTCAAACTTGTACGAAATCGCTCGAAAAAGTAGTGTTACATTTCGAAGCTTACCATTAATCCTTCTTTTAAGCTCCCAAATTCCAGGGTTTAAATTTAATAGTCAGTTAAGGCCATTAAACGTGGATTACGTGCCACAGAACACGCCAAGAATGAAGTTTCTCAATTTTGTCATAATATCATGTCATTCTTCCATTTTGAAGGGATGTCGGGCGGTTGGCTTTACGGTTTGTTTCATACATATATAGCAGAGACTCTGCTATAGTTTTCACATTAATTTCTATCGTACACATAACATAACATACATATTTAACATACAAGGACAGAAGCAGAGTCAAGTCTTCCAAGGTTATCTTCCTTCCTCTTTCACATCATAAGGTTAGATTAAGGGCCGGTTCTTTATTCAAAGGCCGGTATTATAAAACATAACTGGAAGTTATCTTTAACTTTAACTGACAGTTTTGGCAGTTATGTCCTAACACAACTGTCAGTTAAAGTTAAGTTTTATAATACCGGCCCTTAACCTAACTTTATGATGTGAAAGAGGAAGGAAGATAACCTTGGCAGTCTTGACTCTGCTTCTGTGCTTGTATGTTATGTTATGTGTACGATAGAAATCTATATGCAGAGTCTCTACTACATATGTATGAAATAAACCGTAAAGCCAACCGCCCGACATCCCTTCAAAATGGAAGAATGACATGATATTATGAGAAAATTGAGAAACTTCATTTTTGGCGTGTTCTGTGGCAGTTTGTTCTTCATATTCAAAATTGAAATTAATATAACACCTGTGTAAAGAAATGAAGTTATTTGTTGAGTTCCGATATTCCTGGCCAATACTTGTCAGTAAATTTTGACAATCGATTTTACTGGCACTGCTTTGAGGGTGTGGATAATTTGCTGACCAAAATATAATCCTCTGAATCACGACCTTAAAAAATATTTAATTGAACCAAATTCTTAAACTGAGTTGTGTATATTGAGATGTTCGTGCCACCACATTCAAAATTCAAACGAACCCTAAATTGGGGGTAGTTTATTCTTGTAATTTTTCAAAATAATTTGCTGGCCGGAGGTTTCCAGCGCGTAATTTTATCGGAACGCTACAATATGATTAAATATAGCATACTTTCTGTGCCACCATAAAAAAATTCAGATCCGCCCCCGTTAAAGGGTAGTTTATTCTTGTGATTTTTCAAAAATCCTTGCTGATCGGAAATTTCCCGTGGAGAAATTTTATTGAAACCATGCATTGTGACTAAGCGTAGCATACTTGTGGTGCCACCATAAAAGAAATTCAAATGCATCCCCTGAGGGTAGTTTATTCTTGTAATTTTTCGAAATAATTTGCTGACTGGAGCTTTCCAGTCGCGATATTTTATCGAAACGCTAAATTATGATTATATATAGCATACTTTTTGTGCCACCAAAAATAAATTCAGATCCGCCTCCGGTTAAGGGTAGTTTATTCTTGTGATTTTTCAGAAATCCTTGCGGATCGGAGGAGATGATATTTTATTGAAACGATGTATTATGACTAACCATAGCATACTCTTGATGCCGCCATAAAAAATATTCAGATTCACTCCTTATTAAGGGAGATATTTCATTGAAACAAATTATAATAATTGCAAATCAGATCCCCTCTGTGCAACCGTACAAAAATTTCAGGTCCGACCCGTTTAAGGGTAGTTTGTCCTCGTAATTTCTCGGAATACTTTGCTGACCGGAAATTTTCAATGGGACAGAGAAGATTGAGTCTCAAATTCTAGGTGTACAAAGGTATTCACCTGCGTCAAACAACAGTTTGGATAGCTTATAATACGAGACTAATATATATCCAATTTTAACTATATAAGGTCAAAACATTTCTTCAAAATGGGTGGCCTAATGGTGGGAAAAAAGACCAAAACCTTTCCCCGTATTATGTCATTAGAAACAGCTCGTCTCATTCAAATGGTTTATTGTTTTTTGATAATGCGATTGTTTTCCCATCAAACCTAAGGAAAATTATCTCGTTAAAATTACATTTGAGTCATCCAGGAAAAGAAAAACAAAATATCGTGCAAGAACTTTGTTTTACTGGCCAAACATATCACGTGATATCGATGATAATATTTCTAATTGTAGATCATGTGCAATATTTTCGAGAAACCCACCTGAAGAACCTTCGATAAACCATTATGTTCTAACGAGAGCATGGCAAAAGATTGGTTTGAGTTGAATGGTAATTCTTATCTGATGGTAATTAATGATTTTTTTCCGAAATTTAGGGAAGTAAGGAGTTTATCTAAGAATATTACGTCATTCGATATCATTACTGAATTGAAAGAAGTTTTCTCTCTCTTAGGTATACCTGAGGAAATTTTTTCTGACAATGGTCCCCAATTTTCTGCTAATTTATTTAAAGAATTTTCAGATATGTGAGGCCTTCGACATAACACTAGCAGTCCTCATTTTCCACAGTCAAATGGACAGGTAGAAAGAATAATAAGAACCATAAAATCCGTATTGAAAAGTGTGTGTTCGATAACACAGATTTTCACCTCGCACTAGAACTGCGAAATACACCTATTGACCATAATTTATATTCCTCTGCGCAATTACTTTTTTCTAGAAATTTGAGAAGCATATTGCCGAGTACTGAACAGTATCTGCAACCGAAAGTTGTATGCAATAGTTTTCATAGAAAAAATCTCAAACAAAAACAGGCAGAACAAAAATTATATTTCGACCGAAACACAAGAAATCTTGATGGTTTGAAGAAAAATCAAAATGTACTCATAAGGAACAATGGCCTCTTCAACGTTCCCGGCACTATTGTAAACGTGAATAGAAACCCCAGAAGTTATGATGTCAAACTAAGAAACTTCAACAGAATTGTCACGAGAAATCGTCGTCATATAATATTGAATCCATTAATAAACAAAAATTCTAATCAACCAACACCTATCAAAATAATACAAATGCATCTCAATCACATAATCAACCCTACATTACTAGATATGGAAGAACTTCTAGACCCCCAATTCGTTATCAGTCTTGAACATGTACATACATATTGTGTAGCTGCTAATAATTCTATACTATACTAATTGAATAAGGTGATTCTTGTACTAATAGATGTATACTCGCATATGTGGCCAATACTCGGGAGATTATGTGATTGGAAATGCGTATATTCGATAATCCTATATTCATCATAATATCTTGGAGAATATTCTGTAACGGGGTTTCTGTTGTTAATTTATTAAATGGTATACACGGATTGTAAAAGGTGATACGAAATAAATGCAACACCAGTTGATGCAACGATGTCTATATTTTAGAAAAGGGCACTATCTTGGATCTTACACTTACGGTCACTGCGGTACTTCAGTTGAACAAGAGAGAGAGAGAAGGAACATAGAAATATATACAAGTGACATCTGTCATTATGTCTTGATACATAAGAGGTCAAGAGGATGGGCTTTGGTTATCCAATTTTAACACCCCCACTTAACAAAAGTTCATACTTTATTTAACTCAAACCTAAATATTCCACGAACTTCGAATTCTTTACATTTTGTAACGGTTTGGTTAAGACATCAGCCACCATTTCATCGGTTGGCAAATATATCAAATTAATCTTACCATCAGAAACAGCATCCCTTAAGAAATGGTATCTGATGTCTATATGTTTAGATCTATCATGGAAAACTGGATAGTTTGCTAGTTTTTGGGCACTTTGATTGTCATTGTAGATATCAATACAGTCCAATTTTCCAGTGACATTAAACAAAAGGCTTCTTAAGTATATGGCTTCTTGTTCAGCCTCGCTCAGGGCCATATACTCTGCTTCGGTTGTCGATAAGGCAACTGTCCGCTGTTTACAGCTCTTCCATGAAATCGAACCTCCAGAAAGTTTAAAAACATAGCCTGTGAAAGACTTTATCTCATATTTGTCTGACCCTCAGTCAGCATCTGCAAACCCTATCAAATTTGAGTTTTCTTTGCTGAGTTTCATGGAAAAGTGTTTTGTACCTTTCAAATACCTGAGTACACGTTTAGCACACTGCCAGTGTAACTTGGTATGATTATTATCGTATTGACTTAGCAGACTCACTGCATGAGCAATGTCAGGACGTGTCATGACAGCTAAGTACATTAAACTGCCGATGAGTTCCTGGTAAGGTACTCTTTCCTCACAAGTTTCACCTTGAACATTTGTCAAATCAATACTATTATCTAGTGGTGTACAGACAATCTTGCTATCTTCCATGCCAAAACGTATCAATAAATTAACAATATTATTATTATTATTATTAAAAGGAACTACAGAGTAGAGGCAAAAGCCTATGAACTCATAGAAATGAAAAACGTTGAACATACAACAAATATGGAAAACAATGGTGAAGAAAATAAACAGCAATAAAAACAAAAGTATGTGAGCACAAATGAAATGTTCAAGCAGAATATTCAGATGCGAGACCTGCCACGAAGCCAGGCATCAAGTCGGTTCTTGAAGGTATTAACCGAGGGTGCATTAACGACGTCACTGGGAAGTCCATTCCAGACACTGAACACTCTATTAGAAATGAAATGTTCACGGCACTTTGCACGAAAACTCTCACGAATAAGTTTGAAGCTATGACCACGAAGATTGTTTGTGTTCAGCTGGTATAAATGCGAGATATCGGTACCGAACATTCCATGGAGCGCACGAAAGGTGATGATCAAATCCCCGCGCAGCCGTCGATCCTCCAGTGAAGACAGCCCCATTCGCTCCAACCTCTCCTGATACGATGGTCTATAGACCCCATAAGGCAGACGAGTCACTCTGCGCTGAAACCCCTCCAGGAGCATCAGATCGCCTCTAAGCCAAGGGTGCCAAACAGGACCAGCAAATTCTAGGATTGGCCTCAGGTAGGTTTTATAAATTTGGCCTATGGCAGCGACATCACATCCCTGAAAGGATTTCTGTATAATAAAAAGCGATCTCCTTGCTTTATTTATTGCATTAGTTATATGACTTGACCAGGAGAGATCACTGGTGATGGTCACACCCAAGTCAACATGTGTGGTACAACCCTCCACTTTATGCCCATCAATATAATAATTGTGATGAGGATTATTTGCACCCAGATGGAGAACACGACACTTTGACTTATTGAGAGGTATAAGCCAACGAGACGACCAGAGGGATACTCTGTTAAGATCCTCCTGGAGTTGTCCCCCGCAAGTTTCAGCCTCCCCAAAAAACTTGACATCATCGGCATAGGACGCACTTGGTGAGGTAATGGAAGAGGTCAGATCACTTACGTATGCTATGAACAGAAGAGGACCAAGTACCGACCCCTGAGGCACGCCACTGAGCACCTCCCTGGGCTCTGAACAAGCTTGTCCGACATTCACGGAGAATTTTCTGTTGGTCAAAAACCCCCTGATCCAGGCGAGAAGTGCACCACGAATGCCCAAACTTTCCAGTTTGAAGAGCAGATGAGTTATTGGAACTTTGTCAAAGGCCCTGGGGAAATCCAAATAAATAACATCAACGGGGACCTTCATATTCAATGCTGACGTCCATTTATCCAGACAGAATAACAGATTAGTAATTATGGATCGACCAGGGACAAAGCCATGCTGTGAATCAGGAATTAGTTTGTGATTCAGGAGGAAAGATGTCAGCTGCTCGGAAATAATTCTCTCTAAAATTTTACAAACAATTGAAGTTAGACTAATTGGCCGATAATTGTCTGGATTGTGTCTGTCACCTTTCTTAAATATTGGTTTGACCTTGGCCTAACGCCAGGATGAAGGTAATTCACCAGATGCAAGGGATAAAGAAAATATTGACGCAAGGAGGCATTGACAAGCTGGTAGCACACTCTGACAAAAATTTAGCACTGATATTATCGGGACCAGGAGATGATGAAATTTTAAGAGATCTAAGTTGTCTTTCAACCTCCTCATGCTCGATCACGATTTCAGAAATAGATGACTCATTACGGAGAGTTGTCAGCGGCGGCATCGGGCCCAACGGCTCTGATACAAAGGCGACAGAGAAGCTAGATGCAAACGACTCCGCCGTCTCAGTGGGACCAAGTACGTCACCATTCTCTGCAGAACGAACTGAAGGAACAGACACTCTGCAGTTGAGACATTGGCGTGTAAACTTAAAAAACTTCTTCTTGTTGCTAGATTTAGTCAGGCTGTTAATAAAAGAAATTTTTGCTTTTTTAATTGACCGCGACAGAGAGTTGGATAACTGTCGATGCTGCTTGAACACAGCCTCACTCCTGCCACGAATATATCTTCGCCAAAGGCTCTTCTTATATTTTATCGTTCGCAAAAGTTGATTATTGATCCATGGTTTGAGTCTATCAGTAACCGACTCCACGAATGTTGTGTTGTGTTGCTATCTATTATGGAACAAACATGGTCAGAAAAGTTTGTCCACCGTTCATCAACACTACCCCTGCCCAAGATGAAATCCCAATCAACAGTATCAAGAGCTCTTTTCACCTCCCCATAATCAATGACTTTATGAGTCTCCCTCACGATATTGTTCTTCAGCAATGGAATCTCAAATTGAAGTTGAGTGCTCAAAACTAAGTGATCTGACTTTCCAAGTGGAGGACCATACCTGATATCTGAAACCAGGTCTGGGTCGTTGGTAAATATTAAGTCAGGAGAAGTAGGAGTCTGATTCGCTCTATAACGAGTGGGTTCTTCCACCAGCTGTTGTAGATTGGAGTTGAACAACATATCTATGTATAAAAAGGATGGAGAATTCTCAGATGGGAGTCGCGGAACTGGCCACTCTCTTATATCGCCCAGGTTGAAATCACCCACAATGAAGACGTTCTTTTCTCGTTCTGAAATAGATTTGATGTGTTCACAAATAGTGGCATCATGCTCGGATGGTCTAGGACGGTACATACATCCAGTAATCAGAGTGAAATTCTCAGAAACCATCTTCAGGAACAAATTATCTACACCTGGTGTTGCCAATGTATATTTAGTGATGGAAAAAACATCTGTAACACATTCATGAACGTATATACACGACCCTGCATATCCCGGCGTTGTCAGGCTATCGCATCGAAACATAGAAAATCCTGATATAAAGAAGGCCTGATCGGGCATCTCGGGAGACAACCAAGTCTCAGTGATAAAAATCAAGACTGGTTTACAATTCTCCACAAGAAGAAGGAGATCATCAAACTTTGCAGATAGAGAAGCCAAATTCGAATACAAAACTGTCCAATCCATGAGTTCGTTCCCTAGTTTTTCGACCCAGACTTCCCGTCCGCCGAGACTATCGTGGGAGCGCCCTTAACATACTTAATGGTAAGATTATTTTGCCCAGACAACCTCTTTTGATCAAGTTCCTTTCGCAAGTTCTGAAGTTGCTGGGACTGCCGGGGAGTTTTATCATCCGATAAGGTTAATTTACTAAAATTGGGAAAACCCAAGAGAGCCCTTTTATTACGGAGTATACGTATGGCAGTATTAGGATTATTAAATTCGATCCTAATAGGTCTAGGTCTATGAATCGACTCTGCGCCCAATCTGTATGTAGCAGTGATGGAATCCACGGCCGCCCCATCAATCTTTCCAACCACCTCACGTGCAACTGCGTTATCGGAAACGTTACTGGAGCTCTCGGGAACATTACGAATAATAATGTTGTGTGATCTCTTGATGCGTAGAATGATTTCATCCTGTGTTACACCAAGACCACTCGAAGAGGGTAATGCCACCGATGATTGCTCGAAAGTTTTCACGATGCCCTCAACCTGCTCCATCTTACCACCGATAGTCAACAGACTTGTTTCTAGAGCGTTATGGGTGTCTTGTAAAATCTTTACATCTCCTTGGCAAGTTTTCAATGCGTTGCTATGCTCATTCAATATCATCTCATGCGCTCTGAGTGTATCCGTACACTTCGCCAATTGCTCTGTTAGTTTATTCTGAGTGAACTTGATAGAGGTTATGTCTTCGGCAATCTGGTCAAGTACAGCAAGCTTTTCCATGGCCTTCAGGATCTGGTCAATGCGTGTATCGGGTAAGGTGGGATTTCCTGACACAGAGGGGGAGACTGGAGTGCCCCCAGCATTGCGGCTACGGAGCTGTCTTGCGCAGTTAAGGCATGATGAGCAAGAAAAAGGCTCGCCGTTTTCAAAAAGAAATTTTGCATCCTGGGACGTTAGGTTCACACACGTTAAATGAAACGTTTTGCAACAGACATTACATGAAATTTTATCCTTGTTGCCTATATTCCTCGAACATTTCATACAGTTCGGCATGATGATGATATCAGGAGTCTCCAGGTGGATGGAATTCTTTATACTCTTAAGGACCACACAAACAAGCCGAACCGACTACCACCGGGGGAAAGGAGAGACACGGGAAAAACACTTTTCACTTTCTGAGGCCGACCAGAAAGGCTTTCAAAAGACGGACACAGGTGGGCCTAGGAGAAGCAAGGGTATCCCCACAGAGGAAAATCACAGAGGAAGCGGATATTCCCACCCAGTGATCAGTTTCAACAAATTACAATATGGAAAACCCGCAGAAACTATCGTGTATGGTTCCCCTTGGTCACGGAGAAACGATGTACTTATCAGAAACGCAGCTGTTAACTTGATGATTACAGATATAATATGGGATTCTCGATCCCTAAAAACCAATGAAAAATAAATCGGAAAATTGTTTCAAATATCAAATAGAAGGCGATATAACGGCTAAATTGCCACAAGAACTCACGTGTTAACACTGTGAACCCTTCTTTGCCACCAGACAACAGGTAAACCGAACACAAACAAAAGAAACTCCGAAAAATCACAAAAACTACCGCACAATAAAGAAGCCTGCCAAACCAGTTCAATGTTCAATCGATTTATGTTCTTGGTCAATGGTAATATAGTTGTCATTATTATTACGATTAATGCGTATTCCTAGGCATTGTTTGGCTTCACCAAGATTTTTATTTCGAATTTGGAACCTAAATGGTTCTCCAAAAAATCAGTTTTATCAGGATCACAGGAGAAAACAAAGAAGTCGTCGACATAGAGAGCTATAATAGTTAACAAAATATCCTTATTTATCTTTATGTAGAGGCAAGGTTCGTGTTTGGATTTTTATATCCTATTTTTGACAAAACTTCATCTACTTTCTCATTCCATGCACGACTTGATTGTTTTAACCCATAGACCGCCTTTTTGCGCGCATGTTCTAGGGGAACAGCGTGCTATCGTTTTGATCAAATGTCTGTAATTTTGGATGATTGAGCCGAAAATGGTCTCAATCGACTAGGTTGGACTCACTGATGACGAATCCGGTGTCAAAATCGATTCTGTCCGGCCGGCCGGCCGGCCGTAGACACGATAACTGTCGAACGAAGTGAGCTAGCAACTTGAAACTTTCAGGGTAGGTCGCGCATTGGAATGCCGCGGTTAAGTTCGTTAATGGGCCAAATCGATCGAATAGTTTCAGAGTTATAGGCATTTGAAGTTTTGAAGTTATTTATTTTTTATTTCAGAAACTACCTGAGCGATTGGATTCAAACTTGGCGGTTAGGTGGAGTGCAACGACACGCAACTTTGAGCCAAATTTCGTCAGGATTATATTGTTGGTTAAATTTTTTCGAAATTTTTTTCCAAAAAAATTTTTTGTTCGGAAACCATTTATCATATCCAAGAAAAATTATACTCACGCTTTGACCTTCTAATTTCACAGCAATGCACCAAATTTCAGTTCGATACGATCATAAGTTTTGGAGATATCGGGAAAAAATATGTCAAATTTCGAGGTTTTCTTCTCGATATCGTTGATTTTTTCGGTATAACTCGAGAAATACTGATTCAAGCCTGATTAAACTTCACAGCTTGTTTCAAGACACTGAAAGACAACTTTACGCAAAATTTCGTAATAATCGGGTAATTAGAACAATTTGAAAAAAAAATTTATATGATTTTCTCATCATATCATCCTCATTAAATTCTGTATGAAACTTCGAACTGTTATTTTCGATGAAGTACTGGATTTCAATTCGATCTGATCTGTATTTTTGGAAATATTGGAAAAATAAAATTTTGATTGGGTATATCTACGGAATCATTGGGTGGATTTTACCCATTCACGAATTCGGCCTTCGTAATTAAGGTCCAAACCTTCTCTACAAATATCGAGTTTCTAAGTTGTTTCTTTCGGAAGTTATTGTGTTTACGCAGTCGGCCGTTAGGCTGACCGTAAACACAATAACTTCCGGAAGAAACGACTTAGAAACTCGATATTTGTAGAGAAGGTTTGGGGCTTAATTACGAAGGTCGAATTCGTGAATGGGTAAAATCCGCCCAATGATTCCGTAGATATACCCATTCAAAATTTTATTTTTACAATATTTCCAAAAATAGAGATCAGATCGAATTGAAATCCAGTACTTCATCGAAAATAACAGTTTGAAGTTTCATACAGAATTTAATGAGGATGATATGATGAGAAAATCATATAAATTTTTTTTTTCAAATTGTTCTAATAACACGATTATCACGAAATTTTGCATAAAGTTGTCTTTCAGCATCTTAAAACTAGCTGTGAAGTTTAATCAGGACTGAATCAGTATTTCTCGAGTAATACCGAAAAAATCAACGATATCGAGAAGAAAACATCGAAATTTGACATATTTTTTCCCGATATCTCCAGAACTTATGATCGTATCGAACTGAAATTTGGTACGCGCGCACGTTCAAATTCGTTGCTGAAGCGGTCATCTACATTGAACATGCGCGCAAAAGTTGCTGCCTTCACGGCAGTGCTTTTTGAAATTTTTTAATTTAAAAACTTTGTCAATATTACTTTTTGATCTAAAACCTTCTGGCTGTTGCATAAAAACATTTTCTTTTAAAACTCCATTCAAAAAGGCTGTCTTAATATCTAAATGAAGAATCTCTAAATTGAGTTGTACGGCTAATCCTATCAAAAGTCTCAATGTTGAATGTCTAACAACTGGGGCAAATATTTCACTATAGTCTATACCCTCAATCTGAGAATAACCTTTTGCAACTAGTCTAACTTTGAAAGTTTTGTTATTATCATGATCACATTTCACTTTGAAAACCCACTTACACTGAACAACTGTTCCCGATTCTGGTGGATCTACGAACTCCCAAGTTTCATTCTCATAGAATGAATTGATTTCCTCCAGCATGGCCTGCTTCCACTTATGTGTATCAGGTCCCGACAGTGCTTCAGCTACTGTCTTCGGAGGGTTTAAATCGTCTACTTCTGAAACAGCGTTCGAACCATTCAAACAGTATGTGACATATTCATCAAACGTTTTCTTTTTTGGTTCTCTTTGTGATCGTCTAGGGACTTCCTGCATATTTGGGGCATCGTACTGTTCATCTGGAACAAAATCACTGGCACTATCGGAGTATTATTCAGGGATTCTTCTGGACTAGGAGTGAAGGATTCACTTCCTTCCCCCTCTGAATCTGGACCCCTTTTTGCGCGCATGTTCTAGGGAAACAGCGTGCTATCGTTTTGATCAAATGTCTGTAATTTTGGATGATTGAGCCGAAAATGGTCTCAATCGACTAGGTTGGACTCACTGATGACGAATCCGGTGTCAAAATCGATTCTGTCCGGCCGGCAGGCCGGCCGGCCGGCCGTAGACACGATAACTGTCGAACGAAGTGAGCTAGCGACTTTAAACTTTCAGGGTAGGTCGCGCATTGGGATACCGCGGTTAAGTTCGTTAATGGGCCAAATCGATCGAATAGTTTCGGAGTTATAGGCATTTGAAGTTTTGAAGTTATTTATTTTTTATTTCAGAAACTACTTGAGCGATTGGATTCAAACTTGGCAGTTTGGTGGAGTATAACGACGCGCAACTTTGAGCCAAATTTCGTCAAGATCATATTGTCAATAAATTAAAAAAAAAATTTTTTTCGAAATTTTTTTACAAAAAATTTTTTTTTCGGAAACCATTCATCATATCCAAAAAAAATTATACTTACACTTTGACCTTCTAATTTCACAGCAGTGTACTAAATTTCAGCTCGATACGATCATAAGTTTTGGAGATATCGGAAAAAAATATGTCAAATTTCGAGGTTTTCTTCTCGATATCGTTGACTTTTTTGGTATTACTCGAGAAATACTGATTCAGTCCTGATTAAACTTCACAGCTAGTTTTAAGATGCTGAAAGACAACTTTGTGCAAAATTTCGTTATAATCGGGTTATTAGAACAATTTGAAAAAACAAATTTATATGATTTTTTCATCATATCATCCTCATTAAATTCTGTATGAAACTTCGAACTGTTATTTTCGATGAAGTACTGGATTTCAATTCGATCTGGTCTGTATTTTTGGAAATATTGGAAAAATAAAATTTTGATTGGGTATATCTACGGAATCATTGGGTGGATTTTACCCATTCACGAATTCGGCCTTCGTAATTAAGGTCCAAACCTTCTCTACAAATATCGAGTTTCTGAGTTGTTTCTTTCGGAAGTTATTGTGTTTACGCAGTTAGGCCGTTAGGCTGACCGTAATATATTAATTAATAATATAATTCTATTTCGGAAAATTATATTATTATTACGGTACATTTCACATCACAACTTGAAAGTGACGTTTCGAATTGAAGAATGTTTAGAATGAAGCACGATTTTTCGCTTATTTCGGTCGGAAAAATCGGACTTCATTACAATTCTTGTACATTTGTGTATATGTTGTATCATCTTTATCAAAAAGGGGAGATGTCAGGATATTTGAAAATAATTATCACAGCGCAACTGCGCATTTCCACTTTAATTGGAATTGTACCTGCTTAATGAAGGAGTTGAATAAAGATCAGTAATAAAATTATGTTGTCTGTTAATCATTACAGGGCGGATCTCAATTTTTTTCATGGTGGCACCAAAGGTATGCTACGTTTAGTCATAATGCATTGTTTCAATGAAATATCTTCACGGGAAATTTCCGATCAGCAAGGATTCCTGAAAAATCACAGGAATAAACTACCCTTAAACAGGGGCGGATCTGAATTTTTTCATGGTGGCATCAAGAGTATGCAACGTTTAGTCATAATGCATTATTTCAATGAAATATCTCCACTGAAAATTTTCGGTGAGCAAAGTATTCCGAGAAGCTACGAGGATACTCTACCCTTAAACGGGTCGGACCTGAAATTTTTGTATGGTGGCACAGAGGGTATCCGATTTGCAATTATTTTACTTTGTTTCAATGAAATATCTCCATTGGAAAATATCGATCAGGAAGGATTTCCGAAAAATCACAGGAATAAACTACCCTTAATTGGAAGAGAATCTGAGTATTTTTCATGTTGGCACCAGAACTATGCTGCGGTTAGTCATAATACATCGTTTCAATAAAATATCTCCACGGGAAATTTCCGATCAGCAAGGATTCCTGAAAAATCACAAGATTAAACTACCCCTAAATAGGGGCGGATTCCAAATTTTTTAATGGTAGCACAAAGGGTATGCTACGTTTAGGCATAATGTATTGTTTCAATAAAATATCTCCACTCAAAATTTTCAGTCAGCTAATTATTCCGAGAAATTACGAGGACAAACTACCCTTAAACGGGTAGGACCTGAAATTTTTGTATGGTGGCGCATAGGGTATCCGATTTACAATTATCATAATTTGTGTCAATGAAATATCTCCACTGGAAAATATCGATCAGCAAGGATTTCCGAAAAATGACAAGAATAAACTACCCTCAATAGGGGGTGCATTTGAATTTCTTTTATGGTGGCACTACAAGTATGCTACGCTTAGTCACAATGCATGATTTCAATAAAATTTCTCCATGGGAAATTTCCGATCAACAAGGATTTCTCAAAAATCACAAAACTAAACTACCCTCCACCGGAGGCGGATTTGAATTTTTCATGGTGGCACAAAAAGTACGCTACATTTAATCATAATGAAGCGTTTCGATAAAATATCTCGATTGAAAACCTCCGGTCAGCAAATTATTTCGAAAAATTACAAGAATAAACTACCCCCAAATTGGGGTGGTTTTGAATTTTCAATATGGTGGCAAGAAGGTAATCCTCGATAGATATTTGGTTTGCATTATGAGTCTGATATTTTCACAAGACGGCTGAAATTGATGGTATAATTCTATAGCAAAGAATTTTTACCCCTGCTTTGGTAATTCTTCGTATCAGTACGAAGCGTTTCGAAATTACTTATACTGGCCAGTACTGCTTGGGAATATCGGAACGCAACGAATATCTTTTCAGGTGTAATTGTAATAATATTTATTTTCAGGATTTGGATAATGTATGAGCTCAAGCACTAACTTTCAACCATGCTGAGATTAATAAAATGGTAATTACTTTGACTATTATTACTTATGCAGTGCAAAATAAATAATCATTCAGGCATGTCTATTCACACTTTTTCAATCTAGGATTCTAGTGAAAACAGTATGAGAGTCCATCTTAATACAAAGGCTGTGGCATGTCTGGTAATTAATTTGGACATTGTATATACGCATAGACCTAATTCGATATGTTATTAGTGGTATGTATATTCGGCAATTCCAGCCTAAAAATCTATTCAGTTGAACAATCAGAAACATAAATATTTTTATATTATAGATTCTTACCATCCATTAAGGATCCATTAAATAAATGATTTCAACTTATTTTACCTAAAAATGTTCAACACCTAATCATACTCCTGTATAAATGTCATCGCATCAACTAATCTGAATATATTTTTGGGATTATATCACTTATTTATTCTCGCGTTCGATAAACTTAATTCATGTAAATATTCTACTAGCATAGAGAAGTACTGTTAATGAACTTCATTCAGGGAACTATCTTATTGGGAGTATTATCTTTGAAAGATTGATTCGGAGTATTTATAGTTGATGTTTATTTCAATATTCATCGTCTAATTGTCGATAGATTTTATAGAAAAGTGGTATTGCCAGGAGCGACTGGGACTGAAGATTTCTACATGAATTTTGCCGTTTTTTGTAATTTTTGTATGCTTCTCCCCTCCCTTGATGAATCAGCGTTACTGTTATTTAGAGAAGTGAATAATAATCTTTGTGACAACATTAGGATTGCTGTGAATCAGTGCTAACCTTCTCAGAAATGTTTCTTCAACCCTTATTATGGATTTAGTTGGTTTCTCTAGGAGCTAATTGTATTTGTTCGGTCCAGAAAACCGCAACCTATGTTATATTCATATTTCGTTAGGTACAAGACAAATATCAGTTACTTGTTTATGCTACAATTCAGTTTTTCTCAAACATGTAATTGCAAAAATTATTGTATTGAATAAACTATTATTTATAAAGCTTTCTTTTAACTGAAGACAAAAATTCCTTTCGATTCAATTTTAATTCAGAACACAGAATAATCAATCAAATACTATGGGCCTTATTTATAGTTGTTCCTTGAGGCTTCCTTACTGAAGGCCGCCTTGAATTTGCTTTTCTATGGAAACAAATACAAGTTTGTTTGCATAGAAACATAGAAAAGCAAATTCAAGGCGGCCTTCAGTAAGGAAGCACAGAGCACTAATGTAATTTCAGAGAAAAATGACATACTTCAACTGGCGGACACCCCCTAGAACCATAATGGAATTTACCTACTTATTTTATGACAGGAGAAATATAATTGTTGCGCTTATTTTAGAAGGCAGGTTGCACCTCTTATATTTTTATGTTCTGTGGTCTCTTTGTTGTCTTTGTCTACACCTCATCTGGTACTGGTGATTCCCTGGATGTTTCATCGGCACTTCCCCGTAGCGCATGAGTAGTGTATCGGATATTCGTCTTGGGAGATATTGGAAAACATTATGTCTGATTTCGTGCTGATTTCCTGAGAATAATCAGTATTTCCGAAATAATTAAAAAATATATATCCGATCATGACGAAACTTCGAACTAGATGCGCAAATTCGTGCAGAATTTCTCGATCATTTCATTGCAACAATTCGACGATTTAGTTTATGAATTACTTATATCTTCTAATCATATATGGTTCTGGGCAACAGCGTGATATCGTTCCATCACAATGTCTGTAATTGTCGAATTTCAAACCGAAATTGGTCTCAAAGGATTAGGTTGGATTTCCTGAGGCATAATCAATTCTGTTTTGCCGATCGTGTGTGCTCTAACTTTCTAAGGAAAAGGCCTAGATGAGCCTTGAAATTTTTAGTTTATGCTTGGAGTCTGAAAATCTCGGTTGAAATCGTTAATGGGCGAAATCGGAGTTACAACAATTTGAAAGTTTGAGGGGTTATTCTAAAATTAATTGATGGGATCAGATACCAACGCGCAACTTGTTCACCATTTTCAGATGATCTGATCGTTAAAAAATGTTTTTCGAAAACATTTTTTTTCGAGAGACTAATTTCAGATTTAGCGAATATTTATCTGCAGAGAAATTGGAAAAAATATGTCAAATTTCTTGGCAATTCCAAATTTCGAGATGATTTCCTCAATTTCTTGAAATGAAGTGGATTGTCAAAATTAATCCTCCTTAATAGTAATGCTTACGCATAACTTTCGAAAATTATTCATTTCATCACTCTAATTGTTAATTATTTCCGAAATTACTCAAAAAACAAGTATTTATCCTATCCTCTATTATTGCAAGAGTATGTATATCTGCGGGATCACAGGATGGATTTAAAGTATTCGGCGTTCGTAATCAAACAACAAACCTTCTTTACAATTATCAAGTCTCGAAGTAGATTCTCTCGGTTCTTATTGTGTTTACGATCAGCGGTTAGGCTAGACGGCGTAAAGAGATTAATTATGGCAGCTGAATTCGTGAAACTGAACAAGCGCCTAAAAGCTGCTGACTTCCCGTCAGTGCTTTTCTAGCTTTTTTCAGATCGTCCGTGTGTGCTCTTTTTTCCGAAGAAAAGGACCTGTAGTATTTAAATTATAAAATGTAACAAACCGAACTAATGTAACGTTCCAGAGTACAAATCTGACTCCTTTATCAGAAGAACGAGAAAATTCGAAGAATTATTTTCTCGCTTGTCTGATGAATGAGTCAGATTTGTAATCTGAAACGTTACAGTTCACTTTGTTGATCGTTTGCATTGTTCCGGTATTGTTCATTGGGCAACCGTTTTCCTAGAAACTGACCTTGGGCGTATTCCATAAAAAAGCAATTACTATTTAATTTACAATATATAGTTCTGCTAAAGAGATATTGCGAATGAAAACCCAAAAAAACCTACAAAAAGGTCCATATTAATGGAACGATATATTACGCTCGCGAGTATTCCAGTTGTAGTTAAAAATTTCAAGTATATCTACGCGAGTTATGCTTTTGTGAAAATTTCTGAATTGCTCTAATTTCAAGCCAGAATCTCGATTGACTTATGGACCAGGGTCGATGATTTTTTAAAACAAAAAATTAAAGGTTGGATGAAACCCATTGGAAAAGGAAGAGAATATAACAAGAATGAAAGGAAAACTAATTCAAAGGCGATCTTATTAGGTCGAAAAATGTGGAAGGGAGTGAGTGTTTAAGGGTAAAAAAACAGTTTATCTCGATATCCGGTAAAACTACAAGTCTTATCCGAAGGCACGTATACGCGATCACGATACGATGGCGTTCATACGAAAGCGTAGAGGGGCCATGGTAGAATTTTATTGAGGAATTCATACATTTATGTATGAATTCATACAAAAATGTATGAATTCATACAAAAATGTATGAATTCATAGAAAAAAGTATGAATTCATAGAAAAAAGTATGAATTCATACAAAAAAGTATGAATTCATAGAAAAAAGTATGAATTCATACAAAAAAGTATGAATTCATTGGAAAATGTATGAATTCATACAAAAAAGTATGAATTCCGCAGTCCACCGAGTGTGACGTATTAATGATAATTTCTTCGGACATATTTGACGTTTTTTCTTGATTATTTCACTAATGGAAATTGTTCAATCCAAGTTTCAGAGCGGAAATTGAATAAATTAAGGCACGGCAAGGGTTGTGTTATTATAATTGTTTCTGAAAACTCCATAGCGATTAAAAAAGTGATTTGTGTAGCGGACCTTGAATGAACTAATTCCGAATTAATGCAATATCTATAAATGAATTCGATGCCAAAGTAGAACTGCATGAATCTTTCAGAGACCTAAGTTTATTGTTCATTTTACTGATCCTAAACACGATAACTTCCGATTAGGATTAAACTGAGACACTCAATATTTGTAAGCAAGTTTGGACCTCAATTAAAAATTTCAAAAAGCACTGCCGTGAAGGCAGTAGTTTTTGCGCGCATGTTCAATGTAGATGACCGCTTCAGCAACGAATTTGAACATGCACGCATTCGATGAAGTACTGGATTTCAATTCAGTCTGATCTGTATTTTTGGAAATATTGGAAAAATAAAATTTTGAATGGGTATATCTGCGGAATCATTGGGTGGATTTTACCCATTCACGAATTCGGCCTTCGTAATTAAGGTCCAAACCTTCTCTACAAATATCGAGTTTCTAAGTTGTTTCTTTCGGAAGTTAATTATTGTATTTACGCAGTCGGCCGTTAGGCTGACCGCAAACACAATAACTTCCGAAAAAACGACTTAGAAACTCGATATTTGTAGAGTAAGTTTGGGGCTTAATAACTAAGGTCGAATTCGTGAATGGGTAAAATGCGCCCGATGATTCCGTAGATATACCCATTCAAAATTTTATTTTTCCAATATTTCCAAAAATACAGATTAGATCGAATTGAAAAATTGAAATCCAGTAATTTATCAAAAAAAATTTCAAAAAGCACTGCCGTGAAGGCAGAAGCTTTTGCGTACATGTTCAAATTCGTTGCTGAAGCGGTCATCTACAATGAACATGCGCGCAAAAGCTACTGCCTTCACGGCAGTGCTGTTTGAAATTTTTTAATCAAGGTCCAAACCTGCTTCACAAATATTGAGTGTCTCAGTTTAATCCTAATCGGAAGTTATCGTTTTTAGGATCAGTAAAATGAACAATAAACTTAGGTCTCTGAAAGATTCATGCAGTTCTGGTTTGGCATCGAATTCATTTATAGATATTGCATTAATTCGGAATTAATTCATTCTAGGTCCGCTACACAAATCACTTTTTTAATCGCTATGGAGTTTTCAGAAACAATTATAATAACACAACCCTTGCCGTGCGTTAATTTATTCAATTTGCGCTCTGAAACTTTTGTTGGATTGAACAACTTCCATTAGTGAAATAATTAAAAAAAAACGTCAATTATGTCCGAAGAAAATATCATTAATACGTCACACTCCGTGGACTGCGGAATTCATACTTTCTTGTATGAATTCATACAATACGAGTTCCATATGTCCAGCGTATGAGGTGTGTCTCCATGTCGCTCCGTATAAACTGACAATTATTTAATTAAAACAAAGAAATATTGGTTGAAATCACAAGTATACTTCGAGATTTTCCGATTTCGCATAAAATTTAAGATGCCCCCAAAAACAACAGGTGATTTAAAAAGTGCTGTGAAAGATTCTCTTCGTGAACTTCTATGCGATGAAGAATTCATTGATAAGGTGCTAGCCAAGGTCGAATCAAAACTAGCCACCATCCAAAAAACTGTTGATAAACATACCGATGCGATAAGGATTCTTGAAGATAAAATGGAGAGACTTCAGCAGAATGAAAAGGTAAACAATATATGTGTTTACAACTTGCCCGAAGAAGAGAATCGAGACACGAGAGAAGCGTTCATCCAACTTTGCAAAAATAAATTGAACATTAAAATACCACAAGAAAACAGCGTTTCATGCTACAGGATTGGCAAAGACGGCCGAAAACCACGGCCAGTGATTATAAAATTCATGCAATTTACAATGAAGAAATTGGTACTGAGTAATGTTGGTAAACTGAAGGGAACCAGGGTGGGCATTGCGGAAGATTTGATGAAGAGTCGCCTACTTCTATACCGTGAGGCTCAAGAAATAACAAACAGACAAAGTGTTTTCACTAGATATGGAAATGTTTATGTGAAGAGAAATGAGATTTTGAATATATTATAGTTTTTAGCACTTGGGTTCAATTATATTTCAGTGTGGAAAATTTATAGGGGTGATCATGTGGTTCATACAGCAGAATTTCTTATTTTGTGGATTATAGTGATGAGCTGGGGGAGTATGGTGGGCGAGACGCGAGGGAGATTGATGATTTGGGAGAGGTACGTAAAATGTTTGAAGGTTCAGATGGATTGAACATTGTTCATTTGAATGTACGTAGTCTCCAAAAAAATTTCAATGAATTACTGATATATTTACATGCGATGAACCTTGATGAAGTAGATGTTTTGGTTTTGTCTGAATCTTTTCAGCTTGAGAATATAGATAGATTTCGTTTACCTAATTTTGATATATTTTACAACTATTCTAAGTTCAATAGAAATGATGGGTGTGTTATTTATATAAAAAAGTTGTTTAATGCTACATCAAATGTGATTCAGTTGACTGAAATTAATGTCATAAGATGTACTTTTTCAGTAAATAATGAACGTTATGGTATCAGTGGTATTTATAGACCACCGTCTTCAAGTTTGGATAGTTTTCTACATGACATGGAAAATATGTTATTGACTTTTAAAATAAGCAGAAATGAGATATTAGTGGGTGATTTGAATGTAGATTTATTGGATGAAACTGATTTATCTGTCGCAAAGTATTTAAATCTAATGGCAATGTACGGATTTTCTCAGTGTATAAATAAACCTACAAGGGTAACAGCTAACTCTTCGACATGTATCGACCACATATTCGCAAAGCTCGAGAATATAAACATAAAAAAAAACCAACTCGAATCGGCTATAATTAGAACTTCACCAACCGATCATTATTTCACTACTTTGAGTTTGAACATACCAGGTAACATGAGATCAGTTCCTCACGAGCATGTCAAGTTCAATAAAATAAATTACGTAAACTTGAATAAAGATTTAGGAAATGAAAACTGGAAGGAGATTTTTGAGAATAGTTCCAATGCGGAAGCGGCTTACACCTGTTTCATAAAAAAACTGACAGAATATATTGATAAGAACACCGAAAATATTAAGATCTGTAGTAGGAACCGTAAAAGGAAACAATGGATTAATCAGGGTATCTTAAACTCAATAAATCTCAGGGATACAATGAAGAAAAGGCTTATTCATAACTCCTCAAATTATGATGTAGATTTCTCGGAATATAAACGTATTAGGAATTAGTTGAATAAAGTTATTAAATCAGCAAAAAACGAATATTATAAAAGTATAATTATTGAGTCAAATAATAATTATAAACAAATCTGGCATTTGATTAATGAAGCTACTAATTCAACAAAAAAGCAGAGAATTCAGAATTACAGTTTGAAAGTGGATAATTCACCCATAACAGATGAAAGAGAAGTGAGTAATGCGTTCAATGACTTTTTCATTAACATAGGTAAGTCGATACAATCTGAAATAGTTAAAGATTCGAACCCACGGTATAGTAAAATTAGAAATGTAAACTTGTTCTTCCTGAGCCCGGTTACACAGAATGAACTGATCAACCACATCAACACATTGAAAAATCATTCAGCTCCCGGAAAAGACAAAGTCACATCCATAATGATTAAAAATATCCATATTAGCATTTTAAAACCTCTGCTACATATAATAAATCTATCTTTTGCTACCTCAAAGGTTCCATCAGAGTGGAAGGAATCAATTGTCACTCCTGTACTCAAGTCGGGAAGTAAATGTGAGTTGAACAACTTTCGGCCAATATCCGTCATTTCTGGCTTTGCGAAACTTTTCGAAAAATGTTTGAAAGAAAAAATTACGAAATATCTCGAAAACAACAATTTACTTTATAACAAACAGTTTGGCTTCAGCAAGAATAGGAATACCGAGGATGCGATATTGGAACTTGTAAAAGAAATACATTCAAATTTTAGAAACAAGAGAAGGAATCTGGCTGTGTTCATGGATCTTACTAAGGCTTTTGATACTGTCTCACATGAGAAGCTTTTCGAAATACTTGAGGAAGTGAGAATTAGGGGAGGACCACTGAATCTACTAATTAACTATTTATCAAACAGGAGTCAGTGTGTGAAAATTAATGATATATATAGTGAAACGCAGATAATAAACACAGGTGTACCACAGGGTAAAGTTCTGGGCCCCCTCCTCTTTCTTATATACATAAATAACATCGGGGAAGTATTCGAAGAGTGTACTGTTGTAGCATATGCTGATGACGCAGCGTTATTATTTTCTGGTGATTCTTGGAACGAGGTATATGAACGAGCAGAGAGAGGTGTTAATACTCTCCATACCTGGCTAAATGAAGGTCTCTTAGCTTTGAATTGTAACAAAACCTTTTTTATGACCTTCAGTGCTTCATTGGCTGATCAACCAACACAAACTACAATAAAAATCCATAATCCCCAGTGTACACACAATAACTGTAATTGCCCGCAAATAAACAGAATTGACAAAATTAAATATCTAGGTATATTTCTAGACCAGAATCTAAAATGGGACGCACATCTTGCCTTTTTAAATAAAAAAATCAGAAATATTTTTTATAAGTTCTTCCAATTGCGCGACATATTAAGTGAGGAAATGCTCAACATGTTATATTACTCATTGGTTGAATCAAATTGGAGATAATGCATTGCGGTGTGGGGAGGAGCCTACAATAACGTATTTAGATCAGTGATGACTTGCCAGAATTTGATATTGAAAATCATGTATAGAAAACCCTTCAACTACCATTCGATGGATCTTTATAAAAACTGTAATTTACTGAGAGTTAGAAATTTATATGTACACGTCGTCATAAATCATATAATTGAAGCAGATCGAACCCAATATGAGAATCGGTTTTATAAAACGAGATATGTCGATCAGAATAACTTGTCTGTACCTTTGATGCCTACTGATTTATGTCAGAGATTCTTAACTTATTTTGGACCTAAATTATTTAACAAACTGCCAAAGGATATAAAAGTTCAGTCAAACTCAAGATCATTCAAAATAGTAACTAAGAAGTTTTTACTTCAAAACCAAGAATACTTTGACGATATCTTTTGATTTTGTAGACTTGTGTTTATGTTTGATTGTATGATGATCATACCTTGCCTACCTTGCTTTCTCCTTCTTGTCATTATCCTTTCTGATTTATATTGAATAGTTTTTTTTTTTGGGAATTTTGATCAGCACACAAGATTGATCTTAGGCTGACTGAATTCCTTGAATTTTGCAGGGTGGTATAACACGTAGTACTGTATTTATTGAATGTATTTCAAATATTTAGTTGAGACTGCCTGTGAATGGAAATGTTTGATTTATATACTTAGCTAATAAAATTTGATTTGATTTGATTTGATTTGATACATTTTCCAATGAATTCATACCTTTTTTGTATGAATTCATACTCTTTTCTATGAATTCATACTTTTTTCTATGAATTCATACATTCATTACATTTTGTATGAATTCATACATTTTTGTATGAATTCATACTTTTTAGTATGAATTCATACATAAATGTATGAATTCCTCAATAAAATTCTACCATGGCCCCTCTACGCTTTCGTACGTTCATGATAGCAATTGCAATCAGATAATTACATTGAACTAGTGGAGCAGCACACACTTGTCGCAATCGGTCTGCGACCTGGCACCTGTCAGACTCGATCTAGGGCGACATCCAGTGGTGGCGATAGAAATCTTTATGGTCGCAATTCTTGAATGCAATAATGAGAGATCGAACATATGGGTATGGTGAGGATGCGGACATGCGTACATAATAAGAAAACAGACTATGTGCTTTTCGAACGAAACCGACTTAAAAAATTAGGTTTTCAATTCGTTGAAATTTTTTCGGCATGGCTCCGTTGCTCATGAGACGAATTTGATTATTTTTTTTGTGTTTTTTTCAGTGTTATTTCAAGGTAGTCCCATTTCAGAACGAGACGTACAGGGTGAGAAAAGGATATAATATCATCTATAGTTTTTATAGGGACCTATTCATTGAAGAATGGAAAAAGACACATTCTTCCACGTATAAAAAAAGTTGGTAATCTGTTAAAATTTGCAGGTTGTCTCAAAAAAATAAAATCGTTTTTTATCAATATCGATTATTCCTCTATCTCTGTATCCCGTATATCTCCACGATTGCCTGATTCAAGACTGGAATATTCAGGGTGTCTCAAAAAAGTGATATAATATAAACGAAATATTTTTGGTGAAATAAACAGGATATCCCAAAAATGTATAATATTTTAATAATTCTCTTGTTACTGAACCTATTTCAAGGTTGAGTATGACTCTACGGTGCTTCACCAATTTACCAATTGAGGGAAGATGCATATTAATTCCCATAATTCTTTGATTGTTTGAACTTAATTTGATTATTCACCTATCGTTTGAACCGCTTTCGATTGAATAGATCTCAAATTACAAAATTTAAAAAGGTGTCTCAATTTATGTTTATTTGAAACTCATTAATAAACCTTTTTCGATTTTTAACTGTTCCGGTTGAGTATCTTGATCATGCCACATAAAAAGGTGAAAAAGATGGAAATAGATTTCGAGAATCCAACTGAAAAGCAAGAAATAAACATTTTTTACAAGTGATATACCTTACCTATTGTTGTAATGTTCATTAGTTGTCAGTGCTAAGGGAAAAGCACATTCATTGTTGCTTTTGCGCAAGAGTTCTGATATGACTTAGGCATTGAAATAATGGAAACAAACTTCACTTGGCACTGACTTCAACTTTATATGTAAGAAACAATATAATTACCAAACAAACTATAAATCCTCAAATCAATTGGACGGCGCAACGAAAATGTATCTCTTTCGGAAAATTTTTACTGCTTTTTAGTTGAATTGCGGTCTTCATGATCCGATGAACAGTCAAAAGAAGAGCTTTCATCTGTTCCTGCGACAAAGTGAAGGAAACAATGACAGGCGATCTGATCGCGTATATAGGTGCCGAACAGAACGTGGTCGCCATCACGAACTCTATCGTGAACGCCATAGAGATCGTGATAACATATACATACATATACAGGGTGTTCCATTGGTAAATGAACATACGGTAACCTGAGCTAGTGCTACCCTAGGCGAGTCCAAAAAACCTATATATGATAGGTCTAATCAATTTCATAACCGATATACAGGGTGGTTCATGTTTTCACTGATAATTTCAATTTCTCATAATGTTTGAACCACCCAGTATATTCGGTAGATATTTAGAACATATGATTGAGTTTCACAGGTGAATCGATTCATATTTAAATTACCAAAAAATTCTAGGTCCGTATCTGAAAAATATTGGAGTTCTTTCAAGCTGAGATTCAACACCCTGTATATTGAAATTTCGGGATTTGATTGAGATATTCGGAAAGAGCAGAAAAATTTCGATGGGGTTCAGTAGATTTCATAGTCCCGCTCGTTATTTGGCTCCAAGAAATTTTCAGGGAAAGATTCAATTGAATATTTGAATTCCAATAAATTCTTAGAAAATTAGTTCATTGCAATTAAATTGGGAAATATTCGATTGATATCTGGAACGTATGATTAACTTTCACAGGTCGATCGATTTATATTCAAATTCCCAAAAAAATCCAGGTCCGTATCTGAATAATATTGGAGTTCTTGCAAGCTGAGAGTCAACTATATTGAAATTTTGGGATCTGATTGAAATATTCGAAAAGAGCAGAAAATTTTCAATGGGGTTCAGTAGATTTCATCGTCCATTAGTAAATTGATATTTTTTTCTTGGAACGATTGAATATTTGTATTTTTCGATATTCTGATAGAATTCCAAAAAAAAATAAAAATCAAATTGTGAGAAATTTATTTGTATTGCGATATAAATTTTGACAATTGGTATCGGTTCAAGGTATTATTTTTGGTCTGTGTTAGTTTTATATAAATCCCATATCATCATAATTCCTCATAAATTTTCGAATCAAGAATATGCTGATATTTTGTTCGTGTATGGTTATTGTGACGGGAATGGTAGAGCAGTTGTACGGGAATATCAATCAAGATTCCCCAATAGAAGATTACCATATCATAGAACTTTCAGTTTTCAATTATGTTCGCGAAAATGGCCGGTTTCCTACATCGAAAGTAAATAATACACAAGAAAGGCGACACCTTGACATCGAAGAAGAAATCCTTGATATGGTAGGGACACATCCAGAAGTTAGCACTAGAAGAATTGCGCATGCTCTGAACTTGCCACACGTGACTGTATGGCATAGATTGAAAAAAAATAATCTTAACCCTTTTCATCTCCAGAAGGTACCAGGAGATGAAATTCGTAGAACTAACTTTAGTAGCTGGATTTTACGGAACGAAAGAATGATCAACAGAATTTTTTTTACCGATGAAGCCATATTCACGAGGGATGGGGTCTTCAATATGAGGAATTCGCATGAATGGGCTGAAGGAAATCCGCATGCGGTCAGACATACGAAATAACAACACAGATTTTCAAAAAACGTATGGTGCAGAGTGTATAAAAATCGATTGATTGGATCATACATCCTACCAACACGGCTTACTGGTGATATTTACTTAGATTTTCTCGAAAATCATCTTCCGGTATTACTCGAAGGAATGGACATTGCAGGAATGCATTGCCAGCATGATGGAGCTCCATCTCATTTTAGAGTTATGGTCAGACATTTTTTGGATCAGAACTTTCTAAATATGTGGATTGGCAGAGGTGGACCGCATGCCTGGCCCGCTAGATCGCCAGATTTCAATCCGGTCGTTTATTTCATTTGGGGATATTTGAAATGTTTGGTATATTCATCTGAAATAGGAAGTGAAGAGATGCTCATGCAACGTATCGAAGCCGCCGGCAATAAAATACGCTGTAGTCCAGACATGATAAAGAGAGCTATCAGGCATATTTTGAAAAGGGCAAGAATGTGCATTCATCAAAATGGTGGTACTTTCGAGCACCTTCTGTGATTCACGTTGATTTTTGCGCGCATGTTCTAGGGGAACAGCGTGCTATCGTTTTGATCAAATGTCTGTAATTTTGGATGATTGAGCCGAAAATGGTCTCAATCGACTAGGTTGGACTCACTGATGACGAATCCGGTGTCAAAATCGATTCTGTCCGGCCGGCCGGCCGGCCGGCCGTAGACACGATAACTGTCGAACGAAGTGAGCTAGCGACTTGAAACTTTCAGGGTAGGTCGCGCATTGGAATGCCGCGGTTAAGTTCGTTAATGGGCCAAATCGATCGAATAGTTTCGGAGTTATAGGCATTTGAAGTTTTGAAGTTATTTATTTTTTATTTCAGAAACTACTTGAGCGATTGGATTCAAACTTGGCAGTTTGGTGGAGTATAACGACGCGCAACTTTGAGCCAAATTTCGTCAAGATCATATTGTCAATAAATTTTAAAAAAAATTTTTTTCGAAATTTTTTTACAAAAAAATTTTTTTTTCGGAAACCATTCATCATATCCAAAAAAAATTATACTCACACTTTGACCTTTTAATTTCACAGCAGTGTACTAAATTTCAGCTCGATACGATCATAAGTTTTGGAGATATCGGGAAAAAATATGTCAAATTTCGAGGTTTTCTTCTCGATATCGTTGATTTTTTTGGTATTACTCGAGAAATACTGATTCAGTCCTGATTAAACTTCACAGCTAGTTTTAAGATGCTGAAAGACAACTTTGTGCAAAATTTCGTGATAATCGGGTTATTGGAACAATTTGAAAAAAAAAATTTATATGATTTTTTCATCATATCATCCTCATTAAATTCTGTATGAAACTTCGAACTGTTATTTTCGATGAAGTACTGGATTTCAATTCGATCTGGTCTGTATTTTTGGAAATATTGGAAAAATAAAATTTTGATTGGGTATATCTACGGAATCATTGGGTGGATTTTACCCATTCACGAATTCGGCCTTCGTAATTAAGGTCCAAACCTTCTCTACAAATATCGAGTTTCTAAGTTGTTTCTTTCGGAAGTTATTGTGTTTACGCAGTCGGCCGTTAGGCTGACCGTAAACACAATAACTTCCGGAAGAAACGACTTAGAAACTCGATATTTGTAGAGTAGGTTTGGGGCTTAATTACGAAGGTCGAATTCGTGAATGGGTAAAATCCGCCCAATGATTCCGTAGATATACCCAATCAAAATTTTATTTTTCCAATGTTTCCAAAAATACAGATCAGATCGAATTGAAATTCAGTACTTCATCGAAAATAACAGTTCGAAGTTTCATACAGAATTTAATGAGGATGATATGATGAGAAAATCATATAATTTTTTTTTTCAAATTGTTCTAATAACACGATTATCACGAAATTTTGCATAAAGTTGTCTTTTAGCATCTTAAAACTAGCTGTGAAGTTTAATCAGGACTGAATCAGTATTTCTCGAGTAATACCGAAAAAATCAACGATATCGAGAAGAAAACCTCGAAATTTGACATATTTTTTCCCGATATCTCCAGAACTTATGATCCTATCGAACTGAAATTTGGTACGCGCGCACGTTCAAATTCGTTGCTGAAGCGGTCATCTACATTGAACATGCGCGCAAAAGTTGCTGCCTTCACGGCAGTGCTTTTTGAAATTTTTATGTTCTATTTTTATTTATTTATCGTTGTTAATTTCGAATAAATTTTTCGCAATCATGAATGTTTTTCTGGGAATAACTTGAAATAATCCTCAGAATATAAGGAAGTATGAATGTGTAATCAGTGGAGCAGAGAAAATGTAATTTGATCTCAATGAAAGACTTTTCCGAGAATTTGTTGGAATTCCAATATGCAATTGAATCTTTCCCTGAAGTTTTTTATGAGCAAAATGACGTGCGGGACGATGGAATCTACTGAACCCCATTGAAACTTTTCTGCTCTTTTTGAATATCTCAATCAAATCTCAAAATTTCAATATAAAAATTCAAATTCCTGAATTTCAATATACAGGGTGGGGGTTGAATCTCAGATTGCAAAAACTCCAATATTTTTCAGATACGGACCTGGAATTTTTTGGTAATTTAAATATGAATCGATCCACCTGTGAAACTTGATCATATGTTCTAAATATCAACCGAATATATTGGGTGGTTCCAAAGTTATGAGAAATTGAAATTATCAGTGAAAACATGAACCACCCTGTATCTCGGTTATGGAATTGATAAGACCTATCATGTACAGGTTTTTTGGACTCACCTAGGGTAGCTCTAGCTCAGGTTACCGTATGTTCATTTACCAATGAAACACCCTGTATAAGCCTTAACTTTATGGAAAAAAGTTAAACGGCAAATCTGTAAGTAAGAAAAAGACCTAAAATTTTGCATTCACACTTTTTCACATAACCTCAAAATGTATGTGAAAAAATCAAAAACCAAATTTTTGGATTTTATTCTCAACTCCCACATAAAAAAAATTTCCACGAAATTCGGTAGAAACTCACCTTTGTCTGTTCGAAATACACTAATTATATATATAAATAACATAATCACAAGGACGAATATCCGTCGATAAATCAACAAATATTCCCCTTTGATCAGAGCTAATCATCCAATCAACCAAAGCACCTATACCGAAGAAGCTGATCCAAGGAGAATGACTACAGCTGCTTCACAATATTTATTGATCGTCAAGTCAATTTACCTTGGATAAACCGCAGAGGGATCTCTCGATACTTGTCTCCTTTCAGATGGACCGCTGCAGTATAACAACGTACAGTACGCCATCTGCCAGGAGCATCTTGCGAGTCCCACCCCCGAGTGCAGAATACCTTGATCGATGTGAATGACGTTCATCCTTTTGTCGCATCAGGTCGCTGTAACTGCGATATTGCAGCTCTACAAAAAACCGTCATGACATTGGTAACACTCGGTTCAACAAATATTCGCCCTTGATCAGAGCTCCTTCGGTGTAGGTGTTTTGGTTGATTGGATGACAACTCTGATCGAGGGAAAATATTTGTTGATTTATCGACGGATATTCGTCCTTGTGATTATGTTATTTATTATTACTGGGGCTCTTTCTTCTCCGTGAAACCAATTCCTATCACCATTAATATATTAACATATTTGGCCACAATGCTAGCTATTCCACTTAGTGGTTCCTTTTTTTTTTGCTGAGAAAGAAACATAATTTGGGAATAATCTCTTTACAAGCAGACAATGGAAGCATGAAAGGGTAAAATGAAAAAATGATGGTTATCCATCTTGGGGTGCAAGATGATCCACCTGGATCATCTGGTGCAGACGTCATATAATCATCTTGCCCCAATATCAACTTACTATCCATTTTTTGATGGCGTATCTTATAGCTTATTTACTGTTACCATGTTGTTGAAAAAACAGAATATAGCTTATAACAGAACTACTATTACAACATCTCCTAACTATAATCTGAGGAGCTGGAGGGAGTTTTCCAGGGCACTAATTTTAGGTCCTCTGCTATTTGTGGTTTACATCAATGATCTTCCTGATATCTCGGAGGAGATAGAATTCCAAGTCGAAATAAAGGACGATGTAGATTCTTACTTGTACGTTGACGACACGAACACAATAATATCCAATCCAAATATTGATAGCGTATCTAATAGTAAAAATACGGACAAAACCAAGATTATTTTTCTCACCAACACAAGAACTGTAGTGGTCCTTCCAGGCAATATCGAGCGCGTTCAAGGTGGTATCGAGGTTAGTTCCTATACTAATAATCTTCTGGGAGTTTTGATAGATCAGAACCTGAGCGGCGAAGCATTGATTCCTAGACTCAATTCAGTTATATATACCTTGGATGCCTTAAGGAATCAGATTGATTTAGATACATTAAAGACGATCTACTATGATGATTTCTAGTCACTGATTAGTCATGGAATTATTTTCTGGGGCAGCTCCTCGCAATCAGAATAGGTATTCATTAGTCAAAAAATTGCCCTTAGAGCAATGTTTCGGATGAGGTATCGAGAAACCTGCAGGGACAAGTTGAAATCTAACAATATACTTACACTTCCAGGCCTCTTTATTTATAAAACTCTTTCATACTTTTGCAAGAACAAACATTATTTTGCGAATAACACCAGGAGAAAATTTGAATATTTTTTCCATCACATAAATTGACCCTTACTATAACCCAAGGTATCCATAAAGCTATATAACATGATTTATGATGGATACAATCTGTGCAAGTCGTGTTTATCGATGACTCGTCGAATTCTTGGTATTTGAATGGTATATAGTGAAATTGTCCTCTCAATTTTTACATCAGTGTGTACGTGGAGGAAATGTCAACTTTCCAAAATTCCTAGAAACAGTATTTTTGATTAAACAATGAATAAAATATGTAAGATCTGCAACGAAATCGTTAATCGCAAAAACTCCGGTATTCAATTCTTCAACTTCAATAAAGCGGACTACGATGCCATAAATGATTATTTGTCGCGAGTGCATTGGGAGGTTCAACTTTTCGGTGCGGATGTAGATCTTTAGTTGAATGATTTTACTCAGTCATCAACCATACTGTACATAGCATTTTGTTCCAAATTGCAAAACCAGGGGCAGATTCCCGATTAACTTTTCTCATAAACTCATCAAGATGATAAAAGCAAAAATAAATTCCACAAAAAATTCAAAAATATAGTGATTTTAAGGCTTACAACTGGTTCTCCAAACTTCGCTTCCTTTCTGAACAAATGATGAAAACCGCCTACAAGTCATATACAGGGTGCCAATTGGAAAACTTCCCACCTCTATTATCTCGAAACAGGTTAGGTTTCTATAAAATCACTAGGACACGTCAATTTTATTATCGAGGGGGAACAATTTTCATGTAAAAATCGCTTTGTCTCTTTCAACCCCCTACCCCCCAGAACCTACCTCTCTAAAATCTTGTGATACCTCATTTGAAAGAACTTTTTATTCCCTACATTATGGGACCCTAATTTTTAAATTTGAATATCGTCAATAACTTATTATTAGACATTATTCCTGTAAGTGTTTTAATAACGTTAAAGCTAAGATTATTTATCCAACCATGTCTTTTTAGGTTGATATTATTTTATTAAACTTTTGCCTAGTGGTTACAATATGGCTGAATTAATTGTTTTAATAATGACCCTTACAAAAACACGCTCAAAATTCATTTTACTAACACGTTTACTTTATGAGGTGTTCAAAGTGTTCTCCGAACAAAAAAAATTCTATTCTCAAATTCTTCCCGAACATTTTGAAATACCACTTCTGGAAGAGCCCCACATGCCCCTGTAATTCTTTTTTTTAAATCGTCTATATTATCAGGCTGAGTTTTGTGAACGAAAGTTTTATTTTAACTGATCTGGATACCTAGTGACATTGACTGGTGGGAAAGTTCACAAAATAATATTTCAAATTTCGGATCATATCATCAAACTGTATTGAAACGAATTCCATCGCAAACAATAACAAACAAAAAAGAAAAAAATTTAAATGTTTATCTTTCATGACCAAAAGAATTTATCGGATTGATAAACACTTTCAGTGATAAATGCATCTGTTCTCTTTATGTTCATGTCAAAAAACAGTAAGTCAATAAGTTAACAAACTCATGTATTGGTTTATTGAAATAATGTACTAACCTAAAAAAACATGTTCCAATACAAATCTTAGCTTTAGTGTAATTAAAACACCTGCAGGAATAATGTCTAATAATAAGAGATTTACAGTGTTTAAATAACCCAATTTTTCTCCCTTTAAAATAAAATTGAAGTGTCCTAGTGATTTTATAAAAACCTAACCCGTTTCGAGATAATAGGGGTGGGAAGTTTTCAAATTGACACCCTAGAAAATATTGAAGACGAATTATCACATAATCCGAAAAAAAAGTTGGAACTATATCTCTAATAAAAGGAAAAACCAGGCAAAAATACCACACTTAGTCACCTATAACGGGAAAAGCGCTGAGGGTTCTAATGTTCCTATACTATTCCTATACATCTCAGAAAATATTGTTGAGAGTTCTGACGCGAGGAGTCGGGTGACGCGGTGTACACTGAATTCAGCAAAGCGTTCGACAAAATTGATCATGAAAAATCTAGGAAAGCACTGACGTGAAGTCAGCAGCTTTTACGCGCTTGTTCACGTTGCGAAATGGTGACTTTGAAATTTCAGTGAAATTTCAAAGAAATATAAAAATTTTCAAAGAAAACCTTTTTTTCCATTTTTCTATGGATAATTCTTCCTATTGACACTGTTTATCTACCAACCAAGTTTCATTTCGATCAGATAAATATTTTTAGAGTTATTGAAAAATCAAAATTTCAAATGGCCGTAGCACAAAAACCATTCGACCGATTTGGCCCATTAACGAACTCAACCGAGATATTCAGGATCTCAACCTAACCTGAAAATTTCAAGACTCTAGGTCGTTCCTTTCGAAAGTTACAGCGCACACGGCCGGACGGACAAAATCAATTTTGACCATGGATTCTTCATCAGTGAGTCGTTTTAGACCAATTTCGGCTCAAAACTCGAAAATTACAGACATCGTGATGAAATGATAACGGGGTGGTCCCCAGAACAAGCGCGTAAAAACTATAAGAGAGGCTTCCGGGGGTCAGTGTGTGCGGTTCGCTTCTCAGGTGGTGCAGATCTTATCATTCACAATGAACGTAATACCTAATTCGTACGCAACTCATGCGTAAAACGCAAAGTTGAAACATAGGTTTTACATGCAAGTGTTCACAATGGTGAACGCAATTTTAACGTTTACGGAAGATTTACATGGCTCAAGGAATCCGTAAATCGAACGTAAAATTGGAAAATCTAGGGATATTTTTAGGTGTTCGAACCACAGATTACAACATTTTATTATTTTACATTTCTTTTTATTAATTTAAGCCCCTGTAATCTGAACTTTGGTAGCCATTGAACTCAGTAAAATTGAGGATGAACCAAAAAAGAAAGCAATCAAAAGGAAATAATGAGATGCTGCTATATGATAATAGATGAGTACAGTGAAAGGATAGGGCTAATGGATTATATTGAATGAATATCACTTTTTTACGCGCTTGTTCTGGAGCACAGGGCGTTATCATTTCGTCACGATGTCTGTAATTTTCGAATTTTGAGCCAAAATTGGTCTCAAACGACTAGGTTGGACTCACTGCTGAAGAATCCGTGGTCAAAATTGATACCGTCCGGCCGTGTGCGCTGTAACTTTCGAAAGGAAGGACCTAGAGTCTTGAAATTTTCAGGTTAGGTTAAGATCCTGAGTATCTCGGTTGAGTTCATTAATGGGCCAAATCTGCCGAATGGTTTTTGTGCTAAAGCTATTTGAAATTTTGATTTTTCAATAACTCGAAAAATATTCATCTGATCGAAATGAAACTTGGTTGGAAGATAAACAGTGTCAATAAGAAGAATTATTCAGGGAAAAATTCGAAAAAAAAATAAATTTTTCTTGAAAAATCATTGAAATTTCACTGAAATTTCCAAGTCACCATTTCGCAATATGAACAAGCGCGTAAAAGCTACTGACTTCACGTTAGTGCGGTTCTAGATTTTTAGTAAATTGGTTTATGTTATTTATTCAGTTAATATGAAGTAAATAATTCAGGACATTTTGAAAAGGATTTAGTTCATCTTGAACACATACCTGTAATTGTATAATATTTCAATGTGCAATGGAAAAGTTCAAATCTGCCAACATATCGGTTACTTAAACCAAATTCAGAGAACTAGTATGATGTAAGGCATTATTTTTGCGGGAGACACTTGAAAATGACTTCATTTTGTTGAGCTCAAATGAAGTTAATACTAAAATCTTTATTTATCACTGAAAACTGTACATGTACGCTACAAACAAACCCGCAGAGGAATGAGGTCAAATGAAAAAAATACGCTACATATTCCTATGGAAGTATTCATTCAGAGAGGCTCTAGTTCTAACAAATATTTTCCTTTTTTTAGGACATACACCCTGTAAGATCCAAATATATTCAACTGTTCAGGTAAGAGATAGAAATAGTCATATGCTCTTGCGGCATTATTGCTGCCAAGTCTACTTCAATTTTCTGAAATTGAGGAATCTGCTTCTTCTCTCCATTTCCCCAAAACATCTTCTGAATCGACATAGCTGGAGGGAGTATATCGAGTTCTTGTGGATGATGATTTCCTAATGTAATTGTGCAAATACACTGGGGCTTCGATGATGCTATCAACAATATTTGCTGTGCCTCTTCTTTAATGATGCTGCAAATTGTAGATCTGCCCACACGGTAGCTATTTGCCAACGTAAAATATGAATCATCATTAGAAAAATATCTGCAAGGTGAAGGTCATGAAAGAAAAGTAAAACATAGCTCTTTTTTAGTACGTTATGGACAAGCGAGCACTTGGGGATAAAGCTGTTCGGATACTGCATTATTTTAAAACTGGCCCTACTATACTTAAGAAATCATTGTACCACTGAGGGATTATTCTGGTTGTTGTATATAGTAAAAAATAAGAGAAAGATATTCTGTGCCGTTGTCTATGATCATAGAATAGGAGGCTAGCCCCGAATGAGAGGTTAGCCAGAATAACCACGAACGTAGTCCTGTAAGCACTGTAAACTGTAAGTCTCAATTTAATAAAGTACTTAACATATTATTAGAAGTGTATTTCTAACCACCTTATATAAAATACAACATGGTGTCAGGTGTGTTTTAAATTGAACAAAACACTAGAATACAAAGAGGTTAGAAAACAGTATTCGTCAAAAAGCGTGGAAATCCAAGTTTGCTGAAAGAAGGCATCAGAAAAGAAGCAAGAACATATATTTAAAACGTGTTACTCAGACTAAGAGCAGACATGGATTATTGCAAAGCTCCATCGACATTCAACATCAATGAACCACATAATTGGAACAGATGGAAACAATCTTTCACAATATTCCTAATGGCCATAAGGGAAAATGAAGCTGATGACGCAGTGAAGATCGCTCTGTTATTGAACCAACTGGGCGACAGTTGTCTGGATATATATAACACTTTTGATGTCACCAAAAAACATAAATTTGAAGATGTTATATCCTGTTTTGATGATCGATTTCTGCCAAGGCAAAACATATGTATGGAAACATACAAATTCAATAATATCGAACAGAAGGATGGTCAATCCATTGACGATTTCATCACTGAGCTTAAAAAGCAAGCAGGAACTTGCTCATTTATTTGTCAAAATCAAGCATGCAAAAAAAGTTATGAAGAAAGAATGTTGAGGGACCGACTAGTCCTGGGAATCAAGGATAAACAGGTCCAAAGACACCTGTTACGAGAAAATGATTTAAGTTTGGAAAAGATCCAGGACTACTGCAAGAGCATTGAGGTCACCTTAAAAAATGTGGAATTGTTGCAGTCAAATAGCAATAATGAAGCAGTCGATGCTGTAAGATCAAAACCTAATAAAAAATGCAGTAGATGTGGAACTGAACATACTCCCAGAAAATGCCCAGCATTTCGGCAAATTTGTAAACAGTGCCAGAAAGAAGGCCATTTTGCAAAAATGTGCTTCTGGAAGAACAAGGCTGCTAGACATGGACCCTCTCACACCCAGCACAGAAACCAAGGAGCGATGCAAGTTTGTATAGATAGTCAGGTTGGGAATAGCATGCAAGTGAAAAGCGAAGAGAATGTGAGTACTGACAATTCATTGTTCATTTATGAGTGTAATAATAAACATAATAGTAAACTTAGTTGGTACGAAAACATTAAGATTCATGATGTTAGCATTAAATTCAAATTGGACACAGGGGCTGACTCGAGTATTTTACCATTGAAGCATTTTGAAGTATTGAAAATTGATCAATCAAAAATTGTCCCAACATCTATGACAATAATATCGTATGGCAATTTCCGGTCAAAACCATTGGGATTCATAACTTTGAAATGTAAATATAAGAATCAAGTAGAGAACGTAAAATTCTTGGTGGTCAATTTTGACTCGGAACCGTTATTAGGTTTGAATGACTGTTTAATGTTTAAGATGATATCTCGAATCGATTCCATGTATTCAAAATTTTTAAATGAAGCACTACCAGAAAATGTTAAAGAATTACATACTAAATTCAAGAATGTTTTTGAAGGGTTAGGTTGTATTCCGGGTTTAGTTGAAATCAAATTAAGACATGATGCAATACCGGTTATTCAGTCTCAGAGGAAGATTCCATTAGTGCTTCATGAAAGATTAAAGCAGACATTAAATGAGCTTGAAGAGAAAGGTGTTGTTTCTAAAGTTGATTATCCAACCGAGTGGGTAAATTCACTCATGATCGTTGAAAAACCTAATGGCTCACTCCGCCTGTGTCTCGATCCAAAACCCTCGAATAAATTTATATGTAGAGAACACTATATAATCCCAAAATGTGATGATATTTTAACCCAATTGGAAGGGAAAACAATTTTTTCAGTCATTGATATGAAGGATGGATTTTGGCAAATTCAACTATCAAAGAATAGTTCAGATCTGTGCACGTTCAATACACCATTTGGCAGGTATAAATTCAATCGAGTCCCCTTTGGACTAAACAGCATTCCTGAAATATTTCAAAAGAAAAACATAGAAATATTTGGTGACATTCCAAATGTCAGCGTTTACTTTGATGACATAATTATATTCGGCGCAGATGAGACTGAGCATGACATTGCATTCAAAAAGGTACTTGAAAAAGCTTTGCATTATAATATAAAATTCAATTTCAACAAATTACAATATAAAATGGCTGAAGTGGAAATTTTAGGTCAAAACATTTCGAAATCTGGAGTCAAACCCTCCCAGAAAAATATAGAAGCTGTATTGGCAATTGAAACCCCGTCTAGTAAGAAAGATTTATTGAGAATTTTGGGATTATTCAAATTTTTCTCAAAATTTATTTCAAATCTATCTCAGTTGACTTACAACATGAGAAATTTAACTAGGAATGACGCAAAATTTCAGTGGTCTGAAACTCATCAGCGCGAATTAGATACATTAAAGACATTGATCACAAATAAGCCTATTCTAAAAATATTTGACAAGAATCTACCAATTGAAATTCAGACAGATGCGTCAAGCAAAGGTATAGGATCATGTATGATTCAAAATGGGTATCCAATCTCATTCGCTTCACGCTCACTTAATAAAGCTGAAGTAAATTACGCGCAAATCGAAAAGGAATTGTTGAGTATAGTATTCTCCTGTGAGAAATATCATTACTGGATTTATGGTCGTGAAGTAGTTATCAAGACTGACCATAAACCACTGATTGCCATATTTAACAAAAACCTTGATAATGTAAGTGCTAGATTACAAAGGATGCTCTCAAAATTATTGAAATATCACATCAGAGTTGAATATTTACCGGGATCTAAAATGTATGTAGCAGACACCTTAAGTCGTTCATACATTAAATCAGAAGTACCAATAGATGAAGAACTCGAATATACAGTTCATTCTTTATCATTAGCAGTTCCCATGACAAAAGAAAAAATCAAACAATTCCAAAATTGCATTAACTCTGATCCAACTCTGTCAAAAATTAAAGAGTATTGTATAAAAGGTTGGCCATTAAGAAGTAAAAAATTGAATTCTGAGTTAAATTACTACTATAAGCTGAAAGATAATATTTACCTATCGGATAATTTGTTACTTTATAATCATAAAGTGGTTGTTCCCTTCAAACTTCGAGCTGAAATACTCAAACTAATTCATTCAGCACATTTTGGTATTGAAAAGTGTAAACTGAGGGCTCGCGAAATACTAATTTGGCCAGGTATGTCTAGTGATATTGAAAATTTCGTTTCAAAGTGTGAAATATGTCAAGCTCATCGATCAAATAATCAGAAAGAAACGCTCATTCCTCATAAAATTCCTCAAAGACCGTGGGAAATTTTGTTCTCAGATTTTTTTGAATATAAGTCAAAAAATTATTTAATCATTGTAGACTCCTTCTCACATTGGCTCGAGGTCTTTCCGACAAATGATAAAACAGCAAAAACTGTAATAGACTGCTGCAAGGAAGTGTTTTCAAAATTTGGTGTTCCTGATATTTTTTATTCTGATAATGTGCCTTACAATAGTATAGAATTCAAAAATTTCTCTAAGGCATGGAATTTTGAAATTGAATTTTCCAGTCCTCATCATCATGAGTCCAATGGTTTTGCGGAAAAATATGTAGCTATTGCCAAAACCATGTTAAAAAAAATGAACAAAACAGAGGAGCTACCATACTATTTGTTAGAGTATCGTAACACTCCCCTGCCTAGAATTGGATATGCTCCTGCTCAATTATTGTTAAATCGGCTTGTAAAAACCAAATTTCCTGTCTCTTCTGAAAAATTATTGCCGAAAATAATTGACCAAAACGAAATTGTTTCAAAATTAATTCATAGTTCAAATAAAACACAACAAATATACAACAAAAATGCAAAAGACCTGCCACCTCTTAAAAAAAATGACAACATATGGTTTAAAAAAAATGATAAATGGAATAGAGGAAAGGTAGTCCGTAGATACAATAATAGGTCGTATATAATAAAAGACGAAAATGGTAAAATATTAAGAAGAAACAGGAAATTGATGAACAAAACTGATGCTAGTGTTAGGACATTGGAACCATATCTGGATGATTTGCTTTATGAAGCTCCATTATGTACAACTAACAATAAATCACATGATCTCTGTTGCAGTGCTGGTACGACAGTGCCGAGGGCTGGTGAAAATATTAATAACGATTCACACTCTTCGCAACCTTCGGCATTGACCGGAAACAACCATATAAGTAAAATAAGAAGACCCATAAGGGAAAGAAGGGTGCCATACTGCTTCAGAGATTATGAAATGTATTGAATCTGAATTTAGGCTAAGATTTATATTAATGTAAAAAAATACAAAAGTGAAAGCGTGTTGTATATAGTAAAAAATAAGAGAAAGATATTCTGTGCCGTTGTCTATGATCATAGAATAGGAGGCTAGCCCCGAATGAGAGGTTAGCCAGAATAACCACGAACGTAGTCCTGTAAGCACTGTAAACTGTAAGTCTCAATTTAATAAAGTACTTAACATATTATTAGAAGTGTATTTCTAACCACCTTATATAAAATACAACACTGGTATAGTTTAAAAACCACTCAACATCGTTCAGTTTTAACTCTAGACTGAATCTTCTGAATTCACCATATTTTTCACGTTCAGTGTTGGCAGGTCTAACCCACTAACGTCGTTGGCGATTTTACGCGCTTGTTCTGGTGAACAGCGCGTTATCATTTCGTCACGATGTCTGTAATTTTGAATTTTGAGCCGAAATTGGTCTAAAACGACTAGGTTGAACTCACTGATGAAGAATCCGTGGTCGAAATTGATTGTGTCCGGCCGGCCGTCCGTCCGGCCGTGTGCGCTGTAACTTTGGAAAGGATGGACCTAGAGTCTTGAAATTTTCAGGTTATGTTGAGATCCTGAATATCCCGGTTGAGTTCGTTATTGGGCCAAATCTGCTGAATAGTTTTTGTGCTACAGCCATTTGAAGTTTTGATTTTTCAATAACTCGAAAAATATATATCTGATCGAAGTGAAACTTGGTTGGAAGATGAACAGTATCAATGAGAAGAATTATCCACGGAAAAATTCGAAAAAAAAAATTTTTCCTGAAATTTTAATTTCATTCAAATTTCACTGAAATTTCCAAGTCGCCATTTCGCAACGTGAACAAGCGCGTAAAAGCTGCTGACTTCACGTCAGCGCTTTTCTAGTTTTTTTTGTTTATTGGTATTGGTTGCAACTCATCTAACATTTTGGAGAATTAATGTAGATGACGATGACGATGAATTCGAACTGTTTTAACAACAGTAACTTAACTGTAACTAAATTCAAAGCCATCACGTTTTAACCTAAAAGACTGTGGCGATTGTCAAATTTTGACGGTTCCTACGAGCATAGACAAGGCGTAAAAGATCTGCTTGAGTTACGTACATTGTGGACACCTTAAAAATTACGTTAAAGTTACGTACATATTACGTTTACGTAGAACTTCATTGTGAAAGGCCCATTTTTTCTCAAGTAGGGTTGGAGACGTTTCTATTGCTGCAAATATACAGAACTATCGAAACCATTGAGGACTGTTTCAGACTGCAGGATGGCTTGCAAAGATTAGCAGAATATTATCGGCATAATTATTCGGTTCTGGACCCCTCAAAATATTTTTCATTCATAAAACAAATTTAAAAAATTCAATACCCTCATGAGATTAATAGTGAGCTCGTAATTTACTTGAGCGAGGTAGTTGACTTGGGTGTAACACTGGACGAGAAGTGGTCGTTTAGAACGCACATAGACAATACTATCGACTCGTCCAATAGATTGGTCGGGTTCATTCATAGGAATAGCCTTGACTTCAATCATCCTAAGGTGCTCGTTTCTTTGTACTACTCTTTTATCCACAGTAGATAGTCTTTAGCATCTGTAATATGGACTCCGAAATACGATGTACACGTTGAAGGATCACAACGAGTGCAAAACAAATTTTTGAAATTTCTTGCCATGAAGACACATAGTCAATAGGAAAATGGGAACAACAGCCCTTTGAGAACTAAATTCAAAATTCTGGCACTTGAACATAACATTTCCGTAATGGATATATGCACTCCCCACAAAATTGTCAACCACCGTATAGATTCCCCTTTCTTGCTCTCTAAAGTTTGCTTCCATGTATACCTGGTCGCAATCATCGAGACGAACCCTTACCGCAGAACGAATACTGGACAGCACTCTCCAATGAGTGCAACTTTTTTTCGATAAACTTGAAAAGTTCAAAAATTCACAAGGAGCTTCTTCCTTTCATGCCATTGAACACAAACCTATGTAATATTATTTTTGTAGATGTAGGAACGACTTTTGTAAATTGTAATTTGTGGTTGCTTTGTTGGTACATTGTACTGTTTGCAACCTAGATGTATAATAAATGGATAAATAAACATGCTTCCGATGTATGTTGAAAACTCAAAAGATTTTATATCTTTTCGTGAAGCCGTTTATTCTCGAACTGTTGAATCATAAACATAAACATAAACATAAACATTACTTTATTCCCATAATCAGTGTAAATACAAAGAAGAGAGAAAAACGTCAAAAATACAACATACTTAATTATACTCTAAAAGGATATTCCATGAATTCCTTGATCGAATATGGTTCAATTTTCACAATGAGATTGGTTATTTCAGATTTAAATTTTTTTATATCAGATAAGATGATAAGGTTTTTGGGTATTATATTGAACAGCTTTATGCACATATATTTTGAATTCTTCTCAGTAAGTGTCAAGGAATGCCTTGGAAAGTGATATGGAATTTTGCGCCTTGTATTGTTTTTATTGAACAGATCATCAAAATATTCAGGATGTTTTCTCACGAACAGTAGACATTCCAACACATACAGTCCCGGAAGGGTAAGCATGGAATTATTTCTAAAACAACCTCTACACGATTCTTTGTAACCCAAACCAATTATTGCCCTCAAAGCAAATTTTTGCAGAATAAATAATTTATTTATATCGCTGCTTCCACCCCATACAACAAGCCCATACCTGAGAATCGAAACGAAATTAGTGTAGTAGACTGTCTTAAGGAGTTCCACATCCACCCTCCGAGACAAAACTCTGATCATGTACAGCACTTGATTAAGTCTTTTGCTGACCAGATTCACATGGTCAACCCATTTGAGATGACAGTCTAACGAAACTCCAAGAAATTTCGTAGATGTTGAAAATCTGACTGGAGTGTTATCCAAAGTTATTGATTGAGGATATATATTCTTCGACTGAATAGTTCTAAAAATCACGCACTCAGTTTTACCGACATTAAGTGTTAACTCATTTTGATCACAATACTGCTGTACTGAACTGAAGACTGACTGAACCCGTCTAATACTCGAATTGAGATCTTTACTGTGTAACAAGGCACTTGCATCATCAACAAACAATAATAGGTCAAGATCATTGACGTAAACCAGAAACAAAAATGGTCCCAGAATACTTCCCTGACACACTCCCACATTACTAGTTTTATCTCCTGACGTAACAATCTGATCTCCATTATCAATGCAAACTCTCTGAACTCTATTGGATAAATAGCTTTTAAACCACTCTAGTTGGCAGTCGCGTATGCCACAAATAGAGAGCTTCCTCAAGAGCAGTTCATGATCTACGCTGTCAAAAGCCTTAGACAAATCCAAAAAAAGCCCAATAGGGACCTCATTATTCTCCAAAGCATCAACAATATCACAAACCAATTCAAACATTGCTGTAGTAGTATTTCTATTTTTAAGGTAACCATGTTGTCTAGCAGAAAACATTTTGAATTTGTACATGAATGAACAGAGTCTTCCGACCAAAAGTCTCTCGAACATTTTAGAGAAAGAGCTGAGTAAACTAATTGGACGGAAATTATTGACATCCTGTTCACTTCCTTTTTTATGAAGCGGTTTGATTAAAGCTATTTTAAGGGCAGATGGAAACACCCCTTCCGTGTATGAACGGTACATAATATGAGCTAAGGGCTTTGCTATCAACTGAATAGAATTTTTGACCACAGTTATCGGAATACCATCGTAACCACAAGATCCTGTATTTTTCATTTTTTTTACGACATTGATAAGTTCTTTCTCAGTTATAGGGAAAAAGTAAAATGAACTTCTGTTTACATTATTCAAAACTTGGTTTCGATGTATCTGTTGTCTATCTCGAGTAAAGTTTGCACTGTCAAAAAAGTCACTGAAAGTATTTGCTAAGGTCTCAAGATCTTTGACATTTTCGAAAATATTCTTATTAGAGTTACCTTTTCCAGTTAATCTCTTGAGTATGCTCCAAGTAGTTTTACTTTTATTTTTGCTTTTATTAATTAATGTTCTGAAATAATTTTGATTCATCTCTCGTAGTTTTTTATCATACAGATATTTGATTTTCTTGTAATCTGTTAGATATTCAGAACTATGAGACGAAATTGTGAAAAGAGCATCTAAATATTGTTTAATTTTTTCAACTTCCGGTGTTAAAGGTATTTTATGCCTGTTATTTTCTTGTACGAATACGAACGGAAAAGATATATCAAATAAGTTTTTGTAAATTTCATGAAATGTATTCCACAATAAATCAACACTAGAAGAAAAATCACTCTCGATAAAACCCCAATCAACTTGCGATAAAGATGTTACAAATGTTGAAATTGTTGACTCGTTAATCAACCTCATTTTCCTTCTCCTACCTTTACTTCTCGACAATACAGAGAAAGTAAATACTTGAGCTCTATGATCAGAAAGATTTTCGTTTCTTACACAAGCAGAAGTTTCGTCCATGATATTTGAAATAATGTTGTCAATACAGGTCGAACAGGTTAGGGTCACTCTTGTTGGTTCATGAATCATAAACTTAGCATTAAAACTCTCAACAATAGATATGAACTTATCTGAAACGTTATTATGTGAGAGAATATCGACATTGAAATCTCCTGAAATTATGAAGTAACAAGATTCTCTTGTTAGTTTATCAAGCAAGTCGTGAAGCTTCTCAAAGAAAATTTCAACGTCCGATGCTCTTCCAGTACATGGGCGATAAACGCAAACAATAACAACCTTGCGACTGTCAACAAATGCTTCAACCGCGCTGCACTCAAAAACAAAAGGAACCGAAGAAACAAGAGCAGTGCGTACTTTGCAAACAATACCTTTCTTACTGTAAATCGCGCATCCTCCGTGAGCACCACTCTCACGATTGAACGACGATATTAGTTCATAATTTTGAAATCTATAATACGGTAGTTCTTCTTCACTCCTCCAATGTTCCGTAACTGTCACAAACGAAGCGTCAACACAATATGTAAACATTTCCAATTGGTTGAAAGAATTCCCTATGGATTGCATATTTTGATGAATTAAGGTGTACACTTTTTTATTTAAGTTATTACTGTCTTCTTTTCTAGACGGAATAAAAAATCATTTAAACGGGCCCCCTCTGGCCATATTTCTGGGTTTTTCAGTGTTTGAAAGTCTGATTCAGGAACAGATATTTTGAATGAGGAATATTCCTCAGGTCTGTTTGACTTAAGTTTGGTACACTTTACGTCAGGCAATCCACAATTTTTCAGATACTCAACAATGGAGTTTTCTGCCAAAGTGGGATGAAGATAACAGACATGTAGGTGTTTCAATTTGGGAGCCGACTTAATATCGATTTGATCACTCTTACATGTACCCAGTATACTTTTATTAAAACTTCTGTTTTTTGTCTTCTTCTGAACTAAAGTGAAGCCATCATTGCTATCCAGAGGTGACGCCACTATGACTTGGGATTTATCCACAATAGACTGATCCACAGCAGGCCCAATAGTACACACCTCCTCATTAGCTTTTGCTCCGGAATCAACTGTTTTCTTTCCAATCTCAACAGAATTCGTATGTGGTCTTGATCCTCCATAACGAGTTGAAGATTTATAAGGTTTTGCATTTAAGTTTAAACTTACTTTAGCCACTTCAGAAAACTGTTTGACTTCCGAAGGTAATGTTTTCTTTTCAGCAATTTCAATGAATTTAATCAGTTTTGTATTCTCTTCTCTTAAAGTCGAAACTTCATGTCGAAGATTAGAAATCTCGAGTTTTAGATTCTCCATCACAGGCCCAAACAGATCACTCAAAGATTCGGCAATGACCCCCCTGATGCTTTGGATAGATTCAGTAGATAATTGTCTCACATCTGAAGAAACTTCCTCGATGAAATCAGTTTTAGAGGTTATGTCGTTGGGCAAACATTCTCCACACATCTAAGACTTAATTTTTCCGGATTTTTTCAATGCCTCTAGTTTGTCCACAGTTATATCAACACACTGTGTATGAAACAAATGAGAACTATCATTAGAACACTGAATCGAATCATCATAACGACTTATCGATTTTAGGCACCTGTTGCACGTAACAGCCATAACCTCAAAAAAAAAAAAAAAAAAAAAAAAAAAGAAAAAAAAAAAAAAAAAAAAAAAAAAAAAAAAAAAAAAAAAAAAAAAAAATCTGAACCTTATAACATTTTAGAATTTAAAGATTTTTGTAATCCTTTATGATTGTCCTTTGTGAGATGTTGACTCGTTTTCTCTTCGTTGTCTGTATTGATATTGATCTGGAAAATTTACATATGTTATTATTATTATTATTATTATTATTAACTTACCTAGAACACATTTTATAGAAGCTTCAAGTGAACCTTACTCTTAATAGAACTCATGTTATTCTGATTTCTTAAGTACTGATTTTTATTCAGAAAAAAGTTTATGGTCACTACCGACACCTTTACGATAAATTCTTGAGGGAGGGTATTAGGGGCTGTGTTGTAGTAATCAAAACTATTGAACGGAGATAATAGTTCCTGCGCAATAAAAGAAGATTGTTGTTTTAGCTTTTTTATTAGTTTTCACTCCCAATATTTCAAACAAAACTATTGAAAATTAAAAAAAAACATTTTTTATTTAATTTTAAATAGTTCTGGTTGAGACATTGGGAGTGAAAACCCATAAAAAAACCTGAAAAATTATGCGAAATCCTCCCAAAATAAGCTTGAATCGATACTTGAAAGAGTATTCTAACTCATCTTCTACATAACATAGAATAACCTCAAAAAAACATCAGTATATTATAAGGATCATCTCAACTCAACGAATCATCTCTCAGACCTTTCTCCTACATTGAAAATGGCAGGGCTCACAGATGGAATTGAATACTTCATCAATAAGTCTAATAAGTGATTGCTCGAGATCGTTTTTCACTTAACCATTCGAAAACAACACACAACTATATCATAGATCATAGATGAGTTTTGGAAGTTTCCTTCTATTTTGAAAGAGAAAAAAAGTTATATTATAAAAAGATGTTTTCATAAAAACCCAACCTTATGTGAAAGATAAGATGGGGAACCCCTTGGTGAAAATCAGATCGAGCGACTGGACCACAACTTTTTTGTATTTTTAGGTGATTGCAACATCTGAAAAACTACTTAAGAAGTGTTCCTGTAATTGGAATTGATTAGAGTAATCGCGATACCGAGATACGCCCATTACAACTGCAGTCTGTGTCGACCTGTATAAATACATCGTTCATTCATTTAAACTAACGAGGGTCTCTCAGATAATTTTTAATTCAGTTGAATATTTTTTATGAACTCATTTGTAGAAGTATACACTATTTATGCCATGAGATAGGTGAATAAAAATATTAGTTCGATTCCAACTCTTCTTTCCGTTGAATATTATCTGCCATAATGAGTTATATTTTTTCTGCATTTCAGTCGTTCTGCTTCAACTTCCTTTTTTATGGTGAAGCTGCTTTCATGAGGCTACTGAATCATTCATCGACATCGACATTTCTGCGTTATATAAAAATCGAATGTTTCCATCGGTACGCCATTTGTTGCCACTGAAAGACAAATTTTTCACTGTCTGGTGTTGCTTCTGTACATCTCTTCAGATATATACCTCATTTTTTGACGCAGGAGATCAATTTGAGGTACGTATCTATATTTATATTGTATAGAAGAGGATCCCAAGTGGGATGTACTAATAATGGATAAAAATGATATGAAATCAAACAAAATAATATGTGGGGTTACTGTGGAAAATATATTCATGTTCCAAGCAAGCGTGATGAAACTATGAGGCGTCGTTCGGGGCAAAAGTAGGTTCGATAATATAGGGCGTGTCAAAATCATGGAACAAATTTATTTTCTCATGAGAAAATATCCTGAAACAAGTCAATTTTTGTTTCACTTTTACCAATCAGGATTTATGGAGGATTCGCTGGAATTTACGGGATAACAGCCGATGAGTTGTTCAGCTGTTTATACCTGACGCATCCACACAACGCATGATTGAAGTAATCCTAACCTACAAAATCTCTGTTCCAAACAGATCACTAATAAAATAATAAAAATTCTATTGTCTGCTGGAGGATTCTAGATATAAAGTATTGAACAGGTTGAAAAAATTGGTTACAAAAACTGAGGAAGGAATCAAAAATGCCATTGCATTCTTTGATAGTCAACGAAATTCATGGAAGTCTGAAGGAACATACAGAATACGAAATAATTATGGAATTCGCGATTCCATCAGATAGCTCAACTAGTTCTGTATACAACAATATGAAGTTTAATAGGGTGGACATATATTATCATTACGAGAAGAAGCATTGTTTAAATACAAAGTTATGTTTCACACAATTGTGCCTTCACCTACAAGCCGTCATTTTTCAACCAGATAGTAGATTTGAATTCTTTTGGATTTCTTTTTACGCGCTTGTTCTGGGAAACAGCGCGTTATCATTTCGTCAAAATGTCTGTAATTTTCGAATTTTGAGCCGAAATTGGTCTCAAACGACTAGGTTGGACTTACTGATGAAGAATCCGTGGTCAAAATTGATTCTGTCCTTCCCGCCGTCCAGCCGTGTGCGCTGTAACTTTCGAAAGGAAGGACCTAGAGTCTTGAAATATTCAGGTTAGGTTAAGATCCTGAATATCTCGGTCAAGTTCGTTAATGGGCCAAATTTGCCGAATGGTTTTTGTGCTACAGCCATTTGACATTTTGATTTTTCGATAACTCGAAAAATATTCATCTGATCGAAATGAAACTTGGTTGGAAGATGAACAGTGTCAATAAAAAGAATTATTCATGGAAGAATTCGAAAACAAATATTTTTTTTCAATTTTATATTTCATTGAAATTTCACTGAAATTTCCAAGTCACTATTTCGCAATGTGAACAAGCGCGTAAAAGCTGCTGACTTCACGTCAGTGCTTATCTAGATTTTTTCATATTCACGTTATGGACCTGTGTTATTGAGCTCTAAGTTATGTTCTAGGGGAAAAGCGTGCTATCGTTTTCGTCCAAAAATCTGTAATTTTCGAATTCTGAGCAGAGAGTGGTCTCAAAGGACTAGGTTGGACTCACTGATGAAGAATCATTAGATGTCCAAAATCGATTATGTCCGGCCGGTCGGCCGGCCGTCCGTATGCACGATCACGGGCGTACGGAGTATCCTATCGACCTGAAACTTTTAGAGAAGGTTGAGTTCGCAATTGAGCAAAATCAGCCAAGAGGGTTCGGAGTTTTGTGGTTATTTCCGCGATAACTCGAAAACTACTGAAAGGGTTAGAAATATACTTGACAGTTGGTAGTATCATAATAACGCGCAACTTTTTGCAGAATTATATCGAGATCGTACAGTCAGTGAATTGTTAAAAAAATTTTTCAAATTTTTTTTTTTATATTTTTTCCGGAAACTGTGCACTGTATTCAAAAAAAATTCTACCTATGTCTTGAGTTTTATATTTCGCAGTAATGTACCAAAAAATATGTCAATTCGTTTTTCAAAGAATAAGCCTATTATTACTGATTCAATCATGATAAAACTTGATAACTGGTAAAAATGTAAAATTTGTTTTTTTCGAATATTCTATGTTCTGTGATCTTTTGATAATATTATCGTCATGAAATACTATATTAAACCTTCTTACCATCATTTTTCGATGAAGCAGTATTAGATTTCACTTCGATATAATCCACAAGGAACAGTTCTTGGTCCCCAACTGTTCCTACTGTACATCAATGACATGCTGAAAATAGACATTGGAGGAGATATCATCTCTTACGCTGATGATACGGTCTTGCTTTTTGGATCTGACACCTGGGAAAATACGAAATTCAATTCTGAAATTGGACTTTATCGGGTCAAATGTTGGTTGGATCAAAATTTACTGAGTCTCAATTCTAAAAAAACCAAATTTCTTGCCTTTTCAAAATCAATAGGCACCCAGCCGGCCTTTTCCACTCTAATTTGTCATTCCAAGTGCTTATTGTCTCAGTGTACATGCGAAAGAAGAATATGTGGTGAACAAAACATCAAATACTTGGGTATTATGATCAACAATACACTGAAATGGGACAACCACTCAAATCAACTAACAAATAAATTGAGAAAGCTAGTATATACTTTTTATGAGTTTAGGAAATTTTTGCCTATAAATATTTTAAAGATGGTTTATAAATCTTTGGTCGAATCCATTCTTTCTTATGGCAACATTATATGGGGTGGTACATATGAAAGCCAAATAAAAACTCTAATTTTAACCCAAAAGTGGATACTTAAGGTGATAATTTCGAAACCAAGGATGTTTTCGACGGAGGAACTGTTTGCAAATGATTGGATGATGGACCTACGACAATTATATATATTCAATGTTTCTAAGTTCATATATAAAAATAAAATTATAAAGAACATAAGTTGTCACGAGTATGACACAAGAAAAAAGCAGAATTTAAAAGTACCCCAAGCAAAGACTACAATGTTCCAGAGGTTCATCTCCACCACTGGACCGAAGATATTCAATTGTATTCTACAGGATTTGAGGGATATCCGAAATTTCAAGCTGTTTTCAAAGAGATTGAAGCAATTTATTATTAAGAATAAAAATTGTTTTCGATATATCAGTTGAAAAGCCCCTGTTGTAATCGAAAAAAAAAAAAAAAAAAAAAAAAAAAAAGGGAAAAGGGAATTAATTGTTCGGTTGTACAACTGTCTATAATTGTTTTCTAATCATGCACAGCACAACTCTTCAGGAGTTAGGTGCATTATCAAACAACTTATCTTAATCATGTTATTTACTGTATATGTCGGAGTTGTTCAATAAATTATTTGATTTGATTTGTTTCTGGAAATATTGGAAAAATAACATTTTGAATGGTTATATCTGCGGAATAATTGGGTGGATTTCACCCATTCACGAATTCGAGCTTCGCAAGTAAGGTCCAAACCTACTCTACAAATATAGAGTTTCTAAACTGTTTTTTTCGGAAGTTATTGTATTCACGGTCGGCCGTTAGGCTGAAGGTCTTAATTTTATTCGATTCGTGGAAGGGGATATTCATCTTCAACAGTGTTTTCACACTAATCTATAGCCATTCGATATTTCTTTTCTCCGGACGCATCTTTTTTCTTGTCTACAATCCAAACAGTTGCACTGTAGGATGAAATTGATGGGCGTATGATTTCATCATCGAGCAGTTTTTGAATCTGTTTTTGGATAATTTTTCTCCTGTGATGAGGGTGTCTAAAAGACTTGACATAAACGGGTTCCTCATCTTTGGTTCTAATCTTGTGTTTGACTGTGGTACTAAATGAGAGATTGCAGTTTTCAATATAAGAGATATTTTTTAATTTGTTGAAAAGTTTTAAAATTTCTCTTTTTTCTTCGGAGTTCATTTGGGCGGTTCTAATATTTTTCGCGAGTTTAAAATTTTCAGTTTCTACCGGAGAGTTAGATCTTTCGGTTTTTAAAATAGATTTTACCTGTTTTCTCTCGGAAAAATTAATTTCTACATCGTTTTGTATTGACTCAGCAATCGGTATGAAACAAAATACATTTTTTGCATGGACAATGCATTCAGGAGTCGAAAATTGTTGGAAATTTATTTTGGGTAATAAAACAACACCGTTTTCCATAGTTACAGGTACTTTTATGAAATTCTTCGCGGTAAGTTTGCGTGGTTTGATTTTAGTGGAGGAATATTCAAGGGTAAAAAGTATTTTCAAATCATTGATTTTCAATGTATGTCTTTTGTAATCGATTTGCACCTAATTTTCGTAGATCAGATTCCTTATAAAGCATCAAATTTCTTATGGCATTCTACTACATATACATACATTACTGAATTTGTTGCTCCTGGGTCAATTGAAATTTTCAAGTCTGTGTTGGGTAGATAAGTGTAAGATAATTTTGATTTTATTTGAATGCAATTCATATCTACTGTGCTTGGAATTCCGAGGCAATTTTCTGAAAATGTTCACCTTTATCATTATTTTGCCACTCTTCTTGAGGATCAACATTTTCAGCATACAATTCAGATTCACAATCTTCGGGATTTTCATTTTCTGATTGAAAATTGAACAGTTCTTCGGAAATGAAGTTTGGTCTTTGTTGATTTTGCGGGAGTGTTCTTGACGAGACAGACCTAGATATATTCGGCTGTCTGAAAGTATTTCTAGTTGACACGGACATAAGTGTAGGTCTCGATGCCGGGTTTGTTTCGTACATACTCGAACCTAGTTTTTTTCCGAAAACTTCACGATTTGTCGGATATCTTTGTACATTTGTAATAGGTTTCTTCATCGGAATTCATGGGCTTTCGAAGTTATTTGAGGCTTGATTCATCGAGAAATTTGATGTTTCGGATTTCTTGAATCATTTGGATTTAAATTTTGGTTGGAAGTTCTGCGATTGTTATTATATAGTGATTTGATGGTAAAAATGGTGGAAGAATACGATTATGATTTGACTTTTTTGGTGCTTCCTGTATTCTCCGTAGGAATTCACTGTATTCCCATTCTTGTTTTCTCTTTTCGTGAAATTGACACCTATTTATGCATTCTTCGATCGTTCTAGATACAAAATCACTGAGGTATGATTTATAGGGTTCCAAAACAACTATCTGGAAAGATTTCAGGGCTAATTTTTCAATTTCTTGTTTTTTGTATAAAAGGTAATTTTGGACCTCTATTTGGAGGGGAAGGTGTTGTAACAGAACATTTAAACTTTCCGATAGACAGCTATAAAATTCTAAATAATTTTCATTTTTATGTTGTACGCATTGTGTCAAAGAGGAAACTAGCAAGTCTTCATTGCGTTGGTCTCCGTATCTTTTTGCGCGCATGTTCTTGGGGAAGAGCGTGCTATCGTTTTGTCCAAATGTCTGTAATTTTGGATGATTGAGCCGAAAATGGTCTCAATCGACTAGGTTGGACTCACTGATGACGAATCCGGTGTCAAAATCGATTCTGTCCGGCCGGACGGCCGTAGACACGATAACTGTCGACAGAAGCAAGCTAGCAACTTGAAACTTTCAGGATAGGTTGCGCATCAGGATGCCGCGGCTAAGTCCGTTAACGGGCCAAATCGGTCAAATAGTTTCGGAGTTATACGCACTTGAAGTTATTTATTTTTTATTTCAGAAACTATTTGAGCGATTGGATTCAAACTTGGCAGTTAGGTGAAGTATAACAACGCGCAACTTTGAGCCAAATTTCGTCAGGATCATATAGTCAGTAAATTCAAAAAAAAATTTTTTCCGGAAACCATTCATCATATCCAAAAAAAATTCCATTCACACTTTGAGCTTCATATTTCACAGCAGTGTACCAAATTTCAGTTCGATACGATCATAATTTTTGGAGATATCGGGAAAAAATAAGTCAAATTTCGAGGTTTTCTTCTCGATATCGTTGATTTTTTCGGTATAACTCGAGAAATACTGATTCAGTCCTGATAACATTCACAGATAGTTTCGAAATGCTGAAAGACAACTTCATGCGAAATTTCGTGATAATCGTGTCATTAAAACAATTTGAAAAAAAAAATTTCTATGATTTTCTTATCATATCATCCTCATTAAATTCTGTATGAATCTTCGAACTGTTGTTTTTTGACGAAGTACTGGATTTCAATTCGATCTGATCTGTATTTTTGGAAATATTGGAAAAATAAAATTTTGATTGGGTATATCTACGGAATCATTGGGTGGATTCTACCCATTCACGAATTCGGCCAAACCTTCTCTACAAATATCGAGTTTCTAAGTTGTTTCTTTCGGAAGTTATTGTGTTTACGCAGTCGGCCGTTAGGCTGACCGTTTGGGCTCCAAATTAAAAAGAAGAGAATAGGGTGAAAGTGCTTGAGGAGCGAAAAATAAAGACAAATTATCTGAGAAAAAAAACAAACGATTATACAACAGGTTCTTGTCACTCAAATGCCAACCGTCATAATTGTTTTTGAACGAGTTTGAAATCAAATTAACTCCTAAATGTATCCCTAGTCGTTAATCTGGCGGTAATGATGCAACCTCTTACTCCCTATCTATTTAATTCAACTTTACAATTAAAATTGCTATTTACAAACACAAATTCAGGAACAGTGAATCTGAGGTCCGGGATTCGGACTTATCTTAATGTTAGGTGTGATGGTGTGTGGTGAAGGATCCGACGGTATGATCCTCCAAAATGCAGGTATTATACAGGTCGTCCAGTTTTTAGAGATTCCATCCAGAGCGAGGTCCAGAATTATGATATTCCAGTAATAATCAGCTTCGGTATAAAGGTATTCCAGCCATAATCAGCTCCAGTATTAAGGTAATCCAGTAAAACTGTGGGTCCGGTACTAAGATATTACCATGAGCGTTAGCCCCGGTACAAAGATAATCCAGTGAGCGTTAGCCCCGGTAAAAAGATAATCCAGTAGGCGGTAGCCCCGGTACAAAGATAGTCCAGCGGGCGTTAGCCCAGGTACGCAGACTGCAAATTTCAAAACTATAAGATAGTGCTAGTAACACGTGATCTCATTCTCAGTGACTCTAGACGTTATTGAAATAATTCACAAGTTAATAAATATGAGACGAAATATCTAGAACTCAGGAATAAGAGCACGTTATTCGATAGTAGAGAGATATTGCAACTTTTGAATAGCGCAAGCGTTATGCTATTACGGTGCGCTATATTGCTATATATAACGTTTTGGTGGTTACCGTGGATTTAACGGTCGTTCCAGAAGTAGACTTATTAGAGAGATATTGCAACTTTTGAATAGCGCAAGCGTTATGTTATTACGGTGCGCTAAATATAACCTTTTTGTGATTAACGTGGATTTAACGGTCGTTCGAGAAGTAGACGTATTGCTACACGTTTTTGTAACCGTTAGTCGTTACGTTAGTTATCAGTTTGTTTGGTTAGGTTATGTGAGACGTCAGATTTTTGTGTTACAAACTTACGTTTAAACTCCTAAAGCTTGATAATTTGCATTTCTGCATCAGTTTTTTGATTTTGGACAAAATGAGAATGAAATCGAAAGCGGTAATTTCACGTGGTGCTAATGCAGAAGAAGTGGAACTAGTTATATTACACAATATGCGGCGGTAGCTCAGTGGTTAGAGCGCAAGCCCCATGATTGTAAGGTCAGGGGTTCAAGCCCTTGGCCGGGTAATAACTTTCCGGTTTTTAGGGGACCGTCCAACCATTCGCTGTTGGGTAAACAATTAACAGTGCTGTTCCTAACGTGGCGCAAGGAATTAGTAACAAAGCCTACAGAGAACACACCCGGTATCCTAACTCTCACAAGCTTTGAGCTTCTGAGGGGTTTCGTTGAAGCCTAGGATATTCGGAAAAAATACAAATACAATACAATATAATTGGCATGGTTCAAACTATTCCTAATTTCCAACTTCTCATGTTGCTTCCAAAAGTATTTCTTAATTCGTGAAAAAGTAACAAATACCTATTTATGAAGAAAAATTTGCTTAGGTAGCACTAATAAATCTTAATGTCTAATATCAGTTGTATGTAAGAGGTATTGTAAAATAGATTTGAAAAATCTGAGGAAGTTGTGTAATTAATTCCGAAAAACATATTAACAAACAGCTTTTCTATGACAGTGATCGGAGCCGGAAGAGCCCGAAGCTTAACGATTCCTTCCCATATAGAATAGCGCAACGTAAATTGCGGCTCGCAATTTTCCGTAAATAACGTTAGACGCTAACGCTATTAACGTCGCGTTATTCTGAAAATGAATCTGCGCATGCTTAGATGTCGAAAATAACGTTTGCGTTAATAACGTTACACAAATTTGACACTGCAATATCTCTCTATTGCTACACGTTTTTGTTACAGTTACGTTAGTTATCAGTTTGTTTGGTTAGTTTATGTGAGACGTCAGATTTTTGTGTTACAAACTCACGTTTGAACTCCTAAGGCTTGATAATTTGCATTTCTGCATTAGTTTTTTGATTCTGGACAAAATGAAAATGGAATCGGAAGCGGTAATTTCGAGTGGTGCTAATGCAGAAGAAGTGGAACTAGTGATATTACACAATATAATTGGCATGGTTCAAACTATTCCTAATTTCCAACCCCTCATGTTGCTTCCAAAAGTATTTCTTAATTCGTGAAAAAGTAACAAATACCTATTTATGAAAAAAATCTTTTTAGGTAGCACTAATAAATCTTAATGTCTAATATCAGTTGTGTGTTGGAGGTATTGTAAAATAGATTTGAAAAATCTGAGGAAGTTGTGTAATTAATTCCGAAAAACATATTAACAAACAGCTTTTCTATAACAGTGATCGGAGCCGGAAGTCAGGCGTTTTCGTGCGATTGGAATTGAAATTATAAGTATAGCGTATTTTCGCGATGGAAACTGAAATCGACAGTGGAGCGTTTTGTAACGTTACAAGTTCACCGACGCTGACTCCAACCACAACATGAGGTAACGCGTTCCACACACCGAATATCCGGTTCAACGTGAATAGATTGCGCAAACTAACACCGAACAGATCATTCAGAGCTCGAAAGTAGTGATGAGGTCACCACGAGTCCTCCTGTCCATAAAAGTTGGTTGATTCATTAATATATTCAACTCAGAATCTGTCTGTATTGTAGTTACGTTACAAATGACAATATGTTAAAACTCATTATAATTTCATCTATCAAATTCAGCCAGTACTTTCTTCCAACAAATCAACCTTTTGCGCGCATGTTCTAGGGGAACAGCGTGCTATCGTTTTGTCCAAATGTCTGTAATTTTGGATGATTGAGCCGAAAATGGTCTCAATCGACTAGGTTGGACTCAATGATGACGAATCCGGTGTCAAAATTGATTCTGTCCGGCCGGCCGGCCGGCCGTAGACACGATAACTGTCGATAGAAGCAAGCTAGCAACGTGAAACTTTCAGCATAGGTTGCGCATCAGAATGCCGCGGTTAAGTTCGTTAATGGGCCAAATCGATCGAATAGTTTCGGAGGCATTTGAAGTTTTGAAGTTATTTATTTTTTATTTCAGAAACTACCTGAGTGATTGGATTCAAACTTGGCAGTTAGATGAAGTACAACGACGCGCAACTTTTAGCCAAATTTCGTCAGGATCATATCGTCAGTAATTTAAAAAAAAAATTTTTTTCGAAATTTTTTTCCAAAAAAATTTTTTTTTCGGAAACCATTCATCATATCCAATAAAAATTATACTCACACTTTGACCTTCTAATTTCACAGCATCGTATTTAATTTCAGTTCGATACGATCATAAGTTTTGGAGATATCGGGAAAAAATATGTCAAATTTCGAGGTTTTCTTCTCGATATCGTTGATTTTTTCGGTATAACTCAAGAAATACTGATTCAGTCCTGATTAAACTTCACAGCTACTTTTAAGATGCTAAAAGACAACTTTATGCAAAATTTCGTGATAATCGTGTTATTAGAACAACTTGAAAAAAAAATTTCTATGATTTTCTCATCATATCATCCTCATTAAATTCTGTATGAAACTTCGAACTGTTATTTCCGATGAAGTACTGGATTTCAATTCGATCTGATCTGTATTTTTGGAAATATTGGAAAAATAAAATTTTGATTGGGTATATCTACGGAATCATTGGGTGGATTTTACCCATTCACGAATTCGGCCTTCGTAATTAAGGTCCAAACCTTCTCTACAAATATCGAGTTTCTAAGTTGTTTCTTTCGGAAGTTATTGTGTTTACGCAGTCGGCCGTTAGGCTGACCGTAAACACAATAACTTCCGGAAGAAACGACTTAGAAACTCGATATTTGTAGAGTAGGTTTGGGGCTTAATTACGAAGGTCAAATTCGTGAATGGGTAAAATCCACCCAATGATTCTGTAGATATACCCAATCAAAATTATATTTTTCCAATATTTCCAAAAATACAGATCAGATCGAATTGAAATCCAGTACTTCATCGGAAATAACAGTTCGAAGTTTCATACAGAATTTAATAAGGATAATATGATGAGAAAATCATAGAAATTTTTTTTTTCAAATTGTTCTAATAACACGATTATCACGAAATTTTGCATAAAGTTGTCTTTCAGCATCTTAAAACTAGCTGTGAAGTTTAATCAGGACTGAATCAGTATTTCTCGAGAAAAAATCAACGATATCGAGAAGAAAACCTCGAAATTTGACATATTTTTTCCCGATATCTCCAGAACTTAGGATCGTATCGAACTGAAATTTGGTACGCGCGCACGTTCAAATTCGTTGCTGAAGCGGTCATCTACATTGAACATGCGCGCAAAAGTTGCTGCCTTCACGGCAGTGCTTTTTGAAATTTTTTTACTATAGTGCCAAGCCCTATTCAATCTCATAAAATGTTCCAAAGTGTCATATCAGCATTAAAATATGCTCCCTTTGAACACAAATTTATGTGAACTGCCCTTTTCAGGTTGTCGAAATAAGCTCATTTTAATAATGATATGAAGCTTAGGTATATTGGGGAAAAGTCACAATAAGCAGCCTTCTTAATACTATAGCCAAGAAGTGGAAAATAATATCAATGTAACTTTATTTCCAGTAAAGGCATATATGAATAGTAGTACATCGAAAAGAAATAGTGTCAATAAGAATACAAAGAAACAATACACGATACTCAACGAATTCTTAAAGCAGATATCTTTCCATTTCTTATATATACTTTAATATCTGTCTTTTGTAGTACCTAAGGTTAAATTCTGTTCTTTTGAAAGCTGGAAGTTTATTGAAATAATTTATGCAACCTACATTTTCACATCCAAACTCAATCTACGTTGTAGATATATCACTTGAGTAGATGTTTTATTATATGCGCAGGGATCCTTCAACATGTAACATAAATTTATCTGCACTTTCTAGAGTGCGGCCAAGCACTATTAACTCCATGATCCAAAGCGTCATACCAGTTGAAAAATAATATGCTCCCTTCGATTACAAATTCAAGAGAACCAACATATCAAGGTGGCCCAAATAGGCGTATTTCCATACTGATATAAGATTTTGGAAAAGTCATAATAATATAAATTTTGAGAATAAAATATATACGAAATTAATTTTTATCATGATACCCAGATAGCACAATAAGATCCTGGGGATGTTCTTGGGATTATCGAGCAGGGATATTAGTATATCCCAGGGAAATCCGAATTCGTCTATACATCATCCTCAGGATATCCTGAGGATATAGAATGTTACTAAGTGGGAATCCCCTAGGTGGTGTTTTTGTATATCCGGAGGATATACTCCACAGACCATAAGCTATCAAGAGGACATCCTGAGGATGACTTATTTAGAAAAGTGGGAACTCCCCCAGCGGTCTACGCATATATTCTAGGGATATAGTTCCAAGTTGACTATAGAACATCCCTAATTTAGACTAAAGCAATGTACGTAATTTCAATAATTTTTATTCTAAAAGAAAGCCTACAAAAAAAAGGGATACTACATATTTCTCAACTTATCACAGGGTTCAATCATCTTTTTACATCTCTCTAGCCAGCCAGCAACAGATTTTTCCGTCTTTCTCACTGTAGAAATTTTCGCAATTTCATCAGCGTCTGAAACAAAATATATAAATTGAAACAATAAATTAATTGCAGACTTATTTTGCTTACCATTTAGCAATTTTGTAATATACAATCTCCCAAATGTCCTCTTTTTCTTCGCCAGTTAAACTGCATTGCCGTTGTCACTGATTGGGGGAGTCATTGCCCCTCCTATAAATTCATAACTATTGTGTTTCTTCCGCATTGTGCAATCTCTTTGGCCTAAAATTAAAAGTCAGCAAGTTACATTAACATTATGACAAATGACATTCAGACAGTTGCAAATACTTATCAACACAAAATGTGATTTCAAGCGATGGACCAAAAGCTCCGGTTATAGATACGGTTATCCGAATTGAAAGATTTTCTTTCATCTATGTCAGTTTGGATAACCGTAACTATAACCAGAGCTTTTGGTCCATCGCTTGAAATTGATTAGTTACGGTTATCCAAACTGACAGATTATCCTTTGCCTATAAGTCAGTTTGGATAACCGAATGATAACCAGAGCTTTTGGTACATCGCCTGAAATTGATTCATGTTATCCCATTTTGACCATTTAAAAGGACATTATTCAACACATAGCATCAAGGGTAAGATGACAATCAAATACTCAGTGACCTAGCAACCATTAATCAAAGCAATACATTTAATCTTATTTCCTAAAATACTTTTTTTCTGAGAAGAAATTATCATTTAAATCTTCATCAAAATGAATTGACACTTAGGGCTCATAGGTTGAACCTTCTACTCATGAATTCATTTTAATCACTTGATGTACAAACTATTAATTGAACTCACGACTAGATGAAAAATTTGCTCATCACTTAAAAAAAATCTTAAATGTCTCCAGATCTGAGCTATTCATTGGGAAGGTTATATCCAAAGAATCATGATAATTAGTTGATAATAATAATACCGTTCTTTATTCTTTCTGAAAAGGGCATCGACCGAAGTCCTTCAGTCTATTGGTTGATATTTCATCGTTTGCTGGTTTTTGGGCTTCCTTTAGGTTTTGTTTTATTTTCTTCACATCTTGTACAATATCCAACACAATACTCAGGATAATGTGACACTGCATAATCAGAGTCTTAACCATACTTTGATCACCTTAAAAGTTTCACATACTGTCTTATCGAACTGCACCTGATCAACTCACAAATGTTCAAATAATTTTGTGTGCAATGCTTGTTGTATACATTATTTCACATTCTCTTGGTTTGATTTCTTCCACTCACTGTATTTGATGCTGGAAATGAATAAACATATAAAATATGTATTAAATTACTCCTTTTTGTCGTTGGACCCCTATGTTATATTTGTTAGCTAGTTAATGAATTTTTTATACTTACATACCACAGGGTATAAAATAAAGCACAAAATCACTGCCAAAATCCACTTTCGAAATGGACGAATGCAGAACGAGTTTACTGAAGACGACAAGTATACCATTTCATCAGTTCTTGTGTTTTGTGATGCCCATAATTAATATTACTCCAAGCATTGAGTTTTCAAATATTTCAAGTATTTGAAAACTCAATGCTCCAAGTCAAGAAAAGAAGCAAAAAAATAAAAAAATACTGATCAACGCAGAATCTGTCAAATGCCATGATTGACCGATCATAGATTATGAACAGCGTGACCAATTATTTTTTTCAAAATCTACCAAACCTTCTGTAGAAATCTACTTTTTTCTACCACAGTCAATTACAGAAATCTACTGAAAATCTACTGCTACCTAAGAGCAGCCTTTAGCACTTTATGTTGGAAGGAAAGTAGAAAACTTCAATGTTTCGTGTAATTTAAAAAAATATCGCAGTAATTAACATTCGCTCAGCAAAAAAAGCTAGAGAAGCACTACCGTGAAGGCAGCAGCTTTTGCGCGCATGTTCAAGAGAGATGACCGCTTTGGCAACGAATTTGAGCTGCTGCCTTAATTCACGGCGGTGCTTTTCTAGGTTTTTTTCCGATGAATTACTAGATTTCAATTCGATCTAATTTGTCTATTTGAAAATATTGAGAAAATAAAATTTTGAATGGGTATATCTACGGAATCGTTGGGCGGATTTTACCCATTCACGAATTTGACCCTCGTAATTAAGCCCTAAATCTTCTCTACAAATATCCCGTTTTTAAGTCGTTTCTTCCAGAAGATAACGGCCGACCTTAAACACAATAACTTCCGTAAGAAACAACTTAGAAATTCGATATTTATAGAGAAGATTTGGACCTTAATTACAAAGACCAAATTCGTGAATGGGTAAAATCCACCCAATGATTCCGCAGATATTCTTATATATTGACCTAAATGAAAGGCTCTTCCGTTTTGGATGGAAACGATGAAAATGCGGAAAATGTAGCGCACACACGCACTTATGATGGGAAATACGATATACTTATTGAGTGTGACCTGATTAGAGAAATACCCCAATGTAAGAGCCATCGATACGAGTTGTGCTATTTTTTCACATAATTCATGCGATTATAGTTAGGCTAGGTTAGGTTGTGCCACTTCTCAACTCAGAGAGAAGCGTTCTACTGCTTCAACAGTTGAAAGTAGAATTCTACTAAGATGGTTCGAAATACTACCAAAATCTACTGCTCAATTTCTGTCTACTAACAATGATGAAATTATAACGAAAATCTACCAAAAATGTAGATTTCTACCAAAATTGGTCACGCTGATTATGAACCACAGAACATAAAGTAATATAAACTTATAACTTCCTAATCTGTGTGATCGATAATCAATGATCTAATAATATATTATCACATTATTCACGTTGCTACATTGAATTTTCTTATATTATCAGATTATTTCTGATTTTTTCATAATCCACAAATGATATTCATTGATCTCAGCTTTCAGATATGCACCCAGATATATTAAAAAAGTGAATGATTCGATTTTACACCTCAAGTTGGATATTTTTCGTTATTAAATGATACAACATAGATCAAACCCATAAACATTCTGGCTCTTATTGGTATTTGAACCATCAATTAACGCGAAGGCGTATTTCGAAAAATTTGACTTGGATTGCATCGTAGCATTCGCAGCTACTAGAGGACATAATTGAGATATACGTATCCTAAATCGTAGGGATATCCCAAGTTGTACATCCCAAGTATGTCCTCTCAATGTCGAAAATTTAATGTGGGTTGCAGTTACTCAGAGGACATACTTGGTATATACGAACCCTAAATCATAGGGATATCCCCAATTGTACATCCCCCGTATATCCTCCCAATGTCCTGGGACATACGCCACGAATAGGATATTGAGAGGATATACTGGAGATATGGTGTGCTATCTGGGTAGCACCGGCACAAAGTTATTCGCAAATATTTCCTTCAATTCCCGCAGCAGTGAAGGATTGCTTGGATTTTTTTATTTTCTTCTCACTTTCGGCACCATCCAACACAGTCAATATTTAGAAAATACCCAAAAACTTAATCCGAAAAATTTTCTTCCAAATGACTATTTTGAATTTTGAATAATATTGTCTATGGCACCAACCGAACATGCCGTAGAAAATCGACGGTTGTTCTGGTGACAGACTACTTAACGATTCATCAGTCACCACGTTCCGTAAATACCCTTTTTTTCAGCAACCAACCGAACATTACACATTCGGAAAGCGATAAGTATCCTCTATCTATTCTGAAAAGTCATCGGTTGTTCTGGTCACGGAATACTCACCGTAACCACGTTCCGTAAATAGTCTAGTTTCCAGCAACCAAACGAACACCTAACATTTACGGAACGGATAACGGATAAGTAGTAACCGAGTGGTAACCGGAACAACCAAGTTGATTTACGGAACGTATTCTATGGAGAGTCTTTCACTATATATTTCAATATAGGCGCAAACTGATGGACGCGTTTATCGCTCAAGCGATGACATTTAAGTTGTCAGATGCTCCCCCGCCAAAATCGCGCGATTCTTTTTTTGTAGTTGAAAAATTTCAACTTCAAGAAAATGGCGGTATATTCAAGGGATTGTTCATACTCGTCTGTCATGATTATAGGCACTCGTTAACAAAATAAGTTCTTGGTCATAAGAGGTTGAATACAATGGATGAGGAATTATAAGTATATTGAAAAGTATTTTTTTCAACTTTTATCTAAGAAGAATTATTATTATTAATGTACTCAATTGCACTCATATAGTGACGATATGTGGTATTTCATATGCATGTACAATTTAATGTCTTTTTACACCAAGACGAAAATAAAATGTATCTTTCCATACTTATGATAAATCATTATATTGATTTAGCCATCTACCTCAAATAATCATTTCTGCATAACAAACTGATTCCAGCAAATACAATTTTTTCGACAGCTATGTGCATGTCCAAGGAATCAAATGCGTCTATTACTTCAATCCTTCGAAAAATATACATATAAAACCAATTACTATACTTGGTGAAGAGCTAGATCCACGTGGAAATAAATTCATGCAATTTGAAATGTGACATTTCATATGAAAAATCGCGCGTTTTCGTAATGACAGACGTCAGCCACAAATTACTGACATTGGGCAAAAAGATCGCGCGATTTTTGTTTTTCGACGCGTCCATGAGTACGAGCCTTATGATGGGCGCGAGAATCCGTTCCTGTTCAGAAAATGTGTATTCAATTGAGAATTTTTTCCGAAAAAAAATATTATGTTGCTTGCACTTTCGATGTGGGGTGAATGGAATCACAAGTTGAAAGCTCGTCCATATTGCTTTTGCTATGCAATGGAGACGAATAGAAAGGGTGTATCTAAATAGCACCGAAAAAATGTAAGGGGTGATTCTGTGATAAAAATTAAGGTGGGGTATTTGGTGTAATATTTTTTTGAAAACCTCCCCCCGATAATGTTACCCCCTCCGAAGATTAACAAAATAAATTGGTTTTCTTTTTATTTTTCCTGCATATTGAGCTAAAGACACGGAACTTAGTGAATATTATTCGTCAATAAAACTAAACATTTTGGAATTTTTTCAACCCTGAAGTATGCTTGGAAGGGGTTAAGATAGTCAACCCCTGAGATATTTTTTCTTGAATCTTTATTTTGGATTCACATTTTCTTTTCAAAATCAGATGCCTGAAAAGCCCGATTCATTCACTAACTTTTTTATCTCTACAAGCTTTTTCCAAAACTTAAGCACTCACGAGAAAAAAATATAAATATATATGATCTGAGAAACCGCATTGAAGATAAAATTCAGCAGGCACATTTCATCGCATACGCAATACAAGGCGGAGAAGAGTAAATGCTTGTTTGAAGCTGAAGGGGGTCATTTCCAACATTAATAATAATTGTATTGTCGATATTCAAGTTTTTGCTCATTGTTCGCAATTGTATCAACTGTAGAAGTCTTAGCCTAGTAGAATCATAATTTGAGTGGCTTTTGTTCAATAAACTGCTATATAAAATGCGTTATATTTTCCTCGTGAATGCTCTACTTTTCGAAAAAAGTTGGAGATAAAAAAGTTAGTGAATGAATTCGGCTTTTGAACCATGTTTTTAAAAGTGAAAACTGTATCCAAAAAAAAGTTGTAAGAAAAAATATCTTAGGAGTGGACTATTTCAACCCATTCTGAGCATACTTCAGTGTTTAAAAAATTCGAGAATGTGTAGTTTCATTGCCAAATAATAATGTGACGACTACGGCCCTGCGTGTGCTAGTATCTTCCAGAAAGCTCCAGACGTCTATGAGTCACCCGCCTCTCGCTAGAATCTTCTCGCAATCGTTGGAAATTCCTCGCGTGATGAAGGGACGGGCTCGGAGCAGCACAGGGACTAAATTAAAAAATTGACGGAAAATTTGACGAAATCACAGAAATAATGGAAGAGCATTCTAAGTTGATGAGTCCCTGAAAAGAATGACAATTGGAAGAGATTATTCGGCAACATCACACTATAACATCATGAAAACGGAAAATATCGGCGGAAGTGGAAAAATTAAGATCAAGCCTCCGACATTTGATGGAAAAGTTCCATGATCGACATATCAAAAACAATTTGAAGCTGCTGCGCTGGCAAACAGTTGGAGCGATAACGAAAAAGCCACAGCATTGATAATAGCTCGACGAGGAGAGGCACTCAACATTCTGCAAACGATTCCGGAGAGCCAACAAGCCTGTCATGAAGTTCTAACATCGAAACTTCAGATGAGATATGGTGATGCTCCTTTACAACAAGTTTATCATGCCCAAATCAGGAACTGGGTGCAGAAAACAGGAGAAAATCTTCAGGAGTTTGAAGCAGATGTGGCTAGATTAGTCAGGCTGGCTTAGCCAACTGCTGCAGACAGCTTCATTGAACTGTTATCAATCCAAACCTTTGTAGACGGAATCAAGGACGGTGAGACAAAACAAGTTCTGAGACTTGCACGCCCTAAAACCATAGATGATGCTTTAGTTCAGGCTTCAGAATTCGAGGCAGCGAAGCTGGCGTCGCGTAGAGGACAATTTCGTGTGAGACAAGACCAAGAAACAGACAAATCTGTTGAGGAAATTATCACAGAAGAAATCAACAGATTATTGTGTACGAAGAAAGAGGATGCTGTGTGCTGGTACTGTAATGAAAGTGAGCATATTAAAAGCAGAAAAAGAGCCACAGCAGGGAAACTGAAAAAGATCGGTGATAAGGGGCATAAACCGACTCAAGCTAAAAACGCCCCTGAACTGATGAGCACAGTTGCCTCGAACAAGATCAAGGAAGATGCAGATGTTTCATCAAGAAGACCATGCTCCGAGAGTAACAGCCATTGCTCACGTGTGGAAGACAAGGCCGATGTGACACGGACCGCAGTAATTAAAGATGACTGGCTACCTCAAGAAATCCAACGAGCACAAGAACTAGGCCAAAATGTTAAGTCGTATTTGGCACAATGGGAAACGTTAAAGATCGATAAAGGTCTTTCTTTAATGAAATAGGTTGTATGGAAGAATGTATAGAAAACGGACAACCACTACTACTAACAATAATAGTTAGAAATGACCACCGCCTTGTTCAATACATTCACATATCGTTTTCGCACTGAATCTGAAACGATGCGAAGTTCACAACGTTTCTGGCGCATTTATGCACAACACAATTTCATTCTTTCAATCTGACTGCAAATTTGATATTCTTTTCCTTTCAAAGCGCTCCAGGCAAGAAAATACAATGGCGCAATCTCGGGGCGCCTTGATGGAAAGTAACTTCCATTCTATGGCAGTCCAAAAGATTAATGTTACATATAACTGCGGCAGGGGCTTCCACATATTTTTGAATTTCACCACATACAAACGCATGATTACAATTCTTCGTTTCTGTCATTGAACAGAAACGAAAGGGAACTCGAACTTAATTCGCTTTTTGTTTTCGTTGGTTTCAAAATAGTTCTAGGATAGTGAATTTCGGAACCAAAATAAAGGTACTACTGGGTTTGTTTTGGTTCAGAACCGTCCAGAACAGTTCTGAACTCGGAACCAAAACAAAGCTACTAAAAACGGCTGTATTCTAGTACCGGAGAAGCAAGTACAAACAGTGCAATTAGTCTGCGTACTACCGTCAAGTATGTACGCACGGTACGTACTTTTTTGTCCACACGTCTTCAAAGTCATATTCAAGATTTCATTATGATGTCCGAATCTTATGGATGTGACATTTTGACATCAATTTGGGGTCCCTCAGACGTCATTCAATGACGCTTGCTTCGTCATGACCAAAAATGGACCTCCATTCGACATGCCTGGAACATGACTCAAAAACAGGAAAAAGTTAAACAGGGTGATTCCGGAGGAGACCGTCAAATTTTAAGTTGAGTTCATACTAGTCGAGACAGTTTCGAAACAATGTTTGGTTTATGGTTGGGGGTCTCTAATGAGACTATACAGGCTGATTTGTCTGATTCGACCGATTTTACTTTCATCAATAACCTTGGTGTGACTGAACCGATTTTGATGAAATTTCCATCGTAGTACAATATAAATGCGCGAATTCGAAATTTTTTTCAATTTTCCCAAAATACGCCGTTATTATTTTGGTAATTTCCGATTGGTTGTGCAGGTTGAAAAAATACCCTGTACATTGCGTTTCCAAAATTTCCCTATCTGTTTCAGATTCTTCCATTATGAGTTATTATTCAGTTCCATTGAATTTTTTTGGTACAACTCCAGTTTTCCGAAAAACAATTTTTCAAAGAAAGAAAGTTTCGAAAGTTCAATCCAACCGATTCTAGTTTTTTTTGATAACTTTGCTATGGCTAATTGAATTTTGACGAAATTTTCAGTGTAGTGCAATTTGAATTGGTACATTCAATATTTTTAACATTTGCCCAAAATGCAAATATGTTATAGTAATAATTTGAAATTAATTGCGCAGGTTGAAAAACACTCTGTACATTGCGTTACCAAATTTTCTTCATCTGTTTGAGATTCTACAATAATGTATTATTATTCAGGTGATTCTAATCATTCTTATCATTCCTGGAAAAAAAGCAGTGAGAATATTCTGCACTGGGTAGTGATGCTGTATCGTCCAAGGATGCAAAGCTGTTCGTCCGTTCGAAAAATATTTTTTACAAATTCGAAATTCATCTTAAATTGATCTTATTCTGTATAGAATTTTTCAATTCAGAGAATTGCTTAATTCAATTTTTTGCACACCTCCGCTTCTCTATAACAGGATTATTTCTATGAAACAACGTTCGTTAAGTTATTTCGTTCAATAATGTACCCATTTGCGCATATAAAGTCATTGTCTAAACTGAATGATTTCATAAAGAATATGAACGATTAAATATAAATTAAGATTTCGAAAATATTATTTTAGTAATTAGGACCTGCTTTTCATCCTTAGAATATACTGCTTTAATACCTAGTGCAATATTCTCATTGCTTTGAAGCGAAATTTCGATGATATGTATGTTTGAAAATTTATCCTCGGAAAACCGGAAGTGTACCAAAACAATAGAAACAACCAAATGATGACTCATTATTGTAGAATATGAAACGGATGAGGATGTTCTGGAAACGTAGTGCATAGGGTGTTTTTCAACCTGCACAATTAATTTCAAATTATCACTATAACGTACCTAGATTTTCGGAAAATGTTGAAAATATTGAATGTACTAATTCATATTGCACTACACTGAAACTTTCATCAAAATCTAATAAGATTGAAATTTGGAAATTTTTCTTCTTTGAAAATTTTTTTTCGGAAAACTGGAGTTGTACCAAAAAAATTGAATATACTCGAACAATGACTCATACTGCTTGATTCTGAAACAGATAGCGAAATTTTGGAAACGCGATGTACAAGGTGTTTTTTCAACATGCACAACCAATCTGAAATTACCAAACAACCGCGAATTTTGACAAAAGTTTGAGAATTTTAGAATTTGCTTATTCATATTGTGCTACGATGAAAATTTCTTCAAAAAGTTATTGATAAAAGTAAAATCTGTCGAATCAGACAAACCACCCTGTATAGTCTCAATAGGGAGCCCCAACCATAAACCAAACATTGTTTTGAAATTATCTTGAGTAGTGTGAACTTATCCTAAAATTTGACGCTCTCCTCCGGAAACACCCTATATAGTGTGAGTCTCTCACTTGAAAATTTGCCGTCAATCTTTTTATAATTTCATTACAAATAGGCTCAAACGGATCAGCTGATATTTTAAATTGCATTTTTGTATGAAAATGATATACAGCATGTGCCAAATTGGTGACATAAATTGTTTCAAATGGCAATCCTTCTTCTTTATGACTATGTCACAAATGCGTGCCGAAAAGGTTCTATCCATCTATGAATTGAATATGGGACTCATTCGCCAATTCGCAACAGGCAATGTGATTATTGGGTCTGACCCCAATCGATCTATTGAAGAAGACTAATCTATCGCTAATAATAATAGATGACCTGCATAGTCTACTGATCTCTTTGACATTAACTCCAATAAATTATATGCTCAAAGTGTCGTTTTGCATTTAGTTATATGAAATAATCATTTGCAGGTAGGAAGAAGATATACAATATGGCATCGGATGAAGATGTCCTAGGCATCTTTGGAAAAATGGCAACATTGAAAGGTAAATATATCTTTTACTCATTTGCGTTTCACTGTGTACCTGATTTCATTAAATTGCAAATGTTGAATTGAAAGTGCTTGTTGATTCAATAATTTTTCATCTGAATTATGGATCCTTTTTCATCACAACTGATTCAGAAAGTCTAGTTTACCGGGTAATAAATAACTTCTCGATTCTAGTGTTTCCATCATGTTAAGACAACTCATAAAGTTAGCTATGAACCTAAGAAGAAAACAATGTCGAAACAAATGTTATCAGAAAAGCGACACATATGAATATATATAATAAAATTAATAGTAATCTCATCCTATTAGTGGCGGAATTATTTTTTTTTCGGTAGTCCGAATAATTTCAATGAGGAAGTTCTGGAAAATCTGGACGGGTTACAATTCATGAGCCTTTACCCTATGGCAACCTTATATAGGCGGATTTACTACCCAAATATATAATAATAATAATAATAATAAAGCTTTATTCATCCTGTTAGAAAAACAAAATCGAAATAGAAAACTACTCACAAGAATCAGAAAAATATTCAGCATCAGAATAATAACATCTTTTAACTGAAATTACTTTAATTGCTTCCTTAAATTCTTATAATTCTGGATAATTACGGAAAGCCATCGAATAATTATTACCATTTCATAAAGACATATTAAAATTAATTTTGTTCACAAAAGAAAAACAACAGATTTGAATAAACTCAATCGGATATCGGCATATGAGAAAAATAATGGAAATCTATTTATTTGTGTGGAATCGTATCAAACAACATCACATTTTTTGCACATTTTTCCGATAATCGGATTGCAGAGCTTCTTCTGCTGTATACTTCTGATCTGCCAACATGCACCGAAACAATTATTGGAACTTTTGCTGACGACACAGCCATTCTGGCTTCCAACGAAAATCCCTCAACTGCAAAAAAACTGGTCCATGATCATTCAAATTCACCAGAGAGATGGGCAAAAAATGGAAAATTAAGGTCAATGAAGAGGAATCCAGACGAATCGACTTAACATATAGGAAAGAACCATGTCCATCAATACAGATGAACAACAAAATAATACCGAAGGAAAAATCCGTAAAATATCTACGATTCCACTTGGACACTCGACTTACTTGGAAAGAACACATCGAGAAAAAAAGAAAACAAATCTATCTCAAAGTTAGAGAAATACAATGGCTCTTGGGCAGAAACTCGAAGGTTTCATTAGAGAATAAAATTTTGCTGTACAAAAGCATAATCTTTGCAATATGAACATAAGGAATAGAGATTTGGGGATGCGCAAGCAAACCGAATGTAGCTATTATACAAAGATGTCAGTCTAAAACTCTGAAAACATGGCCAAAGCACCATGGTTCGTAACCAATCGAACGCTACATGAAGATTTAAGAATCCCATACGTACATGGAGTGATCAAAAACAGAAGTATAAATCATCACTCCAGATTGGAAGGGCACAAAAATACGATTCTGCAACCACTGATATCGACTAACCAGCCAAGAAGATGGAAAAAACTATGTCCAGCTGACTTGATAATGGATAATTAGGAGATTCTCTTATTGGAGAGAAACTTGTCAAATTTTATGATGGTGATTAAATTAGCTCATAGAATGTAGATTCTGATTGCTGATGAAAATAAATGAATAAAAAAAAAGATCGTCTTTCCTTCAATTTATTTGAACCTATATACCGTACCTAATGATCAGTTCTATTAAATCTGATAACGTTAAATAGGAACTCTGCTATCTGATCCTTGTTTTGAGTGTAGTCCTGTATTTTTGCGAATAATTATTGGCTATTTCTTGCCTGAAATTCAGTCGGGAAATTTTCGATTCATTCTCTTTCCTTCGAAGTACCTAGGCCTTATTCAAAGCGACATCCAAAATCCAAGTAAAAATTAGGAAATACCATTTCTTACCATGAACTCCTATACGATATTATTTTTGTTCTGGTCCATCAGATCAGTGGTACCCATAAGGTCCTCATTTGTGGCCGAGGAATCATAATGTTTTTTTGTTCTTTCTGTAAATACCGTTGTGCATATTTGGTATCGTTCATAGCAAATTTTGAAGATAATACGGTGACTATGCCATTGTCAATCCAACGCACACAAAACATTCCATTACTCCCATCTATTGCACTGTGCATTGTGCCTCTCGGCTTCAGACCAAACTTCCTCTTGTTCACAAGGGGTACCTATTATTTTTTCGGTAATCCGAATAATTTCAATGAGGAAGTTCTGGAAAATCTGGACGGATTACAATTCATGAGCCTTTACCCTATGGCAACCTTATATAGGCGGATTTACTACCCAAATATATAATAATAATAATAATAATAAAGCTTTATTCATCCTGTTAGAAAAACAAAATCGAAATAGAAAACTACTCACAAGAATCAGAAAAATATTCAGCATCAGAATAATAACATCTTTTAACTGAAATTACTTTAATTGCTTCCTTAAATTCTTATAATTCTGGATAATTACGGAAAGCCATCGAATAATTATTACCATTTCATAAAGACATATTAAAATTAATTTTGTTCACAAAAGAAAAACAACAGATTTGAATAAACTCAATCGGATATCGGCATATGAGAAAAATAATGGAAATCTATTTATTTGTGTGGAATCGTATCAAACAACATCACATTTTTTGCACATTTTTCCGATAATCGGATTGCAGATCTTCTTCTGCTGTATACTTCTGATCTGCCAACATGCACCGAAACAATTATTGGAACTTTTGCTGACGACACAGCCATTCTGGCTTCCAACGAAAATCCCTCAACTGCAAAAAAACTGGTCCATGATCATTCAAATTCACCAGAGAGATGGGCAAAAAATGGAAAATTAAAGTCAATGAAGAGGAATCCAGACGAATCGACTTAACATATAGGAAAGAACCATGTCCATCAATACAGATGAACAACAAAATAATACCGAAGGAAAAATCCGTAAAATATCTACGATTCCACTTGGACACTCGACTTACTTGGAAAGAACACATCGAGAAAAAAAGAAAACAAATCTATCTCAAAGTTAGAGAAATACAATGGCTCTTGGGCAGAAACTCGAAGGTTTCATTAGAGAATAAAATTTTGCTGTACAAAAGCATAATCTTTGCAATATGAACATAAGGAATAGAGATTTGGGGATGCGCAAGCAAACCGAATGTAGCTATTATACAAAGATGTCAGTCTAAAACTCTGAAAACATGGCCAAAGCACCATGGTTCGTAACCAATCGAACGCTACATGAAGATTTAAGAATCCCATACGTACATGGAGTGATCAAAAACAGAAGTATAAATCATCACTCCAGATTGGAAGGGCACAAAAATATGATTCTGCAACCACTGATATCGACTAACCAGCCAAGAAGATGGAAAAAACTATGTCCAGCTGACTTGATAATGGATAATTAGGAGATTCTCTTATTGGAGAGAAACTTGTCAAATTTTATGATGGTGATTAAATTAGCTCATAGAATGTAGATTCTGATTGCTGATGAAAATAAATGAATAAAAAAAAGATCGTCTTTCCTTCAATTTATTTGAACCTATATACCGTACCTAATGATCAGTTCTATTAAATCTGATAACGTTAAATAGGAACTCTACTATCTGATCCTTGTTTTGAGTGTAGTCCTGTATTTTTGCGAATAATTATTGGCTATTTCTTGCCTGAAATTCAGTCGGGAAATTTTCGATTCATTCTCTTTCCTTCGAAGTACCTAGGCCTTATTCAAAGCGACATCCAAAATCCAAGTAAAAATTAGGAAATACCATTTCTTACCATGAACTCCCATACGATATTATTTTTGTTCTGGTCCATCAGATCAGTGGTACCCATAAGGTCCTCATTTGTGGCCGAGGAATCATAATGTTTTTTTGTTCTTTCTGTAAATACCGTTGTGCATATTTGGTATCGTTCATAGCAAATTTTGAAGATAATACGGTGACTATGCCATTGTCAATCCAACGCACACAAAACATTCCATTACTCCCATCTATTGCACTGTGCATTGTGCCTCTCGGCTTCAGACCAAACTTCCTCTTGTTCACAAGTGGTACCTATTATTTTGAGCGTACGATCATCTCTGATGGACTAAGGAAATCGATATTTGTGGCGAAGGTTTGGACCTTAATTGCGAAGGCCGAATCCGTGAATGGATAAAGTCCTCCCAATGATTCCGCAGATATACCCATTCAAAATTTTATTGTTCCAATATTTTCAAAAATACAGATTAGATCGAATTGAAACCCAGTACTTCTTCGAAAAATTAAAGTTCTAAGGTTCATACAGAATTTCATCAGCATAATATGATCTGAAGATCACAAAATATTGAATACTTGAAAAAATATTTTTTTCGAATTGTTCTAATGAAACGATCATCACGGAATTCTGCAACGTTGTTCATCCGCATTTTCAAACTAGCTGCCGAAATTCATGATTGAATCAGTATTTATTTTGAATTCTTTCATTAGAGTGTAAAGTTAATGAACTAATTTGAAATAATGTGAAAATCGTTTTGTATGTGTACAGGGTGATTCATTAAGGTTGGCCACCGGCCGTATCTCGGAAACCGTTTATCCTATGACTTCCGGAAAAAAAATCTAATGACAAATTCGGCCCCTAGAAAATGATTGAAAATATTTTCGAGTTCGTAGTTCCCCACTAGAGGGCGCAATCTATCACTTGTAAAATATAATCTCATTTTTTACGAAATATTCTCCAGCTAACAGTGGTAAAGAATAATAAAATAAGAATCTACTCTTTCTATTAAACAACTTTTGTTCGAGTAATTTTTCTATATTTCCTATTTTTTAGTTATGGGATGGATAAACTTTTCTTCACGAAAAAAACATTCTTACTCCTGTATGGGTGAACCGATTTTTACGTAATTAGATTTCATTCGAAGGCCATCGAAGGCAGATCACAGAAACATATGACAACAATATACCGGGTGATCTAATTGAAAACTACAGACTGTTTTATGTCACTTTGCCCTATTTGTGCGTTTTACTGGAAAATTTCAAATGCAATGCTATGATTCTAACCGAGTGAGAATAAGCCAAGCATTATCACCTACTGACTTTTTGAAATCGCAGACAGATATCTTTGGTCGTTTCGGAGTTATTGACATTTTTAAAAATTTTGATAAGTATTGATCAACCCTGTGAAATGCAGGAGGAATTGAGTTATTTCATCTCTAAACAATTAGATGAAAGGAAAAAACTCATCAAAACAACGAAACAAGTTGATTTAGAACCAGTAAGCTTTGGCGATACTGTTCATTTTCGGTATCTATAGCTGTAAAAGTTTTTTAGGACGATTGCAAATCACTATTTTATGATGCAGTAGCTGAAAGGGAATACCCGATACGATATCCTGAAAGACGTCGTCATTCCAAAAGGGTATTCAAAAGATTGACACGAAGAGTGCGAGAAACTGGTAAGGTTCAATATCTTGGAAGAAAAAATAGAAAATGTAGAAGCCGTAATGAGGATAATATCATGAAAGTTTTGGCTTATTAACAAGACAAAGGAGCTTGAAATTTTAACGGAAGATCTTTTAGCAGGTTAGATATATGGTATCAACAAGAAGGTTGCCCGGCGCATTATGCTGCTAATGTTAGAGAATATTCATATAACGTCATCTCAAAGAGGTATATTGGACGAGGGAGTATTTTTCCATGGCCAGAAAGATCACCCGACCTCACAGTATTAGATTTTTATTTTTGGGGGAGAATGAAGACTTAGTTTTCCGAACACCACCCACTACAAGTGAGGATATTCAAAATAGATTTCGACAGGCAGCTTCTCCTCATACTGAAATTGTGGCCAGTGTCAACTCGACGAAAGAAAGACTTAATTTATGTGTAGAAAATAATGGTAGACATTTTAAATATTTGAATTGATTAGGTGTAAGTGTTGTTTTTCTGTTCAAATATTTTCGTTGTTGCTAATTTTTGTTTTATTTTATCGCATCATTGTTATTTCATGTGTGTTGAGTATTTTGCTGCGTTGTCATGACGCATAAAGTCACTTCCTTCTTTATTCAAGCTCACAGAAAGGATCAACATTGATCAAAATTTACAAAAATGTCAATGACTTCGAAACGACCAAAGATATCTGTCTGCGATTTTAAAAAGTCAGTAGGTGATAATGCTTGGCTTATTCTCACTCGGTTAGAATCATAGCATTGCATTTGAAATTTTCCAGTAAAACGCACAAATAGGGCGCAGTGATATAAAACAGTCTGTAGTTTTCAATTGGATCACCTGGTATATTGTTGTCATATGTTTCTGTGATCTATCTATCTAATTACGTGAAAATCGGTTCACCCATACAGGAGTAAGAATGTTTTCTTCGTGAAGAAAAGTTTATCCATCCCATCACTAAAAAATAGGAAATATAGAAAAATTACTGAAACAAAAGTTGTTGAATAGAAAGAGTAGATTCTCATTTTATTATTCTTTACCACTGTTAACTGGAGAATATTTCGTAAAAAATGAGATTATATTTTACAAGTGATAGATTGCGCCCTCTAGTGGGGAACTACGAACTTGAAAATATTTTTAATTATTTTCTAGGGGCCGAATTTGTCATTAGATTTTTTTTTCGGAAGTCATAGGATAAACGGTTTCCGAGATACGGCCGGTGACCACCCTTAATGAATCACCCTGTATATGCTATTGTTATTCTTGTATTTTCAGCTGGCCTGACGATGGCTTAGATGCCGAAATCGATATCCGAGTATATCCCTTTAGTACATGAATCAGTATTCTTTGAGTAATACCGAAAAAGACAACGATATTGAGAAAAAACATATTATAATTTTACATATTTTTTTCCAATATCTCCAAAAATAATAATATTATCGAGTTTAAACTTGGTATCCTACTGTGATATATAGAGCCAAAGCTATAAGCGGAATTTTTCTCGAATATGATGGAAAGTTCCCGGAAAAATTTCGGAAATTTTTTTTTTCAAATGAAGTGACTATTGAATTTTGTGGAGATCGTATGATCTCCACAAAATTCAATAGAAGTTGCGAGTCATTACGCTCCACCTAACTGCCAAGTTTCGATCCAGCCACTCAAGTTGTTCCTGAAATATCATGGAAATGACCTCAAAATTTCAAATGGCTATAACTCTGAAAACATTCGGCCGATTTGGCCCATTAACGAACTTACCTGCGGCATTCCGATGCGTGAACTACCCTGGAAGTTTCAAGTCGTAAGCTTGCTCTGTTCGACAGTTATCGTATCCACGGCCAGCCGACCGGACGAACAGAATGATTTTGACACCGGATTCGTCATCAGTGAGTCCTACCTAGTCGTTTGAAACCATTTTCGGCTCAAAGTTCCAAAATTACAGACATTTGGACAAAACGATAGCACGTTCCCCTTGAACATGTGCGCAAAAATGAAGCTTATCTATGATCTAGTGTGAAATCCTCTGAATAAAGAACATAAGGAAGGAGCATAATTCCTCACAAAGTGAGTCCGGGATGGATGTTGCATATGGCCGACTTTCCTTTCACTTTGAAGAGAGAACGACTTGCTCCGAGACTTCTTTGTCTGAAGAAACGAACTAACATGAGTCATACTTGGAGGTTCAATATGGGCGCATATGTCCCACTTTTATACGAAGTAGAAAAGCGTTATGCTCCTTCCTGTTGTTCTTTATTCAAAGGTGAAATCAAATAGACTAACTTGCCTGTTGAACTAGTTCAGTCACTTACGCTAGTCAATTTGTTCGTCCGCACATGAAACATCTTACCGGAGTAAGATGCCTCATATAGCGCCTAGGTAAAACTCCTGAATTTATCCCAAGTCGTTAATGATGATGTTGAGGATGCAACTTCTTACTCTCTGTCTATTCATTTCAACCTTACAATTAAAATAGCAATTATTATTTACAAAACACAAAGCTTACAGTGAATATGAGATCCGGGATTCGAAGAGCACTTATCTTAGTGGTTGGTGTGATGGTATGTGGTAGATGGTGGAGGATTTAGCGCTATGATCTTCCAAAATACAACTCTGGCACCAGACAATACAGTCGAACCTCGTCTCTAATGCCAAGATTTTCAAGTAATAATCAGGTCGTCTGGTTCTTAGAGCTCCCATCCAACGCGAATTCCAGTATTAATATATTCCAGTACTAAGGAAGTTGTCCAATTCAGACTCCGAAACAAAGATATTTCAATAATAGTTATCTTCGGTACGAAGATATTCCAGTAAGAGTTAACTCCGGTACTAAGAAAATCCAACCAAACCCTGGGTCCGGTACTAACACCTCTTTTGAATAGACGTCTTATAAGAAACAATAGAACTTAAAAATTCCACGATTTTTATGGATAACGAGGTACGTTAATTCGGTTAACTCGCCAGGTTTTAAAGTTACAGCTTCTCCGTACCAAAAAAAAAGATGTCCTCATCATCCGGTCTGATGTCGATCGGTCACGCATGCGAAACACAAACTAAACCGTCAACGCGGAGATCGTTCTTAAGCTTTGAATAACGAACAACATTCGGTGACAAATTTCATCAGGTATCATTGTCTCGAAGCAAATGAGCCATGACAAAGTGCACATATGGAAAATCTCTTTGAACTAACAAATTTTTTACAAAAAATATTTTTCTTGGAAATTTCTGCACGCCTGTAAAGAAGATACAAAGACCTTGCCAAAAAAGTACCACATGACCTACTTTCTCTATTCAAAAAATTTAGAGGGTTCATGGGGATGACACAGGGTGCAACAAAAATCCTTCAAAAATGTATATTAATTTGGTAAAAGTGAAACAAAATGGACCTGTTTCAGGATTTTGTTGCCAAATATTTTTCTTCTGAGAAAATGAATTTGTTTCATAATTTTGACGCGCACTATAGTGAGTTTGATAATTCAACATTTTGCAAAAGATCTGGAAGATGTATTGTTGTAGTATGATTTTGAAGAAATGGATAAACTATGCCAATTTTTGATGAGCAAAAATATCGACTTGAAGAAATAATTGGAATAGATACAATAGTGATAATTATTCGAATGGGAAACAATACATAGGAAAAAATTGAAAATAATTATCAAAACATAATAATAAAAAAATAAAAATAATTCATTCCTCCTTTGAGACATCATACAATGTATAGGAATAGTCATCAAGAAAAAAAGAATGAATTAATATTATGAAAATACAAAGTAGAGAATTTCAATACAAAGAAACAGAGTTTTAAAAAGAGATGATACATAATAGAATTGGCATAGAATTCTTGAATACCATAATAGCATTTAGGCAAGGGATTATATAGTTTCATTCTTGTGAATGTTGGTGACGGCTCAGACTTTTTAGTATTATGGTAGGGAATACTTGAAATATCCTCATGCCTAGTACTCAGTACATGTTTTGAGTTTTTTCAAATTTTGATGAACATACATAAGACAGTTCAACATGCATATAGAAGGAAATGTCTCAGGTTGAAAATGAGACTAAGTTTTCTCTTCTGTGCAACAAGTACACGCCCAGCATCTGGGGATGGACCCCATAGAAACGCATTGTAGCATAGGTGACTATATACATTGCTAAAATAGACCCCAACAAGAGAATCCAATGATAATGAACTCTTGAGCCGAGAAATAGCAAAGTACCTTTTACTGATTTTATAACGTACGCGGTCAATGTGGAAGGACCATCTCAATTTACTGTCCACGCTAACCCCTAAAAAACTAATACACTCCGATGACCTGAGGCTGAGTCCGAAAGGTTCACAGTGAAATCAAGACTGTCCCTGATCTGAAACTTGATGATTTTGGTTTTATCCAAATTAACAATCAAGGATCCCCTTTGGCAACAGACAATACATTTTTTGACGAGAAAATCACAAATCATTCTCCGTTCTTCATTATTACGAGCTGTTATAGCTAAGAACGTATCATCAGCAAACATAATCATAATGCTACAATTTACTGAGGAAGCTCATTGATGAATAACAGAAAAATAAGAGGTCCCGCAACTGACCCCTGGGGGAGACCTTACTTAAGATAATATCTTCGGGAATAGGAGTTACCCAGCTTAATCACCATAGATCGGTTTGAGAGGAAACTGTGAATCCTATCGAGGAATACTCCTCAGCCATCCGTTTGATACATTTTCTCAATAAGAAACTCTGGTTGAAGGCAATCAAATGCACGATTTGGATCGAAAAACACTCCAGCGACTTTATCCCCATCATCTAATGAGGAATGAACGAATTCGAGAAACTCGCAGCAGGCACTTAGAGTGGATTTTCCAGCTCTGAAACCATACAGACGACTTGTCAGGACGAAAAATTTTGAAATACATTCGACGGCAGAATATCCTCTCAATTACTTAGATAGCTGGCTCAGCAAAGAAATTGGACGATAATTTTCCGAGAATTCAATACTACCTCTTTTATGAACTGGTTTCACCACTGCTTGCATTAATACTTTATACTTTCGGTCGACACCGAGAAGAAGGAAGCAATGACCTCAAGGGACAAGTAGCCTCAGCCGAAGAAGTTAATAAATCCAAATACCCCTGAAATCTGGCGTCAACAGTATCACAGGTGTATAAAACTCGAGAATTAGTATTGGAAATCATGGAGGAAATGTTCTCCAAATTTGAGTGCGATAACATTCTGAAAGTTATAAAATCTTTTTCAACAAGTTTTTTATGACGAAGGTGGTCTAGAATGAGAGCTTTATGGTGACCAATAAAGGGTTCGTGTACGGATACCGCAATGCTCATTCTATTGACATTGGCAGCCATGTAGTTAACCTTGCTAGACGGAGTTTTTCCAATGTTTATTTGTAAAGACTCTCGTAGGCTCCAAGGAACATTCTAATAAACTAAAAGCAATAAAAAAAAAACATCAAGAAGCATTTTCGAAGGATCGTTAACTGAAAGGATGTCAATTTTCAGATCTCCACAACTGTTACTTCGGTGAAAAGGACTGTATTCGAAAATAATAATGATATATGAAATTGTAAACTGTAAACTCAACTTAAATTTTATCGAAACTAAAGGAAATGGAATGAATAGAACGAGCCACTGAAAAGACAAAACCACCTACCTTTTCATGTGAGTTCACTGGTTAAGAAACTCTGGTCCAGAAGAAAATTGCAGACTTTCGGGGAAAATTGCACAGTATCCAATCGAAGGCACTAGCTCATCGAGACAGATCGCATAGGAAAAATGCATACCTTTTTCAGCTGACATGTGTCGCGAAATTATACTCCGTGTTGAATGGCATGAGTGTTCCAGCATATACAGGAAGTACCGTAATTTAACCGACCATCTTATTATAAAATATTTACCGAAAGAAAAAAAAATTGAATGAATAACTTTCCTAAATCTCAAAATACCCCGAGAGCCTTGAGAAAAAAAAATATATACCAAATAACAAACAACAAAAAAAAACATTATGTCCATTATTGGGGTAATGAACAGAACTTCACCACGGGTCTTTGCACAGTACCTCTGGATGCACAGAGAGTACAAACACGAACCCTACCGTCCTCACCGAAATAAAGGGTTTCTATTCTCCCTAGCAACCAATGTAAAGGAGGCAATTGTTCATCCTTGATGAGCACGAGCTTACCCGGTAAGATAGAGCATCCCTCGTCAGTATACCATTTCCTCCGCTGTTGCAGAGTATTAAGATACTGACTGTGCCAGCGTTTCCAAAAATCTCTATGAAGGCGCGTAATAAGTTGCCACCGGGAAACTCGGTTCATAGGAGTTCTCGAAAGATCAGGTGGTAAAGGGAGCCCAAGTTAAGAAATGCCAGGAGTGAGAGCAGATATATCGTTAGGGTCGCTACTCATAGGGCTAAGAGGGCAAGAATTCAGTACCGCCTCTACTTGTACCAGCACGGTATAAAATTATTCAAAAGTCAACCTTTGATCCCCAATGACTTTAAATAAGTGAGATTTAACTGACTTCATTCCCGATTCCCACAATCCACCGAAATGAGGAGCGGAAGGAGGATTGAAATTCCACTCGATTCTCTCTTCCTCAGTAGCTTCCTTCATGTGTTGAAGAAGTTCACGATAAGCTCCCTTGAAATTTGTACCGCAGTCACTGAAAATTTTATCAAGACGACCTCTACGATCGATGAATCTTCGGAGTGCTGCAAGAAAGGCCGGAGAGAAAACATTCGAAACAAGCTCTAAATGTAATGCCTTTGTTGTAAAGCACACAAAAAGACATACATAAGATTTTTTGATTTGATGCCTCTAGATTTGGAGGGAGTAGTGAAAAAGGGGCCCCCAAAGTCCACACCAAATACTGAAAAGGTTTCACAGAAGTGACTCTAACAGCGGGAAGATTACCCATCAAGGAATGAATTGGTTTAGGATTGTATCAAGAACAAACAAGACACTTTGAAACAACTCGTTGAATAGCACGTCTAGGAGACAATATCCAAACCAGCTGAGAGAGAAGAAATTGAAGTGTTTGAGGTCCCAGATGTAAATGAACTTCATGGAAATGTTCAATAATCAGATCGGTTAAGCGAGGTTTACATGGCAATAAGGCAGGATGTTTATGATCGTAGGATAAACCCGAATATGTTAACCGACCGCCAACTCTGAGAATTCCTTTATCATCGATGAAAGGATTTAATTTACGGAAATGCTTAACAAGAGGTTTGTTCTTATGTAAATTGTGGATTTTCTGGTCGAAAACAGTGCATTGAACATGTTTAATCAATTGGAGAAGAGAATCCTTCAACTCTAAAGAAGACAATATTCCAGTCCTTTTGAAACTAGGAGTTCGTGAGTTAGAGATGAATCGCATAATAAAAGCTAAAACTATTCGAATTTTGGAAAGAGATGAATATTTCTCGGTTAATTCTCCAATGATTCCCGACGTCACAAACGAAGCCAAAGTTACAACTCTTTCCTCGCCCGAAATCAACGTATTATCAGTACCGGCAAACATACCTTCTCCCTCGGCATATATTTCACCAGTCCCTAGCCAAGCAGGTCCCGGCCACCATAAGAAACAATTTTTAAGTTCATTTGGTGTGAGTCCTCGAGTAGCACAATCCGCAGGATTTTCCGCGGAACGTACGTGAAACCAACGATCAGGAGGAACTAACCCTTGTATTTGCGCTGTCCTGTTACTAACAAAAGTTTTCCAACGATGTGACTTTATCCATGTGAGCGCGACTGTTGAATCGGACCAAGCGGAAACCTGTCTATGGTAATTTTTTCTCTGTGAGTTTTCAACACTAAGGACATCAACATGGACAAGAGTAGAGCAGCACAAAGTTCCAATCTGGGCAACGAAATCCTTTTTACTGGTGCCACCTTAGATTAAGCACAAATGAACGAAGTTCTAACGGACTTATTAGCGGAAATTGTCCTACAATAAATAACAGCAGCATAACCTCTTTCACTGCTATCTGAAAATCCATGTAACTCGCATTCAACGAGTACTCCTGAAATATAAAACGAGAAATCTTGACATTGAAAAGTTCAGATTTACATGAACTTCATTTGATATGTAAGTCAATGGGTCCGATAATATAGACCGTTTTGTACTATCAGGTCCCTGTTTTATCTCAACACAATACGAAAAACAATCCTGTCTTGGAAGCCACCTCAAACCTGAAATCTTCAACGCAGAATCTGTTCCGAACTCAATTGAAGACTGATGCTGATAATCAGCTGGAATTTTTTCCAGCAGCTCTGGAGAGTTGATACTCCACTTCCGCAGATCGAAACCTCCTTTCTGCAAAAGAAGAATTAGTTCCCTTTGAATTTGTAAAGCCTCACCCATATCTTGATCACTTGAGAGCATATCATCCACATACAATCAGAATTCAACACCTCAGAACCCTAGAAAAATTAATTTTTTCATCCCTTACTAACTGTATCAAATACTTGATTGTCTCAGTCTTTACTTGTCGGAAATTCATCTTGATGATTAAAAAGTAAAATAACTTATTTCCGCTTTATATATTTATTTTCAGAACAATTGTTTCGTCATGATAACATGACTTCATCAGGTGAGTATGGTAACTGACTACATTTTTGGGACACAGTTCTTTAAATAGTTGAAAAAAAAAATGAAAAAATATGGTGCGAAATACAAGAAATTATGGGAATTCCTGGGTTTCAAAAAAGGTTGAGTAAGGGAGATTTATTCAGGTCCGTTTGGTCGTTGAGGAGAATCTGTTTTTTATTGTACCTATTTATCTCCATTGCTTCCAGGAAGTTCAATTTTAGGGTCTTATTTTCCACGTGCAAAATTTCGAAATTGTTGTCGAAATCATGCCCAGTCTCCAACAAATGTTTTGCATATGTTGAATTATAAGCTTCGTTTACGTATGCTTTCTGGTGTTCTCCTATCCTAGTCCCAAATGATCTACCCGTTTGACCAACGTATACATATGGGCAAGTACCGCAGTTCAACTTATAGACTCCAGACTTTCTATCTTTAGCGACTCTATCTTTATTGTTTTTTATTAAATTTCCTAGTGAGTTTCTAGTCCTGAATGAAATATGGCAATTATTATTTTTCTTTAGATATCTTGCTATTTTTTCAGATTTATGTCCGATGTATGAAAGAGAAGTATATTTATTATTTTGTGAAATTGTCGGATATACAAGTGAAATAGATTTTTTCAGTTGCATTCGATTAAGTAGTTTATTAATGACGGATGGATTGTAACCATTGTTAAATGCAATCTGCTTTATTGTATTTAGTTCTATATTAAAGTTCTCATGTGTCATGGGTATGTTGATCAATCTAAAAATCATGCTATTATAAGCTGCCAGTTTTTTAGCATATGGGTGGTTAGAGGAGGAATGAATTGTGAGATCTGTGTATGTTGGTTTTCGAAAAATTGAAAAATCATGTTTATTATTAATTTTCGTGATTTTTAAGTCAAGAAAATTAATACTATTATTTTGTTCCTCCTCATATGTAAATTTTATTGTGGGGGATAATGAATTCATGAATTCTAAAAACATCGCGAGTTGTCTCTTGGTACCGATAAATAGGGTTAAAATGTCATCTACGTAACGATACCATTAAATGAACAATTTGTAAAAGGGGCTTTCTCGGATTTAAACTCTCATCGTCCTCATACAATATTGTATAAGGACGATGAGAGTTTAACCATGGGAAATCCACTTAGCCCGATTTTAGCCGAAATATTTATGGTCTTCCTGGAAACTAAAATCCGAGAAAGCCCCTTTTACAAATTGTTCATTTATTGGTATCGTTACGTAGATGACATTTTAACCCTATTTATCGGTACCAAGAGACAACTCGCGATGTTTTTAGAATTCATAAATTCATTATCCCCCACAATTAAATTCACATATGAGGAGGAACAAAATAATAGTATTGATTTTCTTGACTTAAAAATCACGAAAATTAATAATAAACATGATTTTTCAATTTTTCGAAAACCAACATACACAGATCTCACAATTCATTCCTCCTCTAACCACCCATATGCTCAAAAAGTGGCAGCTTATAATAGCATGATTTTTAGATTGATCAACATACCCATGACACATGAGAACTTGAATATAGAACTAAATACAATAAAGCAGATTGCATCTAACAATGGTTACAATCCATCCGTCATTAATAAACTACTTAATCGAATGCAACTGAAAAAATCTATTTCACTTGTATATCCGACAATTTCACAAAATAATAAATATACTTCTCTTTCATACATCGGACATAAATCTGAAAAAATAGCAAGATATCTAAAGAAAAATAATAATTGCCATATTTCATTCAGGACTAGAAACTCACTAGGAAATTTAATAAAAAACAATAAAGATAGAGTCGCTAAAGATAGAAAGTCTGGAGTCTATAAGTTGAACTGCGGTACTTGCCCATATGTATACGTTGGTCAAACGGGTAGATCATTTGGGACTAGGATAGGAGAACACCAGAAAGCATACGTAAACGAAGCTCATAATTCAACATATGCAAAACATTTGTTGGAGACTGGGCATGATTTCGACAACAATTTCGAAATTTTGCACGTGGAAAATAAGACCCTAAAATTGAACTTCCTGGAAGCAATGGAGATAAATAGGTACAATAAAAAACAGATTCTCCTCAACGACCAAACGGACCTGAATAAATCTCCCTTACTCAACCTTTTTTGAAACCCAGGAATTCCCATAATTTCTTGTATTTCGCACCATATTTTTTCATTTTTTTTTTCAACTATTTAAAGAACTGTGTCCCAAAAATGTAGTCAGTTACCATACTCACCTGATGAAGTCATGTTATCATGACGAAACAATTGATGTGAAAATAAATATATAAAGCGGAAATAAGTTATTTTACTTTTTAATCATCAACTGTATCAAAGTTCACAAGACCAGAAACGGCGCAGAAGAGATTCCATATGTGACCGTATTCAATTGGTATAATTTAATGATTTCTGACGGCGAAACCCCCCAAAAAATCCGCTGAAAATGTCTGTGCTCAGGCTTCATCAAGATTTGTCGATACATTCGTTTGATATCTGCCGAAAAAACGAATCTATAACTTCGATATTGAAGCAAAAGAGCAATTAAGTCCTTTTGTAAAGGTTGACCGGTCAGAAGACAATCATTCAGCGAAAAATAGCCGGGAACTTTGGTCGAAGTATCGAAAACCACTCTTAATTTTGTTGAAACGCTTTCTGGTTTTACTACTCAATGATAAGGAACATAGTATGAATTTTGAGGTAAATCTTCAGTGGATACCAAAGACATATGACCGCTCATCTCGTAATCTTTCATAAACTCGCTATATTCTCTATATAATGTTTCTGATCCTGAAAGACGACGTTCTAATATAACTATTTGAGTTCACTGTGGATAGAATACTGATAACAAAACAGTGTGTAACTACTCTCTAATCGACACTTTCTTGCGTCTAACGCACGTTTCGGAAACCAAGCTTCCTTTGTCAAAGTTACTGCAGTAACGATATGTCTTTGACAAAGGAAACTTGGTTTCCGAAACGTACGTTAGACGCGGAAAGTTTAAGTGGATTAGGGACGACGTTCTAAATTAGTGAAACGGCGTAGTACCAATGAGTATGTATCACCAAATGAGGAAGTACCCTCATCCTTGAAGGGCAAAGCCACCATGTAACGACCAGATGGATCGCGAGAAACGCTTTTCACGAAAAGTTGCTCGCACAATTCGTCCCCAGCAGACGCTGTTTCGATTTGAGGAACTTCTTCGATTTCCCAAAACTTTTTCAATGTTGATCCAGATCATTATCTCTTTCCAAACCAATTTGGAAAGAATTTGATGTAGTCTCATAAGGAGACTTCACCTTTTCCATGGGAAACCAACCAAAAACTGTCAGAATTGCGGACTGAAACATCGCCCTTTATAATGCGTTCTTTGAGATTTAACGTAAATATTTCAGCACCGAGTAGCAAATCGATAGGACCGGGAGTGTGGAACTTCGGATCGGCCCACTTCAGATTAGAAATGAAATTTTGAGATTTCCTATTAGGAAAATAGGAATTTGGCATATGTGAGCATATTTTATTTAATACCAACGCATCGAATGTGAAGTCAACACTTCGGTTTGAGAACTAAGCATTTCCTGCAATACCAACAAGTGAACAATGTGAATACAAACTTTAATCCCGAACGATTTACACAACTTTGAGTAATAATATTAGCCTGAGAACCAGCATCTAATAAAATTCTTATACATTGATACCATCTTTTTCCTCATTATCTGCGGAGAAAGTGAATTGGTACGATGGCTGAAAGAAATGAAATATTATATGTGAATGGCAATTTATCCCGAGATGAAAAATGAAAAAGATGATTTTGCTAGAACAACAATATTCAAGACATAAAAAGAATTTTTTTTCATTTAGAGCAATGAAAAAGAAGACTATAAGGTATCAGGAACTGACGATTTTCAACAATTATAATACCTGAAAGGTGTTCGAAAATAAAAAAAGATATTAAAATAATTGCATGTAAGATTTCAATTATGTACTTAAGAATAATAAATATCATATAGGCTACATATTCTTTTTCATTCACCCCAAAAACCTAATAGGGATATATATTTGTGGATATATTGTGGATACATTTGCGGACAATTGTGGATATATTACACAAAACTTTGCAAGTGATTCCCCGCAGCATAGCTTTCCCGTTGTCACTTACAATAACAAGGTAGACGGAATTATCCGATGAGATTTGCATATTTGCCTTCATGAACAGGTATGTTGTTCGTGTCACAAAATGAGGAAATCGTATAATCGCAATTTTACCTTCGCTGTTATTGAATCCATGCAAAGATTTCCAAATATAGTGTTTATCAGGCGATAATACATAATTAACCTCTGAACCAATTGATTTCCATATGAATTTTTATTCTCGAGGGCGATTCGAGTATATTAAAAATTTCAAAAAGCACTGCCGTGAAGGCAGCAACTTTTGCGCGCATGTTCAATGTAGATGACCGCTTCAGCAACGAATTTGAACGTGCGCGCAAAAGCTGCTGCCTTCACGGCAGTGCTTTTTGAAATTTTTAATATACTCGAATCGCCCTCGAGAATAAAAATTCATATGGAAATCAATTGGTTCAGAGGTTAATTATGTATTATCGCCTGATAAACACTATATTTGGAAATCTTTGCATGGATTCAATAACAGCGAAGGTAAAATTGCGATTATACGATTTCCTCATTTTGTGACACGAACAACATACCTGTTCATGAAGGCAAATATGCAAATCTCATCGGATAATTCCGTCTACCTTGTTATTGTAAGTGACAACGGGAAAGCTATGCTGCGGGGAATCACTTGCAAAGTTTTGTGTAATATATCCACAATTGTCCGCAAATGTATCCACAATATATCCACAAATATATATCCCTATTAGGTTTTTGGGGTGAATGAAAAAGAATATGTAGCCTATATGATATTTATTATTCTTAAGTACATAATTGAAATCTTACATGCAATTATTTTAATATCTTTTTTTATTTTCGAACACCTTTCAGGTATTATAATTGTTGAAAATCGTCAGTTCCTGATACCTTATAGTCTTCTTTTTCATTGCTCTAAATGAAAAAAAATTCTTTTTATGTCTTGAATATTGTTGTTCTAGCAAAATCATCTTTTTCATTTTTCATCTCGGGATAAATTGCCATTCACATATAATATTTCAACTCTTTCAGCCATCGTACCAATTCACTTTCTCCGCAGATAATGAGGAAAAAGATGGTATCAATGAATAAGAATTTTATTACATGCTGGTTCTCAGGCTAATATTATTACTCAAAGTTGTGTAAATCGTTCGGGATTAAAGTTTGTATTCACATTGTTCACTTGTTGGCATTGCAGGAAATGCTTAGTTCTCAAACCGAAGTGTTGACTGCACAATAAGACCAATAGGCCAAGTTACTCCATCCTTCACATTCGATGCGTTGGTATTAAATAAAATATGCTCACATATGCCAAATTCCTATTTTCCTAACAGGAAATCTTAAAATTTCATTTCTAATCTGAAGTGGGCCGATCCGAAGTTCCACACTCCCGGTCCTATCGATTTGCTACTCGGTGCTGAAATATTTACGTTAAATCTCAAAGAACGCATTATAAAGGGCGATGTTTCAGTCCGCAATTCTGACAGTTTTTGGTTGGTTTCCCATGGAAAAGGTGAAGTCTCCTTATGAGACTACATCAAATTCTTTCCAAATTGGTTTGGAAAGAGATAATGATCTGGATCAACATTGAAAAAGTTTTGGGAAATCGAAGAAGTTCCTCAAATCGAAACAGCGTCTGCTGGGGACGAATTGTGCGAGCAACTTTTCGTGAAAAGCGTTTCTCGCGATCCATCTGGTCGTTACATGGTGGCTTTGCCCTTCAAGGATGAGGGTACTTCCTCATTTGGTGATACATACTCATTGGTACTACGCCGTTTCACTAATTTAGAACGTCGTCCCTAATCCACTTAAACTTTCCGCGTCTAACGTACGTTTCGGAAACCAAGTTTCCTTTGTCAAAGACATATCGTTACTGCAGTAACTTTGACAAAGGAAGCTTGGTTTCCGAAACGTGCGTTAGACGCAAGAAAGTGTCGATTAGAGAGTAGTTACACACTGTTTTGTTATCAGTATTCTATCCACAGTGAACTCAAATAGTTATATTAGAACGTCGTCTTTCAGGATCAGAAACATTATATGGAGAATATAGCGAGTTTATGAAAGATTACGAGATGAGCGGTCATATGTCTTTGGTATCCACTGAAGATTTACCTCAAAATTCATACTATGTTCCTTATCATTGAGTAGTAAAACCAGAAAGCGTTTCAACAAAATTAAGAGTGGTTTTCGATACTTCGACCAAAGTTCCCGGCTATTTTTCGCTGAATGATTGTCTTCTGACCGGTCAACCTTTACAAAAGGACTTAATTGCTCTTTTGCTTCAATATCGAAGTTATAGATTCGTTTTTTCGGCAGATATCAAACGAATGTATCGACAAATCTTGATGAAGCCTGAGCACAGACATTTTCAGCGGATTTTTTGGGGGGTTTCGCCGTCAGAAATCATTAAATTATACCAATTGAATACGGTCACATATGGAATCTCTTCTGCGCCGTTTCTGGTCTTGTGAACTTTGATACAGTTGATGATTAAAAAGTAAAATAACTTATTTCCGCTTTATATATTTATTTTCACATCAATTGTTTCGTCATGATAACATGACTTCATCAGGTGAGTATGGTAACTGACTACATTTTTGGGACACAGTTCTTTAAATAGTTGAAAAAAAAAATGAAAAAATATGGTGCGAAATACAAGAAATTATGGGAATTCCTGGGTTTCAAAAAAGGTTGAGTAAGGGAGATTTATTCAGGTCCGTTTGGTCGTTGAGGAGAATCTGTTTTTTATTGTACCTATTTATCTCCATTGCTTCCAGGAAGTTCAATTTTAGGGTCTTATTTTCCACGTGCAAAATTTCGAAATTGTTGTCGAAATCATGCCCAGTCTCCAACAAATGTTTTGCATATGTTGAATTATGAGCTTCGTTTACGTATGCTTTCTGGTGTTCTCCTATCCTAGTCCCAAATGATCTACCCGTTTGACCAACGTATACATATGGGCAAGTACCGCAGTTCAACTTATAGACTCCAGACTTTCTATCTTTAGCGACTCTATCTTTATTGTTTTTTATTAAATTTCCTAGTGAGTTTCTAGTCCTGAATGAAATATGGCAATTATTATTTTTCTTTAGATATCTTGCTATTTTTTCAGATTAATGTCCGATGTATGAAAGAGAAGTATATTTATTATTTTGTGAAATTGTCGGATATACAAGTGAAATAGATTTTTTCAGTTGCATTCGATTAAGTAGTTTATTAATGACGGATGGATTGTAACCATTGTTAAATGCAATCTGCTTTATTGTATTTAGTTCTATATTAAAGTTCTCATGTGTCATGGGTATGTTGATCAATCTAAAAATCATGCTATTATAAGCTGCCAGTTTTTGAGCATATGGGTGGTTAGAGGAGGAATGAATTGTGAGATCTGTGTATGTTGGTTTTCGAAAAATTGAAAAATCATGTTTATTATTAATTTTCGTGATTTTTAAGTCAAGAAAATCAATACTATTATTTTGTTCCTCCTCATATGTGAATTTAATTGTGGGGTATAATGAATTTATGAATTCTAAAAACATCGCGAGTTGTCTCTTGGTACCGATAAATAGGGTTAAAATGTCATCTACGTAACGATACCAATAAATGAACAATTTGTAAAAGGGGCTTTCTCGGATTTTTGTTTCCAGGAAGTCCATAAATATTTCGGCTTAAATCGGGCTAAGTGGATTTCCCATGGTTAAACTCTCATCGTCCTTATACAATATTGTATTATTGTGTTTACGGTCAGCCTAACGGCCGACTGCGTAAACACAATAACTTTCGAAAGAAACAACTTAGAAACTCGATATTTGTAGAGAAGGTTTGGACCTTAATTACGAAGGCCGAATTCGTGAATGGGTACAATCCACCCAATGATTCCGTAGATATACCCAATCAAAATTTTATTTTTCCAATATTTCCAAAAATAGAGATCAGATCGAATTGAAATCCAGTACTTCATCGAAAATAACAGTTCGAAGTTTCATACAGAATTTAATGAGGATGATATGATGAGAAAATCATAGAAATTTTTTTTTTCAAATTGTTCTAATAACACGATTATCACGAAATTTTGCATAAAGTTGTCTTTCAGCGTCTTAAAACTAGCTGTGAAGTTTAATCAGGACTGAATCTGTATTTCTCGAGTTATACCGAAAAAATCAACGATATCGAGAAGAAAACCTCGAAATTTGACATATTTTTTCCCGATATCTCCAAAACTTATGATCGTATCGAACTGAAATTTGGTACATTGCTGTGAAATTAGAAGGTCAAAGCGTGAGTATAATTTTTTTTGGATATGATGAATGATTTCCGAAAAAAAAATTTTTTTCGAAAAAAATTTCGAAAAAATTTTTTTTTAAAAATTACCAACAATATAATCCTGACGAACTTTAGCTCAAAGTTGCCCGTCGTTGTACTCCACCTAACTGCCAAGTTTGAATCCAATCGCTCAAGTAGTTTCTGAAATAAAAAATAAATAACTTCAAAACTACAAATGCCTATAACTCCGAAACTGTTCGATCGATTTGGCCCATTAACGAACTCAACCGCGGCATTCCAATGCGCGACCTACCCTGAAAGTTTCAAGTCGCTAGCTCACTTCGTTCGACAGTTATCGTGTCTACGGCCGGCCGGCCGGCCGGCCTTACAGAATCGATTTTGACACCGAATTCGTCATCAGTGAGCCCAACCTAGTCGATTGAGACCATTTTCGGCTCAATCATCCAAAATTACAGACATTTGGACAAAACGATAGCACGCTGTTTTCCCAGAACATGCGCGCAAAAAGACATATTAATAATAATTGACGAGAATGAAGTATTTGAGAATTTACTCAAATGTGTTGAACATCGCCTTGGTGTGAAAAATGAATTTTTTATATATCACACACCTGCAGCTCTGCATATTTGAAGGGTTACCAGGCTATGAAATATCGATATTTCATTATTCGAAATTTAGATATTGCATTACTCGAAATTTCGAGCAAGGAAAATTTCGTTAATCGTAACTATCGATAAACAAAATATCGCTGGCACGCGCGCGCATGAGCATCTTTAGTTGAACACCTGTAACCACTCATGTGACAGGTAATGGTCATGAAGACAGACCGGCGGTCTGAAGGTTGACTGACCGGTAACATGGTATCAACATTCACAGCAGCTTGTTCAAGACGCATCGTAGCCCAGCGGTAAGGTAAGGATCTTGGCTGGTAATAGGAAATCCCGGGTTCGAATCTGATAGTTTTCGAAAAAATTTGAAGTTCAATCAACCCCAAAACCCCGCCCTAGGCATTCGAAATCCCTACCTGTCACCCTTTACCTATCATCACCTACCTTTCACCCTTTACCTATCATCACCTACCTTTCACCCTTTACCTATAATCACCTACCTTTCACCCCCTCAGGACTCTGAATCTGGGATGACCTTGAGCGGTACTTCGAAAAATTTGCGAAATCTGAATGACCTTGAAAACCCCTCATACACGTCTACAGAATGGTACAATTTTTGCAAAATGGACCTCTAAATTCCTTATGGGAATTTACATGTGTTTGCGCTAGTATTTAATTCGAACTCCCCTAGCCTATCTACTTCTGATAATGAGCAGAAACGAAAAAAAAATGAAAATTATTCAATGAATTGAACCGTTGAAATATTTATTCACCTTTCCTGATCAACAGAAGGAATTAGCGAGAGATAAATGAATTCGAAAACTTGATCAATACATACGATTTAGGCTGTTATCACCATATGAATGAAAAACTCGAATAATTATTAACTAAATAGAAATAATGAACTGAAAATAATTTTGAAAGGAATGCTGAAACAATCATGAAAATATTCGCCCACGAAAAAGGACCAAATGTTAATTCGGTGAAAAGGGCTGTATTCGAAAACAATAATGATATGATAATGATATAAGAAAATGTGAACCGTAAACTCAACTTGAATTTTATCGAAACTAAAGAAAATGGAATGAAGAGTCACTGAAAAGACAGTACCACCTACCTTTTCACGTGAATTCACTGGCTATGAGAATCGCATAGGACATGTGTCGCGAAATTATACTCCGCGTTGAATGGCATGAGTGTTTCAGCATATACAGGTTGTGCCGTAAAAACAACAGAAGAACATATCAAAATTATAATCATAAATTTAATAATGATATATTTTATTATTTTCAATTTTCTTCATGAAAAAAATTATCAATATCAAATTTGGGAAATTGTTATGGAAAGCTTTACATGACTTTTTCTTTGAAGATAAATTAGAATATACAATACACTATTAGGCATCAGAATGAATTGAAATAAATCTCAATAATTCAAGCGAATCGACCAAATTATATGTTTAGGCTAATATTACTCGAAACTTCCTTGTGGTTGATATTCGTTTGAAGAAATTGGAAAATTTGAAATAATGGTCTTCAGTTGATAACGGATAGAATATCTCGCACTGAACACAATCGTGGCCCAAGTAGATCACAACAGAAAACTCGAAAACAAGCGGTCAAAAATAACGGAAATATTCAGCGTGAACAGGGGAGGACCAAAATACGTTGTATCATCTAGCAATGAAGCGTCTTGCCTGAATAACCTCCTGGTTTTCCCGGTCTCCTGTTGTTCGAGAGGTATTTTCAGTCCAATTGGGCCTTATTAGGCAGATGTTCTTCCTGGTGTACATTTTAGAGGATCTTATTTTGACAGTCAGCTGTGTAATGTTGAGTTCGATGATTATATGGGTTTTTAACATGGAGGTAAAAGAAGGGGAGGGAGCATATCCTATAGGTTACGAGCAGTTTTGACAGTTGGGAGAGACTGGAGGACCAACAATAACCTAAAATGCATTGTTTACTATGGAAAAAAGCGATTTGGTTTGTGATTTTGGAGTGAAATATTCACTATTGCATTATCTAGGAACTATATCCGAAGTACTTGATATCTTGTAACAGTAACTGCTTCACTAAACTCATGAAATTTTTCGAATAAATACAATACTGGTTGGTGCTGTTGTTGCAAGTTGCTTGGTTTAGTAAGGCAAGAAATACAATTTAAAACCTAAGTTTTTTGATGTAAATTCAAGTATTCAAGCTCGAATAATCAACATCAAATCGATGAAAACTACCAATGAGTTGTTGAAGTATTTTCATTTGAATGGTAGGTACTAACCAATTGTAGAGAGGAACTCAATTCATCCATTATAAAAGAGAGAAATAAGAAAATTCAATCGGTTCTGAAATCGAAAATCATATTTTCTGAATTAATTCAATAAAGAACTGCGGTCTAAAATGGAAATTCACAGAATAAATGTTACCTTGCAACTTGTCAGTTACCTCGGCAAAGAACATAGGTTGTATATTAGTCTCCGCAATCAATAACATTTGAATTAGATAGGATTGATTCATACCATTGACATTCAGGTATGCAATGACATCGAATTTTGAGCTGATTTTCATGTTCAGTCGAGTAATATCATGTAGGTTATTTTGGTAGGGCATCCCGAACTATTCCGGGTATGGAATATTTGCAAATCATAAGTTCTTAATAAGCATTTCTTCATTACTTGAACAAGACAGGATTTATAAAAGAAATTTCCATTCAGATATTCAATGCAGCCAAATTTTTAGCTGATTCTCACTTAAGGTGCAGTATTACTACTGACAATGTTTTGTTTGGGTATGCCGATTGATACCAGGTAGGGAATTTTCGTAAAATCGTCAGTTTTCGATACACATTCCTGATTTTTTTCACAAAGAAAAGATCTAAATCATCACTAATCGGCATTTTAGCCTAATTTGATCACCCTTGAGTCGTATTTTAGAAACAAAAACCATCACTGTGTCAATAAACTGTTCCTATCTACTACACCCAGGAGTAACTGGCAGTGTCTAGGAATGAGAAATTTATTAGCACTATGATATCACAAAATGTTTTCGCAATATTTAAACTCCATATGAAAGTAACAAGGTGCCTATATAATTTACTACAACACACAAAAAGACTGTTGACTGAACTAACCAAAGGTCTGTTTATTTGCCTGTTTATGAAATCAGGGACTAATTTCATATTAAGTACACCAAATTTATACTGTGCTTTTTAAAAAAAAAGTGAATTTATCAATCCAAAATTTCCAAATGAATACGAAATCACGAGAGAAATCGCTTTTTCCCATAGTAAACAATGCATTTCAGGTTATTGTTGGTCCTCCAGTCTCTCCCAACTGTAAAAACTGCTCGTGACCTATATTTTCCTTTTACCAAAAGTGTCGTACAGTTTTGAGAACTTTCTGTGGATTTACCCCTACTAATATGGCCGACAACTACAAGGTAAATATTTGTATTCTGTGGTGTAGAGCAAATGAGACAAAAATATTCAGTTCAAAGTCGGCCATATTGGTAAAGGTACATCCACAGAAGGTTCTCTAAACTGTACTATACTTTTCAAACGTTATGCCCCCTCCACTCTTTTCCTACCTCCATGGTTTTCAATAATAAAGGTTGTGTAGGAAATTAAGTAAGCGGTAAATCTTTATTTCTTGTTTTGACATGACTGTCAATCCATTTCAATGTCAATGTTACAATGTCGTGTATCATAGAACTACATCTAATTTTCTTAGGTCAACACTACGTGTCTACATTTATACCACAGACCAACAAGACAAATCACTTCATCGTTTGCGGGAATCGCGACTCTCCGACCTTGAGAAATATAACAGACATAACCACACTTTCTTCTTCCTCGAAACAGCTGTCAAATTGAATACTTGATTTTGGAATATCTAAAATCGAAATGTAAAAACGGATTTGTCGGGATTCAGGAATCACAAAATCAAAATCAGACTAAGATTTTTCGATGAAACCATTTGAAAAGCAAATTTCCAACACAAAAGCGAGTGTTTTGTCACACCTTAAACTCCTGTAGAACTCGGTTGGAGTGAATGACAATTTTGGAAAAATGTTATGGAAAACCCGTTTACCTTAATCAGAGAATCTTTGTAGTTTCACATCAAATGAGATTCATTTCAATATAAAATCAAATTATGAATAGAGCAACTTTGTTCGATTCCAATCCTAGTGTTTGTGCAATCATATACGATTTTATTAGACATCCCATCGTTTTAATTGAATAATGGAAGTTGTTATGCTTTTACTTCAGTTGCGATTCCTTTATATTATGTAAAATGAACATTATGAATGAGTCCACCTAAGTTCGATTCCAATTCTTGTTGTATAATTAAAACATATGAGGACTGTCATCATAAAATAGAACCTCGAAGATGACTAAACAATTGATTTGGTTATAAAAAACTGTTTGGATTATATTCTTAAATGGAACAGATACGAAATTATTCATCAATTAATAGGATGAAAAATTCATTTCAGTTTGTTTACATGTTTATAACCTCTTCAAGCGAGTCCGAAAACGGCAAGAGTGACGTAATCCTATTCCTGCAATCTGATTGGCACCCCAAAGCACCCCAAACGCCTGCTAAAATTCTGATTAGCTCGATTCAGGGTCATATCTGCGTTGACATAGATTTCCTTAGTAAATGACGCGAGTGGTTTATCTGGTTGATCTGTGTTTATACTTTACAAGCTGGATGGAATGACTGGCTTCCTGAAACCAGAGGGGTTTTTCTTCTTTCCGGTGTTCAACGATGTAGCGATGTTGAGGAAAGTTGGACGTAAAATCGGCATATAAAACGTTCACATTTTGTGGTTTACTACTGAGAAATCTTGCTGGGGAATTAACCCCGTCAGCCCCTGTATGAGATGTGGTAATGAAATTTTTTATACTCCCTCGTACCTTATATTCACGGCCAGCCTTTTGATGAAATACAGACCGAGATTTCGAAACAAATGAGGTCATGTTTGTTGTTGATTTTCACCCACACACGGGACAAAACAATTTTTCATCATAATCTCCTTTTCACGTAGGCGATTTTCGCGAACTCTACTCCAGATTGTTCAGGAGAGAAACCACACTATATATACTAATCCACACCATTTTCTGTGCCCGTGCACGTTTGTCCGAGTTATTCCACTATGAACGGCAGAGCACGTTGCACAGATCGATCTCTCACGACGCCGATGTGAGTCATGTATAAACTATTGATCGAAAAATTTGGATCGTTCTGAGATCGCTTTCCGTCGAAGCATAATTTGTTTTTTTTGTCATTATGAATTTAAATTGATACATGCCTAAAGAACGATTTGTGAGATGGAATGAAATGTTAATGTAGAAATCTATTTGTTTCAGAGAGGAAAGCAAAAAGCAGGGACTCTCTCAGACCTTTAATTGAATTAAGCCTGGGTATTTTCATCTGCTATCGTCCTATACGTATCTGCATCAGTTATGTGTTTTCTCAATACTTCTTCGCAACTTCGTTGACATTTTTCCACTTATTAAGAAAATTTGATCAACAGACGTTACTGAATTATGGATCGTTTTGCGGAATTCAGATATTCGTGAGTAAATTCACAAACCATACTTTTTACATAGCATAAGGATGAAGCGCTTATCCGACTTCAATCATACCTAGTATATTCCTTGGCATTTTTCTATTATTTTCATGGAAAATATGACCTGGATATGAGTAAACATTCGTTTTTGTTCGTTTTGTATCTCTTCAACCTTTTGTGTATCAGCACATAATCGGAGAGCTCATAACAAGTTTTTCATGAAGTGTTTGATCATATAGAACTTCAACATGATAGTATATACAGGGTGTACACTTTTGAAACGGCCTTACTTCAAGAGGAGATTATACAGGCTATTTGCCACAAAAAATTTCATATAACACATGGTTGAAATGTTGGCAATTCTTCTTCAATTTAACATCCCTTGATTCCACGGAATTCATCACTTTTTTCATGAAACCAATTATATCTTATATATTTCAGCATCCTCACCAAATTTGACAATATATTCCGAAATACATTAAATTTTCCTCAACATGAGAAGTCATGAGTAGCAACAGAGTTTTACTGACGAGTGTGGTTAGGTGGTGAATTTAAATATCCTGAAGTGAGCGAAATAGGTCCAATCTTTCCAATGGTTTTATGAATGAAAAACTTTAAATAAGAATATGTTTTCTATGCAACAAAAACTTCTCCATTTCGCAGGCTTTCGATCGACATATCAAGTTTTGTGCTAGCCACTTTCCTTCTGCTGTAATACCATGGCTAACGTGAAGACAATGAAAACGACGAAAATACTCAAAGTCTCCTGTGTCCTATTTTAGAGCTTCTTTGGATTGAACTCAATACTTCATACAAACAGAAATTTAAAAGATGACCAAATTTCAGTATTGAATACAAAAAATAACGGAATTGAAGAAAATATTTAAGTAATTGTTCAAAATATCCTTCCCTTTGATAAATAGATTTGCCACATCTTTTTTTTATTGAATCCACCACCCTTCGAAGTTCTCTACGTTTTTGAGTCTGAATGTGAATTTTGTACACTTTCTCTTTTGAAGAGCCACACGTAAAAATCCAGAGGGGTCAGAAAGGGGCTCCTGGGTGGCCATCTCACTGGACCGTATCTTCCGATCCACCTCATCCCAAAATGTTGGTTCATTAATTCCGCTACATTCCGACTATTATGGGCCGGGCAGCCATCCGTCTGAAACCAAACATTTTGTGTGGTAGCCAGAGGCATTTGGTCTTATATGCCTGGTAGGTTCTCTATGATTATATTTTTGACTTCTTCAGAATCGAGAAGATCAGGAAGAACTACAGAAACGAAAAGTTCGCCTCTCATCAGTCCCAACCATACGTTGACCCTCAACTCATGTTGGAAATAGGTAACAACAGTCACATGAGTGTTTTCCCTTTTCCATAAATGGCTCGAATTCGAGTATTTATTACACCTGATCTTGTGAACGTGGCTTGATCTATCCATATTATTCTATTGCCACCCTACACTGCCAACTTGTTTAGGTACCACCAAGGTGATATTTGGTATAGTTACTCTTCATGAATATGAAATAACATATCCGAAAGAGATTGATTGGCAGGCCGTCTATGGGGTAGATTACACCTGTCAATTTTTCGAAATTTCCACGAATGACCCAGCCAAAAATGGTTAGCCGAATGGATATTGGGCATGTTTATTTACTCTTCAATGGATCAGGAATAACATATCCGAAGGAGATTGATTTGAAGGGCGTCCAAGGGGTAGTTTACACCTGTCAATTTTTCAGAATTTCTACGAGTGACCCAGTCAAAAATTTTTACGAAGTTGATTTTTGGTATGGTTACTCTTCGATGGACATGGAATAACATTACCCAAAAGAGATTCATTTTCAGTTCGTCTAAGGGGCAGTTTTCAGGGTGCTTTTATCTGATGCATGCCTTATAACCTTCAAACTGCGTACACATACTAACATTTAGTAGAACCTATTTGGAGGAAGAGCGAGAAAAAAATTAACAAAATTTGTCTTCATTGACAAACTTCTCTAACGTGTACATGGTTATCGCGGGCATTAGAGGTAGAGATGGGCAACTCGACCTATCCAGCTCGATTAAGGGCCGGTATTATAAAACTTAACTGAAAGTTATCTTCAACTTTAACTGACAGTTTTGACAGTTATGTCCTAACATGACTGTCAAAACTGTCAGTTAATGTTAAAGATAACTTCCAGTTAAGTTTTATAATACCGGCCCTAAGGGCCGGTATTATAAGACTTAACTGGAAGTTATCTTTAACTTAAACTGACAGTTATGTACTTACATAACTGTCAATTTAAGTTAAAAATAACTTTCAGTTAAGTTTTATAATGCCGGCCTTAACTCGAATTACGCTATGGACGATTCAGCTCGACTTGCTTTTGAATCAACTCGAGTCAACTCGGCAATTCGGATCCAGAGTTCAGTACCCGACTCGATGCATAGAAATCACGATTCCGTGAATCGTCAGTGGCTCCCGACGTCAAATCGACCGACGATCGACGACGTCGATGTCGATCGAATTGGTTAGCAGATCGGCAGTCGCAGTCGGCAATAGTTAGATGTTAGATCTGCTCGATTTAGTTTGTATTTCAGATTTCAGTTCAGTCTAGATCGATCTCAACAGGGTCACAGAATCGAGAAGTATTACAGAAGCGACACTCTTTGACATTTCCATTGTTATCGATGTACCCAAAATACGTGACCTTGAACACTAACCAAATGGCTGGTAGGCGGCGAATTTGAAATTACATATGGATACTTATGTATGTTATATGTATTATTACTGCCCGATATTTTATACATAACTGCGTTGAATAATTTAATGGATGCAGTTGTTTTATTTCTACCTTTTTTCGGTGGAAATTTATAGAATTGATATAGTTAATGGGCTACGTGTTACTTTTATTACCTTGTGTTTGATAGTTTCTGTCTTTACTTGGTAGAAACTCATTTCAATTAAAAATAGTTTCAACAAAATATTTCATGGAAACTGAATACTGTCTCCTTATTTATAATTCCATTACCTTATTTGAATTATCTTTCGTGAAATACAGCATCATCGCCTTATTGTATTACACAATATTCTTTTATAAATCGTACTAATAAGGCAAACGCTGACTCAGTTTATTATTTGAAATGAAGAAGCCTTCAATCATTTCATAGAAAAAATATCTTGCTTGAACAACATGCTTTCTGGACAGGAGGTGAATATTTTAATTCAGGACAAATGCAACGTAATTTATCTGGTGATTTTCCATTTTTCTATTAATTAAATGAACTTTATAACTATACTCACCGCATATTATTCATTAATTTCAACGTACTATGCCATTCTTTATTCAAAAGAGATAATTTATAGTCTACGCAAAACAAAGTCCTAATAAATTTTAATACCACTTTAGTAATGTTCAATTAATCGTTGTGAATCAAAATTTGCAGAAGTCTTTGAGGAACCCAGCATTTTCCAGAAAATTAACACTACCTTTTTATTTCTTATATTTATTTCAACAAATAAAACCACTCAAATCATATACTCCAACATATATATATATTAGGTGCGCAACTAAGTTCTCGCTGTTTTTTCGATGAAAATATAACTTTATTATAAAAAAATGGTTACAAATGAATCATTCAAAGTATTGCCCATCGCTAGACACAACTTTTTCCCATCTTTCTGGTAGAACTCGAATACCTTGACGCCAGAAGTGTTCGTCTTTTGAGGCTATCCACGAATCAAGCCATTTTTTGATGTCTTCATATGAGTGGAACTGTTGATCAGCCAGGCCATGTGCCATCGAACGGAACAAGTAAAAATCGGACGGCGCAATATCTGGGGAATATGGCGGGTGGGGTAGAACTTCCCATTTGAGCGTGCCCAAGTAGGTTTTAACAGGTTTGGCAACGTGAGGCCGAGCGTTGTCATGCAGTAAAATCACTTTTTCGTGCCTTTGCTCGTATTGTGGCCGTTTTTCGCGCAGTGCTCGGCTCAATCTCATCAATTGAGTTCGATAACGTTCCCCAGTGATGGTTTCGCTCGGTTTCAACAGCTCATAATAAATAACACCGACCTGGTCCCATCAAATGCACAGCATAACCTTCGCAGCGTGAATGTTCGGCCGAGCCGACGACGTAGAAGCATGCCCGGGTAGTCCCCAAGATTTTCTCCTCTTTGGGTTGCTGTAATGAATCCATTTTTCATCACCCGTCACGATGCGATGAAGAAAACCCTTCCTTTCTTGCCGCTGGAGCAGTTGTTCACAGGCGAAAAAACGACGCTCAACGTCTCTTGGCTTCAACTCATAAGGAACCCAAGTTCCTTGCTTCTGAATCATCCCCAATGCATGCAATCGCTTGGAAATGGCTTGACGGGTAACTCCTAATTCTGCAGCAAGCTCTTCTTGAGTTTGGCACGAATCCTCATCGAGCAATGCCTCCAATTCAGCGTCTTTGAAGGTTTTGGGTCTTCCTTCACGTGGACGGTCGTCAACATCGAAATCACCGTCTTTGAAGCGACGGAACCAATCACGGCATGTTGTTTCGCTTAGAGCAGCGTTTCCGTACACTTTTTGGAGCTCTCGATGCGCTTGAGCTGCCGTTTTTTTCGAATGAAAAAAAAAAATCAACACTTCCCGCAAATGACGATTGTTTGGCACGAAATTCGACATTTTCACTTAACCAGAAGTATATAATGCGAAAACAAAATCACTTATGTGTCGCGGCGGTTTGTTTACCATATGTCTAAGCTTGGTTCATGACGTTTTGGATATGTCAAAATCGACTAGCTCTTACTGCTAGAGCCATCTACTGACAAACAGCGAGAACTTAGTTGCGCACCTAATATATATATATATATATATATATATATTTTAATTTTTTTTTTTTTTTTTTTTTTTTTTTTTTTTTTTTTTTTTAATTTCACACTTTCGTGGATATACAGAGGTTGCTCGGGCGCTGATGCCAAAAGCAATCTCCTTTCTGTCAATGAGAATATAGGACCTTTCTTATGATATTGACTGTTCCAAGAATGACAGCCTTCTGCATCCATGCTATCGCATTAGCGGGTAGCTTCAACTCCTGCAGGTTATCAGTGGTCTTCCGATGTACGAGCCCATTCGCACTTATAATTAATGGCATTATCTTCACGGTTTTAAGCCGCCACATATCCTTCATCTGCTGCGCCAGCGGCTCATATTTAGATATTTTTTCTTTATATGTTTTAACAAGATTATAATCCTGGGGCACAGCAAAATCAATGATGAGGGCAGTCCTATATATATATATATATATATATATATATATATATATATATACTCCTAACTAAATACGGCATGCACCACCCACACGCATCAGTCATCAGACTGCACATGCCGAGAAAAGAAGGGGGAAGAGGGCTGCAACATATCGAATCCACACATCACACTGCAGTCAATCAAATAAGAGAGTATTTTCTATCGCAAAACTCACCTTTCTTCCGAGCTCTAGCTGAAGAGGACCACAACATCACGGCACTGAATCTGGCGACCAGGAACAACCCAATTGAGCATACCACCATCGATGAATTATCTCAGGAATGGCATGGCAAAGCCCTCCATGGAAGATACCCAACAGCTCTAAAATGGAACAAAATAAATAGAGAAAAGTCCATCTCATACCTTAAAGTGGGTTACCTTTTCCCGGAAACGGAGGGCAGACTGGTAGCCATTCAAGACCAAGTAATGCCGACGAGAGCCTACCAAAAAAATATAGCAAGGCAAAACATACCTACAGATAGATGCCGCAAATGCTCGCAGTCCGTGGAAACGATACAGCACATTACGTCCTCCTGTCCAACTCTTGCCCCCAGAGAATATACGGATCGTCACAACGCCATGGCAAAAGCATACCACCAGGCCATTGCCATAAAACATGGGTTAATAAGACAGCAGAAGAAAATCTTCGAATACTCACCTAAGGAAGTAATGGAGAATGATGACGTACGGCTGTACTGGGACCATCCACTTATCACCGACAGAAAGATCAAACATAACCGTCCTGACATTGTCATATTTGAAAAGAAAGAAAAGAAGGCAACAATAATAGACATCACTGTGCCTGCGGATGATAACGCTGAGAAGGCCTACACTGAAAAAATAGTCAAATATCACGATCTGGCTTTCGAAATAAAGGAAATATACCAGCTTACCTACACATCGATCCTTCCGCTTATCATCACAACCAATGGTCTTGTTGAGATGCACCTGGTCGAACACACCACACGGCTGGGACTCGACGAAAATCTTATAGAGGTTGCACAGAAGGAGATCATTCTGTGGACCACAAGAATTGTACGAAGGTTCCTCACCAGCAACTGAGAAATGCTTTGATCTACTCGATCCGGCATAACCAATGGCCTACCCTGAATGGTGAAAAAAAAAAAAAAAAAAAAAAAAAAAAAAAAAAAAAAAATATATATTGATCCAATAGACGCATCTAGTCCCGATATATCATACAGGCTACCTAAGACCCACATGATCCAAATGAGTTTGACGAGTATATAAAGTGGAAATGAGTTGTTTTAAAATATAACTCACTAGGCAGCCTGAGAGGGGAAAGAATTTCTTTAAGACAAAAAAGTTCTATAGCAGACAACGTTTCTCAAACCCGAACCACATTGCCGCCATTCCGATCCCTCATATACCACGCAAACATATCCAGCCAACGTTCGAAATCCCAGCGCTGTTGCCAGATTTTCGGGACCAATAGCGTCGATTGTGATGTATGAACGGGTTTAAAAAAGGAGGTCAACTTGTTGAATCGTCGAATTTGTATAAGTTATGCTATGAAGAGATCCTAATGACTTCTCGAAACAAATTGATGATGAAAATTGAATCGAATGCGAATGAGATACTTCGTTCAAGTATTTCGATTTATTGTGATATTAAGATCAAATACTTTGTGAAATAGTGAAATATTTATTATTTTCTGAAGGTGTTCCAATCCTTATCAAATATTCGTATCCACTATGGTTATATTATTATTACTCCTCGTGTTCATTTTTTCATGAGGAGATGCATTTAGCCATTGAAGTCCCATAGATAGTAAAAAAAAATTCTTGGAATTGTTCTGATGACACGCTGCTCACGAAACTCTACACACAGTTGTTCATCATTATTTTCGAACAGGCTACCAAGTTTTGTCATGATGGAATCAAAATTTTATTAGTTATTCCGAAAAAAACAACGATACCGAGGAAACAAAACACAAAATTTCAAAAAAAATTCCAAATATTTCCGGAAGTTGAAATCATATTGAACTGAATTTTTATGACAATTACAAGCAATACGATCCCAACAAAATTTCGCAAATAGTTGCGCGTCTTTATGTTCCAATTGATCGCCATCCTTCAATCCAATCGTTTGGGTAGTTCCTGAAATATCAGGCAGGAAAATAACCTCAAAACAAATAAATCCGAAACTACCATTTTAAAACCAACAAAAATTACTGGCTCCATATTTATACAGTTAATAAAATCATTTAGTCTGGTTGATAAAATATTTAGAGGTCAGAAGTTGAAACTTTAACTACGGAACAGACTATATGTTGAAATAAAATTCAATTTTAATTAGTAAGTACGTAAAAAATACATATTGAGATATAATTTTGTTTTAATATGTCGTTTTTTCCATATTTCTTGTTTCAACTGTTGACCTTTCAAACTTTTATTAACCTGAAATGATTTTATTAACTATGTGACTGCGAAAGTATTAATTATTGTTGGTTTGAAAGTGGTACCTAGTACAGCCAAACTTACGAAACATCTCACCCTGCATTGCATGAAGGTTCCAATAAAAATTGAAGTTTTAAGACCATTATTCCTCTTCTATGTCAGAAATTTCAGATGAATTACACATATAGTTTAGAGGAATTCTCAAAATCTGTTTCTTTCGACATTGATATAAAATAGAAAATAAGATATTTTTATGTCAGTTTAATTCACATTTGTTGATCTTCTGATTATATCATCATCACGAAATTCGGCATGAACCTTCGTGCTGTCATTTTTCCATCAAGTACTGGATTTTAATCTGATCTAATTCGTGTTGTTGGTGACATTCCAAAAATAAAAATCTGAATGGGTTATCGGCGGAAATATTAAATAGATTTTATTCATTCAGCAATTCGTTCTCACGGCCGATCGTGAGCGGAAAAAACCAACTTAAAAACTCGATATTTGTAGAGTAGTTTATACCTTAATAACGAAAGTTGAATTAGTGAAAACGTAAAATCTACTCAATGATTCTGGAGATATATCGAATTTTATTTTTCCGATGTTTCCAAAAATTCACATTGGATTGAATCGATATCCAGTATTTTATTGAAAAATGATGATTGAGGATTCGTACAGAATTTCGTGAGGATATGATCCGAAGATCGCAAAATATAGAATATACGAAATACAAATTTGAATTTTTGTTTCGAATTGTTCTTATGTCATGATCATCGCGAAATTTTCTAAAAAATTGTTTTTCGGACCTAGCTGGGCGTCATCATGATTGAATCAGTTGCTTACAAGTTATTCTGGAAAAAACAATGATACCGAGAAAAAAACACGAAGTTCCACAGTTATAAAGATGTACTGAAATTCGCTGCGAAAGATTAAGCTCAAGGTCATAATGATATTGACCTGGTACTTTCAAGGCCTATGTTTACAGGAAACACCACCAAATTCCAAATTTTCTCGAGGTTGAGACATCTTAAATATTGATTCACGAAATAACCACGGCACTACACTCTCATAAGTTTTCCTGACTGTGGTTTGTGAATCAGAGAGCTGAATGACTTATCAAATTTCCAAGATTTGTATGAGAATTTCATAATAAATATATTGAACTCTTTCAGCCCTTCACTATTAGGTAGTTGTTCACGATTAAAAAGAATTTTTTATCACTAAGTTTTACTTCCAACAACCTACTCTCAACCTACTGGTTTGGGTATTGGGAGGAAAAAAAACTCTAACGAATAATGAGAATATAATTATTCCAGAGTCAATAATTTCTTTCAAGGAAAATGCATATCCTTAACGCTTTGTTTAAAATCCCGATATAGGTCACAGATTTCATTTCGGTATATTTGATGGCGTCACCTACATGCCGCACTAAGTGCCAGGATCTTGGCGAATCTCGATAAAAAATCGTTAGCGCTTTCTATTCATCAAAGTGAAACCTACCCTTATTTTTTACGCTGTGTCTAGACTCCCGGTAACCGTGATGAATTTTCTACATTAGCTTTTGATGATGCTCCAGGTACCGAGATCTAAGTCAAGTTCGATGTTTCGAATGTGTTTGTATGGTCATTTGGATAATTTAAAATTATGTTAATTTATACGGCCAGTTTATTTAAATCGAATTTACTAATTTACTTCGAGTCAATACGTAAATGTACAGTTTGGGATGTAACACTAATGAAATAGGTATCTTTCATCTCACTTTTCTAAGTTATGTAACATGTGGGGTATTTTACAGAAACTTGCAACAGAGTTTGGCATAGACCTTGAAGTTACTATTTAGCAGCACAGTTTCAGTTTCATCGACTTATTTTCGCAGATATTAGGAAAAATATATGTAAAATTTCGAACCTATTTCTTCGGTATCATTTGATTTCCGGAATGACTCAAAATGATGATCCGGTCATAATGAAACTTGGTAGCTTATTGGCGGCAGCTGAGGCCTAAATTTGTGCCGAATTTCTTGATGATCGTTCCATTAAAATAATCGACACAAAAAATTTCAGAATTTTGCGATCTTCAAATCTCATGGTCCTCATGAAGTTCTGCCTGAACCTTGAAGCTGTAATTTTTCAATCAAGTACTGGGGTACAGAATTTTTTCCTCATGTGTTTTGTTGACAATCTTTTGAAGATAAAATTTCGAATGGAAATAACTGCGGAATCCTTGGGTGAAGGTGGGCAATTCGCAAATTCGGCCTTCGTTATCAAACTCTAAACCTGCTCTACAAGTATCAAGTCTTTTTGGGTAGTGGTCGAATTCACGATCGGCAGTAAGATCAACTGAAAATCCAATACTTTTCAAAAGAAACGACCCAGAGACTCAAAATTTATAGAGAAGGTTTGGGGCTTGATTCTGAAGGCTCAATTCGTGAATGGAAAAGATCCGCCCAAAACATTTGAAAATATCCCCAATCAAATTTGTTCCATAAGTACAGATCGGATTGAATTGAAATCTAGTATATTATTTAAATGATAGCCCGAAGCAACGAAATTTAACAAGCACTTAAAAGCTCCTGAACCTGAAGTTCAGAATTTTTTTTTCTGCTGGCTGTAATCAATCAAGCGTCCCTTTCCCAGCACTTTTTTTTCTTGTACAATTCCAAATTCTCCTCAACTTCTTCAAAATTTTTGAATGTTCTTCATAGAATGAAAACCATTTCAACAGTTTCTTCATGTTTGAAAACTCGGGAAAACATTTCACTTTGACACATCAACGAAACAATTTAATAGTAATGTCAGGTTTCACTTTGATGAAAAGAAACCGCCCAAGTCTACATTTTTGACTGGGATTTGCTTGGATCCCGGTTCCTTGTGCGTCATATGGGTGACGTCATCAACTATGCAATGATAAAATTTGTGACCGGTAACGGGATTTTAGAGACAGCGTTCAAAATATGCTTTTGTTATTGACTCTGGAATTTATGCTAAAAAAATCAACCATTAATTCCAACTTGTATAGCATGATTCAGAAATATACCACCAAACTCTAGTAGAATTTTCAGGGAATTTTGTTTAATAATTGTTTCAAGTCTATAGAAGGCCCCATTCTCATTAAATCGTGACAGAATTGATTTTGACACCGGATTCGTCATCAGGGGGTCCAACTTAGTCGTTTGAGACCAATTCCGGCTCAACGTTCAAAAATTACAGACATTTGGACAAAACGATGGCACGCTATTTTCTAGAACATGCTCGCAAAACTAGTTGGAATAAGCACCGCTATTATTTGCCATGGAGATGGTAGTAAACCCTGTATAGTTCTGTTACTCGGGAATATTTTTTGTCACGAAGAGTGCAATTTATTTTATTGGCTCAATAGCCCCATGCTGAATTGATATCCAATGAAACCAAACTGTATACTTCATTCTCTTACGGTTTGAACAGACTAGATTTTTAACACTCACAAAACTCGGGAAACAAAAATTAAAATAAAGAAATGTTCGCTCTGTACAAGTTCAAATCATGTACCGATAGTGAACGCTTTCAAACTGTATGATCCATATTCGGATCTATGAAATATCGAATCGATAAAAATCACGAACATGAAAAACTTTCCAAGCCAAATATGAGTCATTGCAAAAACATATTCATCGACGCTTGTATCCTTCACCGGGCTTGCATAAGTTTTGAAAAAGTGTCGATTTTCGGTGTGTATGTCGAAAGGATGCAATATCCAATATTCCAGTTCCATGTAATGAATTTAAAATCAACGTTTCTCATGGCGACGGCATGCTATAGCGGGATCATATAAGCTCCGGAACTGTTTTTTTCGGCCTGCACATCATGTGGAAAAGCTGAAATATCTAATTCGAAGGTTCAGAATCAGGATGACTCATGACGATGACTCGCTATACCGAAGAACACTTCTGTGAACTTCTACAATCCCGCTGATGCTTGCAGCTGGCCGTCGTCATGGGGTATGTTTATTATGAATATTTATTACTATGTTTAAGTACCATTGATGGTTGTAAACAAGTCATAAAAATTTCATTCCAACTGCAATCCAACTACCAAAAAAGAAACGGCTGAAACAGGGCGATATGGGTGTGTTTTTATTTTAATCAGTTGAAGCGATGAATTCCATTGAGCGATGAAAAAACGATTGACGTGACGTCATCAAATCTCTCGAAAAGTTTCTAAACATGGGGTGGAATTAATCACCGAAATCAGTGAATTCTCGATGAATTTCGGTATTTGATTCGAATTTTAATGAACGGTTTTTCTGGTATAATTACTGATAACGAACACTTTATATCATAATGTACAGAAATCAATTATTTCATTTGTTTTGCAGATATCCTATCATTCTGTGATAGTTATTTGCTGTATTTCTGCACATATTTTTACCAGAAATCATTTTTATGGATGCGCAATTATTTCCGTTGTGAAAAATATGTTAGAAACTCAATGATAATTCTGCTAGTGATGAGGAATTCGTAATATTTGAATTGGAAAGGAAAAATAATGAAGGATATGTAAATACCAATAATTGTATTGAGGAAAATGTACCTAAATATCTCGTTTTTGTAGCTAATTTTTTTAAATCATCTGCACATCTGCACCATACATTTTTACACTTAACACACCTAACAATATTCGATAAATCCACGAAAACTTCTGGTCAAAACATTGAAGTAAGGTTAGAATTATCCATCAGTTCGATTGGCCTCCGAGTAAGATGGATACGATTAGTAATCGGAAATAAATCGATTAAACTACGCTGAAAAAGAAGAACACCCTGCTGAAATTATTCGGGATTTCTTTGATGAAAATATAAACTCCGTGGTGCATTTACGATTAATCGATTAGATATCTCGATTAAAATAAAAACGCACCCTATTTTCATTATGAAATTTCTATACAGATCTTGAAAATTAAATATTTCATTCATCATTACGATTCACAAACAGAAAAACCACAGTCATGAAAAGCTACACCAGTTCAGTGCCATCGCCATGTTCATTTCGTGAATCAATATTTTAGAGGTCAAGAACTTGAGACAATTTGTAACTTGGTGGTATGCTCTGTTAACGCAGATTTTTGAAGAATCAATTCTATGTCTACATCTTCCCGTTTTCCGTTTATTTTCAAAATTACGAAAGAGAGGCAATCAACTCACGTCGGGGAACACAAATGTCAAGAACTCTGAAATGTATGTATCCGAAGTTAATGAACCCAATGATCGAACAAAAACAAAATTAGGTAGAAAAATCAAGAAAAACACTGACGTGAAGTCAGCAGCTTTCACGCGCTTGTTCACATTGCGAAATGGTGAAATTTTAATGAATTATAAACATTTTCAAAAAAAAAATATTTTCTTTTTCAAAATTTTTCATGGATAATTCTTCTCATTGACAATATTCATCTTCCTACCAAGTTTCATTTCGATCAGATAAATGTTTTCCGAGTTATTGAAAAATCAAAATTCCAAATGGCTGTAGCACAAATACCATTCAGCAGATTTGGCCCATTAACGAACTTAACCGAGATATTCAGGATATTAACCTGAAAATTTCAGGACTCTAGGTCTTTCCTTTCGAGAGATACAGGGCACACGGTCGGACGGACAGAATGTACAGATAGAATCGTATAAAAATCTAATACTTCAATGAGGAATGACCATTTCATGGTCCCTGCGGAATTTCGTGAGGCACATATCATTAGTCGATTACCAGATATAATTCTGATTTTTTTGATCGATCCAATCGAACGAACATCACGAAATTTCGCAAGAATTTTCTCATCAGCATTTTCCAACTATTAAGATTTTTCATCATGTCCAGCTCAGTATTTTTTGAAGTATTTCGGAAATGACAGCGATACCTAGTTGATAATTAAACAATTTGAAATAGTTTTTCCAATATCTCCGAAGATTAAAATACAAGAAACCTGAAATTTGAGGGGCTGATGTCAAATGGTGAGTTCAAGGTATGTGTCGAATATCATCAAAATCCAATGAATTGTTTCCGCAGAAAAACCTCGAATAAAACTTGAAAAATTTCCGGAAAAAAATTATTTTTTGATTTTAAGTCCGTAACACAGTCACGAAATTTAAAGAATTGTTGCGCATTCCTTATTCTTGACTATCTACGAAATTTGAATCTTATCCCGTTAGTCCCGTTTGAAATATTGGGGAAATAAGATTGAATTTTCAAATAATCGCGAAATTTGGCATACACATTTCTTTACCAATATCTCCTGGATTTGGTATCAGATGGAACTGAAATTTGAAGAGCTTCTGTCGGATATTGATTTTAAGGTTTGTGCCAAATTTCATTGAAATCAGATCTGTAGAAATTATTTTTGTCAAGAATTCGGGAAATTTTTGAGAACCCTTTTTTTTTCATAACAATCCAGAAGACATATTCTAAAACTAGTCATGAAGTTTTTATATCACGTCATTTCTTCTCGAGATATTGGGAAAATAACCTCAAAATTTCGAAATTCTCCATATCTTATTCTTCCAAGAAGGTCCTGAACCGGTCGAAATACTTATTTATCGTAAACTCCCTTCTCTTTATATCGTTCGATCACTCCAGATACGATACTTGGTGACGTGACAAAAAAATCCGTCGTGTCTCGGCTGAAATTACTGAAAGACTATTGTGTAGCAATAGCTTTGTAACATTCCTCTGTTACTGATTAATTATTAAACTCCATAAAGAGAATATTATCCTTTCAAACTTTCTCGCAGCTTTCTCCCAAAATATTGAACCTCTCAATAGTGAATCAAATATGCTTAGTGATGACCAATTATTGTCTATATCTTTCTTTACAAACGGAGAATATCACCAAACTCCAAATGTTTTGAGAATTCGATACCTTAATTATTGATTCATGAAGGAACGAGCCTGATTCGAAATATTCAATTTTGAAACTCTGTATCAAAGATTTTCCATGCCGAACTACAATACCAAAAAGCAACTTTCCATTTTATTGGTCAAAAATATGAAATATCTACTTCAGAGTATCTGTAGGGAGTCATATTATATGTTTCGAGTTCAACGCCCTTTACCCGGCGTCTGAGTTTGGATTTTCACTGTGTAACTCGAAAATATAAAATATCTCATTTTCGTTCGGTATGGAGAATTCACAATGAACTTTTCCCATGACGGTGACTCCCCATAGCGGGATCGTACAAGTATCCATAATAGAAGTTTCCAGGTTAGTATATCTCGCTGTACAGTGTTGCCAAGTTCAGGGACTCGAAACGTTGATTAATCATACGAATTTTATACAGCTAGTTGATTCCCGCAGAAGCGCCCTCGCACTGGCCAAACCCTGAAACTTTCTGTGTATAATATGATGTATCACCGATTTTTTACACCCGGCTGAAATTTCGTTTATAGCATCCCCTGACCCCCCAGACCTCAAAAACATGGTCAGACGCTAAGAGACCCGGGACCGGGTCTGAACACGTCACTTTTGGACTGGAAAGGCGGTCAAGTGTATAGATTCGGGTCTGTATGTGCGGTCGAATAAAGCTATATATATATATATATATATATATATCTTTTTTTTTTTTTTTTTTTTTTTTTTTTTTTAGTTTCACACATTTCTGTGGTACCTTCCGAGGCCTCCCGGGTGCAGTGACCAAGAGAGACTCCGTTTATCAGTGAGGAGAGACGATTCTTCTAATTATGCCGACGGTTCCGAGTATAACCGCCTTCTGCATCCATGTTACGGTGTTGTGAGGCAGCTGTAGTTCCTTCAGGTGAGTGACTGTTTTCTTTGGTACCAAACCATTCACGCTCATGATTAGAGGCACGATATCAACCTTTTTCAGCTTCCACAAGTCCTTCATCTGCCAGGCCAGCGCTCCATATTTGCTGATTTTTTCCCCGTATGTCTTCATCATATTGTAGTCTTGGGGGACTGCGAAGTCCATTATGATGGCTGTCTTCTCCTTCTTATTCCAGACCACCATATCTGGTCGGTTGTGTTCCACGCCCACGTCAGTGGTTATGGAGAAATCCCAATAGACCTTGGTGTGGCTGTCTTCAAGTATGGGCACTGGATTATATATATGGTGTGGAGTGAACTGACGGATTAGTTGTTTGTTGATGCACAGCAGCTGGTGTACCACTTTCCCCATATTACTGTGGCGGGAGAGATATTGGGTTCCCGCTAGAGAGGAGCATCCTGCTGACAGATGTTGTACGGTCTCTTCTGCACCATTGCAAAGTCGGCATTTGGTGTTCTCGACTTGCTTCTTCATGATATGGTGGGTATAGTTCCTTGTGGGTACTACCTGGTCTTGGATGGAAAAGATGGTTCCTTCTGTTTGTGGGAACAAGTAGCCCTGCGTAAGATATTTATTCGATGCTGTTAAGTCCACGTCTTCTTGGTGCAAGCTTGCATAAAACCTCCCATGCAGTTGTTTAGATCGCCATCTTTGTCTGAGCCCATCTAGCATGTTTCCTTTTTCAGGTCCGGCTTCACTGACCGATTCCGCTGCGGGTGGGGTACATTCCTGGGCCGCTACCCATTGATGAACTGGTAAGTATGACTTATTAAAGCTGTTTTTGAGGTTATTTTCTTCATTCCAGCAGGCATTCTCTATGGAGTTCAGACCCCGACCCCCTTCTTTACGAGGTAAGTACACTCTTTCTATGGCCGAATTTGGATGGAGTAGGCCATACTGTGTCATCGTGGTCCTAATTTTCCTATCTATATATTGCAGGTCCGTCTTCGACCATGAGAGAACCCCAGCGGTGTAGGTGAAGGAAGGGATGGCCCAGATATTGATCGCCATTATCTTGTTTTTAGCTGAGAGCTGTGTCTTAAGTATCAATTTTGTTCTTCTCGTTAATTCAATTTTAGCATGTTCTTTGTTTTCTGCTTGTTTTATTTCAAATGTTTGTTGGATTCCCAAATATTTATATCTTTTTTCTGTATTTAGGTTTTTTATTTCTTCACCACCTCTCATCCTTATATTCTCCTCTTCAATCATCTTTCCTCTTTTGATATTTACCGCTGCACATTTTTCCAAACCCAGCGTCATGCCGATGTCCTCGCTGAATGTCCTAACTAACTCCAGAAGTCCCTCCATTTGTGCTCTTCCCCCCGCGTACAATTTGAGATCATCCATGTAGAACAGATGAGATAACCTCATTCGATCTGTGATTGAGTATCCGTACGACGCCCTGTTGAGCATGCGGCTAAGGATGTTGAGAGCCAAGCAGAACCATGGCGGACTTAGGCTGTGGCCCTGAAAGATACCTCTTCTGATCATGATTTCATCCGTTTCATAAGGAGACGATGTTCCACCTAGTGTCAGTGTTGTTCGCCATTGAGCCATCATAACCGTGAGCATTTCGATTACGTGTGGATCCACCTTGTAAATTTTTAGTACCTCGATTAGCCATGAGTGTGGCACCGAGTCGTAGGCTTTTTGGTAATCGATCCATGCCATGGCTAGATTCTTATGCCTTTTTTTTGCTTGTTTGGTTACTGCATTGTCGATCACCAAAAGTTCTTTGCTACCTCTGCTTTTTGTTCTGCATCCATTCTGCTCCCATGCCATAATGTTATTGGCGTTGAGGTGGGAGTTGATTTTGTGAGCAAGTGTGGATGTGATAATCTTGTACGCCGACGGAAGGCATGTTATCGGCCTATAGTTCTGGGGCTCCGAGAGGTCTCCCTTTTTGGGTATCATGATGGTAATCCCCTTGGTGAAGTATTTTGGGATTGTACGGGGGTCCCCTAATGCTCTCTCTATAAGGTTCGCCATAGTCCTATGGGTTGAGGTCAGTGATTTCCACCAGCAGCTGTGGATGCCGTCGATGCCAGGCGATGCCCAGTTTTTCATTCTTCTCACGCTGTTCCTGACATCCTCCTCGCTAACCGAGACGGCTGGCATTTCTTGTAGGTTCCGATGATCCTGTCTTTCCGCCTCGATCCAGTGTGCCTCAGTATTGTGAGTTACTGTATGAGACCATATGGATGACCAATATTGTCTCATTTTTTCCTGGTTAGGTGGAGTGCTCTTTTCTGAATTTGCTTGTTCGTCTAGCTTCTTGAAGAACATTTTTTGGTTGTTTGCAAAGAGGTTGTTCTGATGATATCTCATAGTTCTTTTGTGATACCTTCTGAGGCGGTTCCCCAAGGCTGCTATTTTTTGTTTCAGTTTCTCAGCATGTGTTTGTAGTTTAATTTTATAATGTTGGTCACTTTCCTTGAGTTTGATTCTTTGCATATATGTCTTCAGCTTTTTCCGCACTCTCTTACTCATCTGCTCGTTTAAAGCCACATGGATGATCCCTATTTCCTTTCTTAAGGCTGTGATTTTTGTTTCCATTCTCTTTTCCCATGGTGGTTTTTGGCTTCGGCCTCTGTGGTTATTTTTGACCTTAGGTGTTTGTAATATGAGATTTGCCACCTCTGCCGCGCAGTAGACCTTGTGACAGAGCTCCTCCAGGTCCCCTGAGTGAGTGATCGTCTCCTCTAAGGCTTTGTCAATAGTTTGCATCATTGTCTTGGCTTCAGGGTTCAGTCTGATACGACTAATTCTTGGCCTCTTGTCAATCGGGATTCCGACCCATTTCATGCTACTTTCCTCAAATATGGTTGATATCTCACGTGCAGATTCATCAAGTGCTGTCTCTGGTTCCCGCCGTTCGTCCTCCTGCACCAGCGATCTTGGACTTGGCCTTGGTGTGCTAATCGATAATTGGATACTCCTTCTAATATTTCTCAGTGCAGATGTTGGAGAACGAATTAGTGCCTCGGTTCTTAGTTTATCTAATTCGTCAGGAGCTAAAAGTTTTCTAGTTTGGATATTCTTTATTTGAGCCAGTAGGTGCTTTCCCGTAAATGGTTTGTCCGGATACAGTTCATTCCATTCCTCTGCAAGTTCTGCTGCATATTTCTTCTTCTTCTTCTCTCCCTCCGTCACTTTGAAGTAAGCACTGACAAGACTCAGGTTCATCTCCCTGGTCCAGCGCTGCCTTCCTCGAGTTTGGGCTTGAGCGGGAATCGTCAGATCTGTCGCAAGACTATTATCTGGCGGCTCCAAGCTTTGTCCCTGTAGGTTCCTATTCGAGGTGCTTGGCCTTGTGGTTCCGGTTCGCGGGGAGGCGCCACTTGCTTCACCTTCCACCGCTAGAGACCGTGCCGATCTTCCCCCAAGAGCAGTCCCCACTCCGGGGGCGGTTTCCGAGGCTTTCTTTGGTTTGAGAGCTATAAATTGTGCACAGTGTGGGGGTTGCTGACCCATCACACTGGGCGACTCGGGTACGCGGGGCCGTCACTCCCCGATGATCTTACGATCATCGATATATATATATATATATATATATATATATATATGTATATATATTTTTTTTTTTTTTTTTTTTTTTTTTTTTTAGATATCACCATTCAGGGTCATACGAGAAACCAACGGGCTTGTTTGCCAAGATGGCTTCAAGAGCAATGAAGAAATCTTCTTACTATGCGTGTTGTTCCTAATATCACCTCCTTCTGAGCACTAGATACAACATGACTGTCAAGCCCCAGCAACACTGTGTTCTCAAAGAGGTGCTCCTCAACAAGTCCATTTACTGACATCACCAAAGGGACTACGTACACTTTTTTAAGGCGGTACATTTCTTTCAGGTTGAATGACAGATCGAAGTATTTAGTAATTTTTTCCGTGTAGGCCCTAGAGATGTTATCGTCCGATGGTACAGTGATGTCTATGATGAAGCAACTTTTCTCTTCCTTCTTAATGAGAACTATATCCGGGCGGTTGTTCACCACAGGTCTATCAGTTACTATTGTGGTATCCCAATATAATTTGAACCGTTCGTTTTCAAGGACATCTTCTGGTGAGTACAGATGATTTGGCTTTTTATTGGTAAGTAACTTGTGTTTCAGCGCCATGGCTTGGTGGTAGATTTTAGCCATTTGGTTGTGCCTTTCGGTGTATTCTGTAGGCGCCAGTATGGAGCAGCCAGATGTTATATGCTGGACGTGTTCCGTTCCTCGTTTGCATTTTCGACATAGATCAGTGACCAGGTGCTGTCCCGTGATGTTTTTGAGGTAAGACCTAGTGGGAACCACCTGATCCTGAATTGCAAGCAACCTGCCTTCGGTTTCAGGAAAGAGGTACCCCGCTTTAAGGTAAGTTAATGATTCCTTCTTGTTGACATTATTATTTTCCAGATTATTTGGGTATCGACCATGTAGAACCTTAGACTTCCATTCCTGTTCCAGATCTTGCTGGCTGCGGACCGACGGAGAGAAGCCAGGGCTTGAGAGCTGTAACGGAGAGCACCCCACATCGATGTTTCGGAGGGTCCTGAAGTAAGGTGAGTTCTGCTTCATGAAGTATTCCCTCAGTTTGATAACGTTCTTATTATGAGCTGTTTCTAGACTCACCAATCCTCTTCCCCCCAGTTGTCTTTGCAGGTAAAGTCTTGCCACGGAGGAGTGTGGGTGATGTACACCATATTTCGTCAGGATGGTACGAATTTTCCTGTCCATTGCTTGCAGTTCCGTAGCCGACCACGTAAGTACCCCAAACGTGTACGTCATTATGGGCATAGCCCAAGTGTTTAACGCCAGGAAGAGAGATCTTGAATTGAGTTTAGATTTAACCACCTGAGTAATTCGATGGTAAAGTTTGTCCAAGAAGGCTTTCTTCATCTCTGCATTCCTCACCTCAAGGGCCTGCTGTATGCCCAGATACTTATAAGTATCGCCCTTGCCTAGATTCTGGATAGTATCTTGTTCGAGGATGTTACATTCACCTTCGGCTATTTTTCCCCGCTTTACAGTCAGCCTTGCGCATTTATCCAAGCCTAACTCCATTCTTATGGTCTCACTGAATGTAGCTACGATCTCCAACTGTTTTGACAGCTGTTCGTCATTGGATGCATACAGTTTAAGATCGTCCATGTAAAGTTGATGAGAAATTTTCGTTCTTGTATGTTTGTCCAAAATGTATCCATATTTCTGGTTGTTCAGCAGTGTGCTAAGGGGGTTCAGCGCCAAACAAAACCACAGGGGACTCAGTGTGTCCCCCTGAAAGAGGCCTCGTTTGATCTTGATGTCGGCAGTTCTTAAGGTGTTCTTTTCGGATTTCAGCACCAGCGAGGTGCGCCATCCGCTCATGAGATGTTTCAGGAGGTTTATTACAGAGTCGCAAATTCCGTACATGCCCAGAACCTTGAGCAGCCATGAGTGGGGTACCGAGTCGAATGCCTTTCTGTAATCCACCCACGCTACCGAGATGTTACGTAGTTTTTTTCTTGCATGCTTGGTGATAATAAGATCCGATATCAGGAGCTCCTTTGCACCCATGGCCTTGGATTTGCATCCATTCTGTTCAGTGGCCAGTATACTATGTTCTTTCACGTGTTTATTGATATAACGGGTCAACACTCCTGTGAGGAGCTTGTATACTGTTGGCAAGCACGTGACCGGTCTGTAATTTTTTGGGTTCTCCGATTCGGCTCCCTTTGGTAGCATATATGTTGTTCCCTTAGTCATATAATTTGGGACTAACTCAGGTCTTTCCAGAAATTTCTGAAAGTGACGGGCTAGGTAAGTATGAACGGACTTGAAGTGTTTCCACCAGAAGTTGTGTATGTTATCAACTCCCGGTGCGGCCCAGTTGTTCGTGGACCTTACCACCCACTCTATGTCCGTTGCCTCGATATTTATATCCCCCATAACACCTCCCTTTGACTGTTCCTCTATCTCCTCTATCCAGTCAGCATTCTCATCGTGACTGACTTCCTCGCTCCAGATCCCTCTCCAAAAGGTCTCCATGTTCTCACGCTTCGGCAGCGGACCACCAGAGCTCACCTTACCCTCCAGATCACGGAAGAATTCCTTTTGGTTAGCGTAATACAGACGGTTATTTCTATACCTTTTAGTTCTTTCATTGTAACGCCTTAGCCTGGCGCCTAATGCTTTTGTTTTTTGTTTCAGGTTGTCTGCTGCTATCCGGATCTTAGATTGGAACTCGACCGCGCTCATCTTTAGCTTATAATCTTTGGCTATTGCTTTCAGTGCTTTTAGAAGTTTTCTGGATGGCTGCTGTGTTGAGAGGTAAGAATGAATAATGCCGATTTTGCTTCTATATGTATTGATTTTCTTTTCTAGTCGTGTCTTCCATGGTGGGTCGCTACGGGACCCATGCTGGTCCACTGGAGGTGGAGCCTTGCCCTGGAGTTCAGCCACAGTCATCGCTCCCGCGTAAACCATATCCACAATCTGCAGAAGAGAGTGATCCCCGTCAATGATCTCGGCCAGAACAACGTCCACAGCTCTAACATCTTCTTTGAGCTTCCTGCAATGCCTAAGCCTTGGGATTTTCGGCCTATTCGTTGGGTCCATTCCTCTGAATTTAATCAGGTTTCTGTTGAACGCTGCTTGAATGGGCCCTTGCAAATCCGTCTCCATCATCTGAATGCTCTCGTTAGCGGGTGCAAGAGAAGCCATAGTCGTCTCTACGGGTATTTCAACAGTTTCATCTCTCACAGTTCTTTCTGGCCAGCATGAGTTCTCTATCATCCTTAACTCTGTCCTAGGTATTTTTTCTTCATTCAGAATCCAACGAACCCTGTTCGATATGTGCTGCGGGTATGTACGCCTTTCTGGTCTCATGTCATTCCAGATCTCACATAGGGTGCGCATATATGTCTTTCCTCTTCCGCCTGCTATCCTCATAGCTATAAAGTGTGCGCGAATTGCCGTGGAATTATCCTCGTGTGTCCAGCGCATACGCCTATCCTGATGCAGATGTTGTTGCTGGCTAGTGGCGGGTCGACCTAATGGTACGACCAAACCATCTTCACCTCCATTTAATTGTGCAGGACGTGGCCTTACGGTACCAGAACGGAGGTAGGCGCCGCTCACCCCACCTGTCCCTCCGTCGAGCTGATCCTCTGGACGGTTCCGAAGGGAGCCAGCCCGCAGCTCCCCGCCGCCCTGAGTATTTTTGTGACTTGCTAGAGCAAACTTATCTGCACATCCGAACCAGGCTGCCAACCTGGACCGGTGGGCGACTCGGGTACGCGGGGACGTCACCCCCCGAAAGCCGAAGCTCCCCTGCGTATATATATATATATATATATGTATATATATATATATATATATATATATATATATATATATATATATATTGATCCAACAGACGCATCTAGTCCCGATATATCATACAGGCTACCTAAGACCCACATGATCCAAATGACTTTGACGAGTATATAAAGTGGAAATGAGTTGTTTCAAAATATAACTCACTAGGCAGCCTGAGAGGGGAAAGAATTTCTTCAAGACAAAAAAGTTTTATAGTTGACAACGTTTCTCAAACCCGAACCACAGCGCCGCCATTCCGATCCCTCATATACCACGCAAACATATCCAGCCAACGTTCGAAATCCCAGCGCTGTTGCCAGATTTTCGGGACTAATAGCGTCGATTGCGATGTATGAACGGGTTTAAAAAAGGAGGTCAAATTGTTGAATCGTCGAATTTGTATAAGTTATCCTATGAAGTCTACTCGAAACAAATTGACGATGAAAATGGAATCGAATGCGAATGAGATACTTCGGTCAAGTATTCCGATTTATTGTGATATGTAAGATCAAATAATTTGCAAAATAGTGAAATATTTATTATTTTCTGAAGGTGTTCCAATCCTTATCAAATATTCGTACCCATTATGGTTATAATATTATTACTTCTCGTGTTTATTTTTTCATGACGAGATGCATATAGCCATTGAAGTCCCATAGATAGTAAAGAAATTTCTTGAAATTATGCTGATGACACGATCCTCACGAAACTCTACAAACAGTTGATCATCATTATTTTCGAACAGGCTACCAAGTTTTGTCATGATGGAATCAAAATGTTATTAGTTATTCCGGAAAAAACAACGATACCGAGGAAAAAAAACACGAAATTTCAAAAAACAATTCCAAATATTTTCGGAAGTTGAAATCGTATTGAATTGAATGTTTATGACAATTACAAGCAATACGATCCCAACAAAATTTCGCAACTATTTGAGCGAATTCATGTTCCAATTGATCGTTATCCTTCAATCCAATCGTTTGGGTAGTTCCTGAAATATCAGGGATATAACCTCAAAACAAATAAATCCGAAACTACCATTTTAAAACCAACAAAAATTACTGGCTCCATATTTATACAGTAAATGAAATCATTTAATCCGGTTGATAAAATATTTAGAGTTCAGAAGTTGAAACTTTAACTACGGAACAGACTACATGTTGAAATAAAATTCAATTTTAATTAGTAAGTACGGAACAAAAATTTTATTTTAATATATCGTTTTTTCCGTATTTCTAGTTTCAACTGTTGACCTCCAAAACTTTTATTAACCTGAAATGATTTTATTAACCATATGACTGAGAAAGTAGTAATTATTGTTGGTTTGAAAGTGGTAGTACAGCCAAACTTACGAAACATCCCACCCTGCATTGCATAATGCAATAAAGATTGAAGTTTTAAGACCATTATTCCTCTTCTATGTCAGAAATTTCAGATGAACTACACATATAGTTTAGAGGAATTCTCCAAATCTTTCGTCAATGATTTTAAAATAGAAAATAAGATATTTTTATGTCAGGTTAATTCGCATTTGGTGATCTTCTAATTATATCATCATCACGAAATTTGGCATGAACCTTCGTGCTGTAATTTTTCATCAAAAACTGGATTTCAATCTGATCTAATTTGTGTTGTTGGTGTCATTCCAAAAATGAAATTCTGAATGGGTTATCGGCGGAAATATTAAATAGATTTTATTCATTCATCAGTTCGTTCTCACGGCCGATCGTGAGCGAAAAGAACCAACTTAAAAACTCGATATTTGTAGAATAGTTTATACCATAATAACGAAAGCTGAATTAGTGAAAAAGTTAAATCTACTCAATGATTCTGGAGATATATCAAATTTTATTTTTCCGATGTTTCCAAAATTCACATTGGATTGAATCGATATCTAGTATTTTATTGAAAAATGATGATTGAGGGTCCGTGCAGAATTTCTTGCGGATATGATAAGAAGATCGCAAAATATATTATAGAATATACGAAATATAAATTTAAATTTTTGTTTCGAATTATTCTTATGACATGATCATCGCGAAATTTTCTGAAAAGTTGTTTTTCGGACCTAGCTGGGCGTCATCATGTTGCAGTTGCTTTCAAGTTATTCTGGAAAAAACAATGATACCGAGAAAAAAAACGAAGTTCCACAGTTATAAACATGTACTGAAATTCGATGCGAAAGATTAAGCTCAAGGTCATAATGATATTGACCTAGTACTTTCAAGGCCTGTGTTTATAGAAAATACCACCAAATTCCAAATTTTCTCGAGGTTGAGACAGATTTAAAATTGATTCACGAAATAACTACGGCACAACACTCGTATAAGTTTTCCTGACTGTGGTTTGTGAATCAGAGAGCTGAATGAATTATCAAATTTCCAAGATTTGTATGAGAATTTCATAATAAATATATTGAACTCTTTCAGCCCTTCAATATTAAGTAGTTGATCACGATCAAAAAGAATTTTTTATCACTAAGTTTTACTTCCAACAACCTACTCTCAACCTACTGGTTTGGGTATTGGAAGGAAAAAAATATTCTAACGAATAATGAGAATATAATTATTCGAATACATCTATTTCAGAGTCAATAATTCCTTCCAAGCAAAAGGCATATCCTTAACGCTATGTTTAAAATCCCGGTATAGGTCACAGGTTTCATCTCGGTATATTTGATGACGTCACCTACATACCGCACCAAATGCCAGGAAATCGTTAGCGGTTTCTATTCATCAAAGTGAAACCTAACCTTATTTTTACGCTGTGTCTAGACTCCCGGTAACCGTGATGAATTTTTTACATTGACTTTTGATGATGCCCCAGGTACCGAGATTTAAGTAAAGTTCGATGTTTCGAATGTGTTTGTATAGTCATTTGGATAATGTAAAATTATGTTAATTTATAAGGCCAGTTTATTTAAATCGAATTTACTAATTTACTTCGAGTCAATACGTAAATATACAGTTTGGGATGTAACACTAATGAAATAGGTATCTTACATTTCATTTTTCAAGTTATGTAACATGTGGGGTATTTAGCAGCACAGTTTCAGTTTCATCGACTTATTTTCGGAGATATTAGGAAAAACATATGTCAAATTTCGAACCTTTTTCTTCGGTATCATTTGATTTCCGGAATGACTCGAAATGATGATCCGGTCATACTGAAACTTGGTAGCTTATTGGCGGAAGCTGAGGTCTGAATTTGTGCCGAATTCCTTGATGATCGTTTCATTAGAATAATCGACACAAAAAATTTCAGAATTTTGCGATCTTCAAATCTCATGTTCTTCACGAAGTACTGCCTGAACCTTGAAGCTGTAATTTTTCAATCAAGTACAGAAATTTTTTCCCATGTGTTTTGTTGAAAATCTTTTGAAGATAAAATTTCGAATGGAAATATCTGCGGAATACTTGGGTGAAGGTGAGCAATTCGCAAATTTGGCCTTCGTTATCAAACTCTGAACCTGTTCTACAAGTATCAAGTCTTCTTTGGGTTGTGGTCGAATTCGCGATCGGCAGTTAGATCAACTGAAAACCCAATACTTTTCGAAAGAAACGACTCAGAAATTCGATATTTATAGAGAAGGTTTGGGGCTTGATTCTGAAGGCTCAATTCGTGAATGGGTAAGATCCGCCCAAAACATTTGAAAATAATCCCAATTAAATTTGTTCCATGAGTACAGATCGGATTGAATTGAAATCTAGTATATTATTAAAATGATAGCCTAAAGCAACGAAATTGAACAAGCACGTAAAAGCTCCTGAACCTGAAGTTCACAATTTTTTTTCTGCTGGCTGTAATCAATCAAGCGTCCCTTTTCCAGAACTTTTTTTCTTGTACAATTCCAACTTATCCTCAACTTCCTCAGAATTTTTGAATGTTCTTCATAGAATAAAAACCATTTCAACAGTTTTTTCAAGTTTGAAAACTCGGGAAAAAATTTCACTTTGACACATCGACGAAACAATTTAATAGTAAGGTCAGGTTAAATTTTTTACAGGGATTTGCTTGGATCCCGGTACCTTGTGCGTCATATAGGTGACGTCATCATAAATGCAATGATAAAATGTGTGGCCGGTACCGGGATTTTAAAGACAGCGTTCAAAATATGCTTTTGTTATTGACTCTGGAATTTATGCGAAAAAATTAACAATTAATTCCGACTTGTAATAGCATGATTCAAAAATATACCACCAAACTAGTAGAATATTCAGTTAACACTAGGAGAATTTTGTTTTATAATTGTTTAAAGTCTATAGGAGGCTCCATTCTCACTCAATCGTGACAGAATTGATTTTGACACCGGATTCATCATCAGGGGGTCCAACTTAGTCGTTTGAGCAATTCCGGATCAATGTTCAAAAATTACAGTGTCCGATGAACATTTGGACAAAACGATAGCACGCTGTTTTCCAGAACATACTCGCAAAACTAGCTGAAATAAGCACAGCTATTATTTGCCATAGAGATGGTTGTGAACCCTGTATAGTTTTGTTACCCGGGAATATTGTTTTGTCACGAAAAGTGCAATTTATTTTATTGGCTCAAAATATCCATGCTGAATTGACATCTAATGATACCAAACTGTATACTTCATTCTGTTACGGTTTGAGTAGACTTGTTTTTTTACATTCACAAAACTTGGAATTAAAATAAAGAAATGTTCGCTCTGTACAAGTTCAAATCATGTGCCGATAGTGAACGTTTTTAAACTGTTTGATCCAAATTCGGATCTATGAAATATTGAATCGATAAAAATCACGAACATGAAAACTTTCCAAGCCAAATATGAGTCATTACAAAAATATTTTTATCGACGCTTGTATCCTTCACCGGGCTTGCATAAGTTTTGACAGTGTCGATTTTCGGTGTGTATGTCGAGAGGATGCAATATCAAATATTCGAGTTCCATGTAATGAATTTAAAATCAACGTTCCTCATGGCGACGGCATGCTATAGCGGGATCATATAAGCTCCGGAACTGTTTTTTTTTGGCTTGCATATTATGTGGAAAAGCTGAAATATCCAATTCGAAGGTTCAGAATCAGGATGACCCATGACGATGACTCACTATACCGAAGAACACTTCTGTGGACTTCTACAATCCCGCTGATGCTTGCAGCTGGCCGTCGTCATGGGGAATGTTTATTAGGAATTTTTATTAATATGTTTAAGTACCATTGATGGTTGTAAACAAGTCATAAAAATTTCGTTCTAACTGCGATCCAACTACCAAAAAGGAAACGGCTAAAACAGTTCAATATGGGTGCGTTTTTATTTTAATCAGTTGAAGAGATGAATTCCATCGAGCGATGAAAAAACGATTGACGTGACATCATCAAATCTCTCGAAAGTTTCCTAAACATAGGGTGGAATTACAGACAGAAATCAGTGAATTCCCGATGAATTTCGTTATTGGATTTGAATTTTAATGAACGGTTTTTCTGGTATAGTTACTGATAACGAATACTTTATATCATAATGTTCAGAAATCAATCATTTCATTTGTTTTGCAGATATCCTATCATTCTGTGATAGTTATTTGCTGTATTTTCGCACATATTCTTATCAAAAATCATTATTATGGATGCGGAATTATTTCCGTTGTGCAAAATATGTTAGAAACTTGATGAGAATTCTGCTAGTGATGAGGAATTCGTAATTTTTGAATTGGAAACGAAAAATAATGAAAGACATGTAAATGCTTATAATCGTATTGGGGAAAATGTACCTAGGTATCTTATTTTTATAGCTAATTTTTTCAAATCATCTGCACATCTGCACCATACATTTTTCTACTTTACACACTTAACAATATTCGATAAATCCACGAAAACTCCCGGTCAAAACATTGAAGTAAGGTTAGAATTATCCATCAGTTCGATCGACTTCCGAGTAAGATTGATCCGATTAGTAATCAGAAATTGATCGATTAAACTACGTTGAAAAAAACGCCCTGCTGAAATTCTTCGGGATTTCTCTGATGAAAAAGTAAACTCCGTGGTGCATTTACGATTAATCGATTGGATATCTCGATTAGAATATAAAAACACACCATATTTTCATCATGAAATTTCTATACAGATCTTGAAAATTAAATATTCCATTCATCATCACGATTCACACACCGGAAAGTCATGAAAAGCTACACCAGTCCAGTGCCGTCATCATGTTCATTTCGTGAATCAATATTTAAGAGGTCAAGAACATGAGACAATTTGTGACTTGGTGGTATGCTCTGTGAGCGCAGATTTTTAAGGAATCAATTTTATGTCTACATCTTCCTGTTTTCCGTTTATCTTCGAAATTAGGAAAAAGGGGCAGTCAACTTACGACGGGGATTACTACTGTCAAGAACAATGAAGGATCATTAAAAAATATAATTATATTTAGATAGATTTAGATAGATTTGATATTTTCTTTTTTTCTGAAAATAGGTATTGACTCTAAAATGTATGCAAGACAAATGATCCGAATTCAAATACTTGCATAGGAAAATTCAGAAATAGATCGCCAAACTCCAGATGTGGAATGATGGCTAGAAGTAAATAAAATAATTAACTAAAACTATATTAGTTTTCAATTCCCAACTCTCCCAAAAATTAACCCGCCCGAGGCACGAAAAATTTTTGTCGATTTCAATTTGTTCCTCCGAAACCAATGATCGAACAGAAACAAAATAAAGTAGAAAAATCTATAACCTGCTAAAATCTGCTGACGTGAAGTCAGCAGCTTCTACGCGCTTGTTCACATTGCGAAATGGTGAAATTTTAATGAAATATAAAAATTTTCAAAAACAAACAATAATTTTTTTTTCGAAATTTTCCATGGATAATTCTTCTCATTGACACTGTTCATCTTCCAACCAAGTTTCATTTCGATCAGATAAATATTTTTCGAGTTATTGAAAAATCAAAATTTCAAATGGCTGTAGCACAGAAACCATTTGGCAGATTTGGCCCATTAAAGAACTCAACTGAGATATTCAGGATCTTAACCTTAACTGAAAATTTCAGGGTTCTAGGTCTTTCCTTGCGAGGGTTACAGCGCACACGGCCGGCCGGACGGACAGAATCAATTTTGACCACGGATTCTTCATCAGTGAGTCCAACCTAGTCGTTCGAGACCAGTTCCGGCTCAAAATTTTAAAATTACAGAGATCGTGACGAAATGATAACGCGCTGTTCCCCAGAAAAGCGCGTAAAAAGTATTCATATATAGAACCACACTAATTTGTTAGAGTCTCTAATGCATCCATAAGAGGATGAAAATTGAAATGTTCAATACTCGAAAAGAACACTCATTTAAAGAACATAACACAATATGTACCCGCATTGTGCTTCTATTAAAACAGGCTCATTTTACGATCAAGTCGTACCGATAATTCCTTCGCGGCCATCACGTGAAAGTATCACATACCCACGCTGCTCTTTCTGGCTTGTACAATGGATGCCAAGAAATAAGTGACACCACGTGAAGCAAAATTCTCGGATTCAGGTTTTAAAAAACCAATATAGTTTGAACACATTTGGACACTGACTTATTCATCTTGAGGAATTACCTGAAAACTTCTCGATTAGAAATTTTTGACTGGAAAGGAACAAGCTGCAGTCTTAACCAACTCTACAAATATCGAAGTTTTTCTCGGGAGTTATTGTGTTAACGGCCGGTCTTACTGGTAAAAAAAAAGACCACTGAAATAATCTAATCAGAAACTTGATGAATGAAGGGTAGGTTTCGAGTTCAATTATGAAGGCCGAATTTGCGAATTGGTGAAATCCACTCAATGGTCCCGAACATACATATTTAATCTGGCCAATATTTCCAAGAATACAGATAAAATCGTATAAAAATCTAGTACTTCAATGAGGAATGAACACTTGATGGTCCCTGCGGAATTTCATGAGGCACATATCATTAGCCGATCAGCAGATATAATTCTGATTTTTTTGATCGATCCAATCGAACGATCATCACGAAATTTCGCAACAATTTGCTCATCAGTATTTTCCAACTATTAAGATGTTCATCATGTCCAGCTCAGTATTTTTTGAAGTATTTCAGAAATGACAACGATACCTAGTTGATAACTATACAATTTGAAATATTTTTTTCCAATATCTCCAAAGATTAAAACACGAGTTCAAGGTCTGTGTCGAATATCATCAAAATGCAATAATTTATTTTCGCAGAAAAGCCTCGAATAAAACTTGGAAAATTTTCGAAAGGAAATTATTTTTTGATTTTGAGTCCTTAACACACTCACTAAATTTAAAGAATTGTTGCGCATCCCTAATACATGACTATTTACGAAATTTAAATCTGATCGCGTTAGTTCCGTATGAAATATTGGGGAAATAACATTGAATTTTCAAATATCCACGAAGTTTGGCATACATATTTCTTTACCAATATCTCCTGGATTTGGTATCAGATAGAACTGAAATTTGAAGTGCTTCGGTTGGATATTGATTTTAAGGTTTGTGCCAAATTTCATTGAAATCTGATAAGTAGAAACAATTTTTGTCAAGATTTTTGGGAATTTTCGAAAATACTTTTTTTTCACAACAATCCAGAAGAAAAAAACCGCAAAATTTCGAAATTCTACATATTTATTTTTCCAAGAAAGTCCTGAACCGGTCGAAATACTTATTTATCATAAACTCTCTTCTCTTTGTATCGTTCGATCACTCCAGATACGATATGTGGTCATGTGACAAAAAAATCCGTCGTAACTCGGATGATATTACTGACGGCTATTGTGTAGCAATAGCTCTGTAACATTCCTTTGTTTCTGATTATTAAACTCCATCAAGAGAATACTATCCTTTCACACTTTCTCACAGCTGTCTCCCAAAATATTTAAACTTCCAATGGTGAATCAAATATGCTTAGTGATGACCTTTTATTGTCTATATCTTTATTTGCAAATGGAGAATATCACCAAACTCCTAATGTTCTAAGAATTCAATACCTTAATTATTGATTCATGAAGGAACGAGCCTGATTTGAAATATTCAATTTTGAAACTCTGTATGAAAGATTTTCCATGTGTTATTGACCCTTTGCCGAACTACAATACCAAAGAGCAACTTTCTATTTTACTGGTCGAAAAGATGAAATATCTAATTCACAGTATCTGTATGGAATCATATCATATGTTTCGAGGACAACGCCCTTTACCGGGCGTCTGAGTTTGGATTTTTACTGTGTAGCTCGAAAATATAAAACATCTCATTTTCGTCCGGTATGGAGAATTCACAATAAACTTTCCCCATGACGGTGACTCCCAATAGCGGGATCGTACAAGTATCCATAATAGAAGTTTCCAGGTTAGTATATCTCGCTGTACAGTGTTGCCAAGTTCAGGGACTCGAGACGTTGATTAACCATACGAATTATATACAGCTAGTTGATTCCCGCAGAAGCGCCCTCGCACTGGCCAAACCCTGAAACTTTCTGTGTATAATATGATGTATCACCGATTTTTTACACCCGGCTGAAATTTCGTTTATAGCATCCCCTGACCCCCCAGACCTCAAAAACATGGTCAGACGCTAAGAGACCCGGGACCGGGTCTGAACACGTCACTTTTGGACTGGAAAGGCGGTCAAGTGTATAGATTCGGGTCTGTATGTGCGGTCGAATGAAGCTATATATATATATATATATATATATATATATATATTATCATAGTGTGCATATAACAATTTATTTAATGAAATATTAGGACGATGAAATGTTTAATGAGTTTGATGAAAATTATGAAAACTTTGACCTGGTTTAAACAGAAGTTCTTTGGCGATTCTTTCAAGGCTCTTCACAGAAGATAAATAGAAAAGCTTCTCAAAAAATTTATAAGCGCTTGGTACCAGGAAATACAGAGATAAAGCGAATTTCTTCATATTCTGCATTATATCTCCAACCTTTTGCCTTATGCAGGTTCAACTCCGCTTGCATGCTCACAAAATCTGCTAATTCCTGAGGCAGAAACCTAAGGTAGATTTCGTGGAATTGGTCCAAAGACATTAGTAGCCCCTCCTCTCTTCCTTCAGATGTTTTCCTCATTTTTCTTTTGAGGGCTCTCACTTTTTCTTTACGTTTTTGCTTCCTTGGGCTGTATGAACTCAAAGAGCCAGAAATTTGTTTTCCTACTGATGAGGCTATTCCCTCACCAATTGATGGTCAGTCATCAATTGATGATCTGTCTTCGATTGAGGCTAGGGTACTGTAAATACCTGAAAAAAAACCAAATATCATGTTCAAGGCAATATTCTGGAAATCTCATCAAGGGTTGTTACAAATACATGTAATTCAAACCTAAAATTAGAAGCTCTATATGACGAATTACAGATTGAAGCATCTGAAACAATGCTTTCATACCTACTTGATATTGCCGGAGGAGTCGCAAAAACTATACTGGTTCACTTGTGGTGGCACTAGTCAACAGACCTACATCAACATCAATGACCATATCTGAAAAGATAAAATTGGTTTCAAGTGATATATTTTATATACACTCTAAAGTTTTCCATTCGTTAATGTGAGTATTGCAAGGGATACTACCTAATCTCCAGATCACATATTTGATCTTTGAAATAATTAGAATTTTTCCTACGGCCGGTTTCCCAAAACTTTGATTGGCAGATCAAGGGCTTGATTGTCAGTCAGCAGTGAATTCTGTGCTTGATTTCACTTCATTTTCAATCCAACCATTGAATGCAACCTTAAACAACGAGTTGATCGGACGTCAAAGGTTTTGTGAAACCGACAGTTAGAGCTACAAAATAAATGAATATAATACAATTTCTAATCTAATGGGTATAAGGAATATAAATAAGAAAATCTCGAATGTCATGAAACCTGTGTGAATAAGAGTTTTCCTACGACATTCGGTCTCGGCATATTCCTCCTGTACATCACCTCGAAATGTGCAGCACAAATCCTGTATGCTTTCAACTGGGAGGGGGTTTTTCCAAATAGATTTTCCCGAACACATACTGTTAACCAATGGTTTATTCTGAAAAAATAATAGTAATAAGATTCCGACATCGTCCCTAGTATCGAATTATTCCTACCTTCCAGATTCTTTTGGTAAATCGAATAACGTGCAATTACCGTCTCTTGTCGGCTCAGACATCCACCTTTTTTATTCCCACTCATGGTAAATGTAAATAATATTCAAAACGAATCAAGAAGCATAATCGTCGGAGTCATTTAAACGTAAACATAAACACTTTGTAACCAACAAAAAAATGGCGGATTGAAGAATGCGCATGAAAATTTGGGACTTTGGAAAAGGGAGAGTGTCCCTTCTGTAATACTTCTCTATTCTGTGACAGGGTGTTGGTCTATTGCGGATGAATTAAAATTGACTGCCTATAAACGAAAATATATTTGAGTCGCGAAGGGAGTGATTTAAGACTAGCGTTGGATTGATTGAACTTTATTCATTTATTTATTGACAATGGCCCCCTTTTCGTTATAAATATTATAACATAATCACAAGGACGAATATCCGTCGATAATTCAACTGTAGTAGTCATTCTACTTGGATCCGCTTCTTCGGTGTAGGTGTTTTGGTTGATTGGATGATTAGCTCTGATCAAGGGGGAATATTTGTTGATTTATCGACGGATATTGGATGATTAGCTCTGATCAAGGGGGAATACTTGTCGATTTATCGACGGATATTCGTCCTTGTGATTATCTTATTCATTATTACTGGAGCTCTTTCTTCTCCGTGAAACCAATTCCTATATAAATATTATGTTACAGTCACATTCGAGAAGTCTGATTTTTTGAAACTTTTTTCACAATAAATCTGTTGTTTATTGAACTTGGGCACTAACATTTGAACCTTTAAATTATTATTTAAATTATTCCTCATATAAAAGTAAAATGTAATTCAATACATGATATGTGAGTCAGCTGTTGGCGAGTCTCATAAAATTCCTACTTCCGAGTCCCGATTCTAAAATTCCTTCCAATTTCTATTCCTACTCACTCAGAGTAGATCGACATAGAGTCTCGAGCCGGCGAACGAATCAGTGTCGATTCCCGAGGGGAACCAACTCGACTCGATGACACATAAGAGCAGTCCCGAACAGTTCTGAACTTGGAACCAAAACAAAACCAAGGTTTGTTTTGGTTCCGACTTCGGAACTGTTCTGGAACGGTTCCGCATGCGCGATTGCGATTTTGTGTTTTGGTTCGTTTCAGAACCGGTTCAGGATTTGAGTAATCTTGTTTTGGTTATTTTCTGTGGTTAGAACTGTGAAAGGAGTTCGGACGGGAGAGTCCGAACTGTTTCAGAATTGGGTAGTTCGCACAAGCGTAGGGTGGCTGTCAACGATTTAAATGGTTTACCTGACTTTTTCGACGTCGTGTTGATTTGGTTTTTGTTTTATTTGTGGAGGAAACAGTTGACTGTTAGATTTAAACTTTTGTTATTGAGAATAATTCCTCCGCTACGACCTACCAGGATAATCTAATGGATTTTATTTATATTGTTCACACCTGGGATGTATACTTCTATACATCTATGAATACAAGAGTCCTCTTCCTCTATTGAATAATGATGTTTCGAATTAATTTTTCTCTGAAAAGCACATATCTGAAATATGTTCGTCATTAAATTCATTATTATATGAACCAATAATTTGTTGGTTCATTTCGGAATATAATTGAAGTAATGAAGAAAATTCGGAAAAAAAAATTAAGTGGAAGCAAGTATTCCCAAAAATATTTTTATATTTCATGGTGCGACAAGGACTTTCGCATATTTTTAATTAAACCACACACAATATACAGGGTGGTCCAATAAGTGACGTCAATAAATTTGTTTTAGGTTCCTCACACCTTGGGGTATCCAAAAATACCCCATGTATATTATCCGATTATGTGTTGTTTTCGAGTTATAATTTTTTTGCGTATTTTTAATTTATTTTGCCTTTCCTATGTTGGATGAAGATTTATATCGATTGATGTTCGATCAGTGCAGTCCGATAAAACTGGAAGATAGGACAATCGGTGAATTGGAAGAAATATTCGATAAGCATTTCGCACAGATCCGGGCACCTTTTGCTGAGCGAATTAAATTTTATAGTGCGAAAAGGAGTCCCACGGAATCTATAATTGATTGGGCAGCAAGAGTACGCAAGTTGGCAGTGCAGTGCGAGTTTGGAAATCATTTAGAAATTGCATTGTGAGACAAATTCGTATGTGGATTTGGGGAAGGTCCAGTATTGCGAATCACGAGGTGGCGGCAATTTCATCTTTCGAAGGAGAAAATGGCTACATGGACCAAATTGACAGCAAGGTGAAACAGAAAGTTTTATTCCTGCGCAATTCGGGTCGGAGCCGGAAAGATACGCCGGCTACGGCTACGAAAACAACAGCTACGGCGGGAGATGCGCAGTACGCTGAATATGGTTATAATCCACAGGAGAAGAATAAGGCAGCAAGTGGAGCACAAGCAGATAAGAAGACTTTCTGTCCAGTTTGCGGAGGCAGTGGTCATTCGAAAGATAAGTGCGAATATGTAAATTATGCTTGTCATTTTTGTCATGTCAAGGGACATTTGGAAAAAGTTTTTCATAAGAAAAGATCTAACATAAAAAATTTTCAACAATTTTATTTGTGAAACTAATGAGTTGAGAGTTCCAAACAATTTCAACGATGAATTGAATTTATTCAAATTAGACGAGTCTCATATTTCTTCTTATTATGTAAACGCTTATGTTAATGAAAAAATTATGAATTTCCAACTTGATACAGGATCTGGAATAAGTGCAATTTCTGCTGAACTATTTTCCATAGCATTTTCACAAGAAAAACTCTTGAAAACAGATGAAATTTTCTATTTTTATGATGATTCGAAAGTTAAACCAAAGGGAATGTTTATATCATTCAACAATTTTCCGAGAGAGATGGATTTATATGTCATAAAAGGAGGTGGTTCTCCAATATTAGGGCGGAATTTCTTGAGTTTATTTCATATTAATTTTGGAGATTGTAATTTTGCTGCTAGTGGGAGAGATTCAAATTATGTAGATGCGTTATCTAGTTTATTGCTGGAATTTGAAAAATGTTTTTCCAATGATAAAGATAAGATAAGTGTACATTCTTTCAGAATGAAATAGAATTTTTAGGGTATACTATTGACAGAATTGGTTTTCATCCTTACAAAGATAAAACAGAAGCAATCGATAAAGCACCTAGGCCCACAAATGTAACACAGTTGAAAAGTTTTTTAGGTAGTGTGAATTACTATGGTAAATTTATAAAAAGTATGTCTACAATTCTTTATCCTCTTTATCAACTGTTGAATAAAAATAGGTTCTTCGTATGGAATGAGGAATGGGAGAAATCAAAAAATTGTTGAATTCAGCAGATGTTTTGATACATTTTAACCCAGAACTACCTCTGAAGTTAACGGTAGATTCTAGCAGTTACGGTATAGGTGCAGTGTTGAGTCATGTATTGCCCTCGGGTGGTGAGAAACCTATTGTTCTTGATTCGAAAGTACTGAGCAAGACTCAACAAGCATACTCTCAATAAGAGAAAGAGGCTTTTCCAATAATTTTATGGGTGACTGAATTTAATCAATACTTATATGGTAAACACTTCATTTTATGATCACCGTACATTATTGACTATTTTCAGTCCGAAAAAGTAAATTCCGGCATTTTCAGCCAATAGGTTGAGACGATGGGCCGTTATTCTATCGAACTATTCATATGAAATAGAATTTGTTAAATCGGAAGAGAATAAAGCTGATTGGTTATCGAGATTACCATGCCATAGTTCAGAAGATATGACTGGAGAAGATATTCACATCGATTATTGTTATTTTTTTTCTCAGAACTCAGAAGTCAATATTGATTATAGAAATATCGGGAAGAATCTAAACATGATAATATCTTCATTAGGCTCAGAGAATACATAATGAAAGGTTGGCCGAAATTCATGAGGCATGAAGAATTGAAACCATATTTTTCTAAAAGGTTAGAATATGAAATTGATGAATTTTGTATTTTCTGGAACCATCGTATTTTAATTCCAGCTAAGCTACGTACATTTATTTTGAGAGAATTGTATAGTACTCATGTAGGTACAGTTAAGATGAAGACCTTGGCACGTTCTTATTTCTGGTGGCCAGGCATGGATAGTGATATCGAGACGTTAACAAAGCAATATGAATCTCTTATTAATTTTTTTCACAATCCTCCCAAACTTGAATTAAATTCATTGTTTTTTCATTTTCATTTATTCATCCATATGAGCAAAGAATTAATACAAATCTTTTTTTTCTTATGATTACAAAAAAAAACGAATAGAAATTCAAAGGTTCTCCCCGGAAAATGGAAAGAGATAGGCAACTGAATGCCTGTTTTACCCCTTCCATCTCCCCAGAGAGGAAAATAAAAACTTTAAAATACCTTTCCCTTCCAACACACAATGCATGTACGAGGAGCAGAGACAGAGCAGAGGGAGAGAGAGCGGGGCGAAATCTCTTGATCGGAGATTAGAATTGATCGAAAAATTGAAATTTATTATCTGCAATAAACCTTCTCAACTTCTTGAATTTATTATTATACTGCATGTCTTTTAATGGGGAATAAATATTATTTAGTAATTATTGATTCATATACAAAATGGTTGGAGGTTTTCGAAACCTCATCAACCAGTTCTGAAAATACTATTAATGCTTTGAGAGCAACATTTGCAAGATTTGGCTTACGCATAACTTTAGTATCGGATAATGATAGTGGATTTACATCCAAAGAATTTCCAGGTTTCATATGTCGAAATGGTATTAAACACATAACATCACCCCCATATAATCCAGAATCTAATGGAGCTGCAAAAAACAGTGTTAGAACAGTCAAGCAACCTTTGAAAAAAGTTTTATTTTCAAACCCTAAGCTACCTACTAGAACTGTTATAAGTAGATTTCTATTTGATTACCGAAATACCTCCCATTGTACCACTGGTGTGTCCCCAGCACAACATATGTTTAATCGATCATTGAGAATCAAATTTGACTTAATTTTACCAACTAGAAGAGTTAAAAAGGAAGCGAAGGTTGATATTAACTTGAGAACCCAGGTTCAATCGGCTCAAAATGAATGTTGCGGTAAGCTCTTATAATTGAGAAAATGGTTGGACTGTAGGAACCATAGGCTTTAAAATGTTGCGAAATAAAAGAAACAATAGAAAGAAAATGCACCAGACTCACCACAAAGTAATCCTCCACTTGTCTTCCTGAGAGTACTCTCGGCTGTAGGTCGGTGATCTTCAATTCTTGATTTTTTAGCGAAATAATATCCTAATATAAAGGATAATTCACAGTTGCCGAACACTAGGTTCGATCTCAAAACAAGAGAAAATTTAAAAATAGCGAAACGGTGATTCAGAAAACTTACATGCGTAGCGGTAGCGTTCGAGAGCAAAGTCAAGATACTAATAACCAAAAAACACATTGTTGATTTTCTGGAAGTCGCGCATACACAGCACGCATCAGTTCTAGTAACCAATGCTCCTCAGGCTGTCTGGTGCATAAAAATAATTCAAAGATGAAGTGAACTTTAAAAGAATGAAAAAGAGAAGAATTTACTACAACAATAAACAAAACAAAATATTACAGAGGAAAGAGAAATATTGTATATAGGAAAGGTGAATTAGTTTTAGCTAAGGACTATAGAGTTGTAAATAAAACTAGTTGGGTTAGAGGAATTGTACATAGACGAATTGGTAATTGTACATATATTATTGAAATTCCTGAGTTGAAATTAACATGGAAAAGACATGGTAATCATCCAGCCGTTACTTTCAATTCTGAGAATTCAAGTAGGTTGAATGACAAGAAACTTTGTGGTGGTGATTAAGAAGTGCTAGAAAATGAAAATGATGAAACCTGCATAAATGGAAACAATGTATCCTATGAAAAAATATCAACAGATAATCAGACTAAACAAGTAGAAGTTAATCAATACCCAAAGAGAAATCTTAAACCAGTTGAACCTTTCTGCTTCAAAAGATAACGGCTTTTGAGTTGTATAATAACGTTATATTCAGGGAAGAGGATATGTAATGTATTTGAATTTTTAAAATTAAAATTCGAAGAAAACATTAGTTTAACCGTACTATTTTGGGATCTCCAAAACGCCCGACGTGTACGAAACGAAAACGATTCAGACTTCTTCGAAAAAATCGTCGATTTAAAAAATAGATACGATTACCAAGTTGAATTATCAGCATTGAGTATCACTGAGAAAGAACAAGAGAAAAACATCGCTTCTAGAGTAGCAAAGCGAGTTCTTTTATATAATATCAACCCGGAATTGAGAACAGCCCTTAGAGGTCACGGAATAAAGAATTACGATGATATGGTTAATTTCATCAGGCAAGATTTCTATTATTATCAACAACCTTTCTTCCAACCAACGACTTTCAGACTCCACGAATTCCTACAGATTTTCAAAGAAATTATTCAAATCACAATCAATTATATCAAAATCATCAAAATTTTCCCTCACAACCTATTTAATTGCAACAACGTCCAGTAAATCGATATTTCCCAATGAACCAACAAGTTTTTGGCCCTAGTTCATCGAAACCTCAAACAAACGTGTTTAAACCAAACTCTAATCAAAGAATACAAACCCCACCTGAGAAAATGTCTATCCAGACAAGGAACTATCTACAAAAACGTCAAAATTATTCGACCCAATATCAAGTTAATCCACAAAAGAAATTCCCAAATTTCAATCAAAGGAATAATTATCAAAATCCCAATTTCACTTTCGAAGAATTAACTCACATTGAACCAACTTCAGATTCAATTCATACAGATAATAATGAACCAACTTCAGAACTATTTAATACCGATTATATTGAACCACAAAACTATTCAGATGAATATTTGGAAAATTCACAATTAAATCCAGATAGTAATAATGAAGAAAATTTTCTAGAACTAGCCCAGAACAATTCATTGACCTAAATTCTGACCTTGATAATAAAAACCAATTACCCTACATCGAATTTGAAAATCCAAGATGTAAACCTTTGATAGATAGCGGATGTTCGGTATGTTTAGTAGACCCTAAATTTGCCTATAATAATTTTCCAAAAAATATTTTCAATGAACCGACAACTTTAACCGCGTGTATGAGACAAGAAACATCAAACGAACAAGTTTAAATGTCTGTATTTAGAGAATTTCAAGTAAATAATTTTCATCCATTCATTTTGTATAAATTCCACAAAAACTATGACGGATTAATTGGAGCAGAATAAATACGGAATAAATTAAGATTTCAAAAATCAAAGATTAACCAATGAATATTGCCAAATTCCCTTCAAATACCAAAAAGTTTGCCAAAACCCCTCAAATATTCCCATTGATCCATCTCATTTAGAACCGAAAATTAAAAGTCAGTTAATGAAAATACTTCAACAAAATGAAGATGTCTTACGGTTACCAGGGTAACCCCTTAAATTCTCAAGTACGATAAAACACAAAATTCGAACAACTGATGAAATCCCTGTCCATTGCAAAATTTATAGATACCCAGAAATACACAAACAAGAGGTTCAAAATTAGATCGGAGACAAGTTAGAGAAAAAAATCATTAGACCCAGTAATTCCCCATGATCTTCTCCTGTCGTAATTGTCCCCAAAAAACAAGACCCATCCGGAAAAACAAAATGGCGCATGGCTATAGATTATCGAAAACTAAATGACAAAACTATAGACGATAAGTATCCTTTGCCACAAATCGATAACGTACTTCCCAGATAGCACAATAAGATCCTGAGGATGTTCTTGGGATTATCGAGCAGATATATTAGTATATACCAGGGAAATCCGAATTCATCTATACATCATCCTCAGGATATCCTGAGGATATAGAATGTTACTAAGTGGGAATCCCCCAGGTGGTGTTTTTGTATATCCGGAGGATATACTCCACAGACCATAAGCTATCAAGAGGACATCCTGAGGATGAATTATTTAGAAAAGTGGGAACTCCCCCAGCGGTCTATGCATATATTCTAGGGATATAGTTCCAAGTAGACTATAGGACATCCCTAATTTAAAAAAGGGGGAGGGGGGAGTTTCACATTACAGGGTCATTAGACTAAAGCAATGTACGTAATTTCAATAATTTTTATTCTAAAAGACAGCCTACAAAAAAAAGGGATATTACATATTTCTCAACTTATCACAGGGTTCAATCATCTTCTTACATCTGTCTAGCCAGCCAGCAACAGATTTTTCCGTCTTTCTCAGTGTAGAAATTTTCGCAATTTCATCAGCGTCTGAAACAAAATATATAAATTGAAACAATAAATTAATTGCAGACTTATTTTGCTTACCATTTATCAATTTTGTAATATACAACCTCCCAAATTTCCACTTGTTCTTCGCCAGTTAAACTGCATTGCCGTTGTCACTGATTGGGGGAGTCATTGCCCCTCCTACAAATTTATAACTATTGTTTCTTCCGCACTGTGCAATCTCTTTGGCCTAAAATTAAAAGTCAGCAAGTTACAATAACATTATGACAAATGACATTCAGACAGTTGCAAGTACTTATCAACACAAAATGTGATTTCAAGCGATGGACCAAAAGCTCCGGTTATAGTTACGGTTATCCGAATTGAAAGATTATCCTTCATCTATGTCAGTTTGGATTACCGTAACTATAACCAGAGCTTTTGGCCCATCGCTTGAAATTGATTATGGTTACGGTTATCCAACTTGACAGATTATCCTTTGCCTATAAGTCAGTTTGGATAACCGAACGATAACCAGAGCCTTTGGTCCATCGCCTGAAATTTATTCATGTTATCCCATTTTGACCATTTAAAAGGACATTAGTCAACCCGTAGCATCAAGGGTAAGATGACAATCAAATACTTAGTGACCTAGTAACCATTAATCAAAGCAATACATTTAATCTTATTTCCTAAACTACTTTTTTTTTGAGAAGAAATTATCATTTAAATCCTCATCAAAATGAATTGACACTTCGGGCTCATAGGTTGAACTTTCTATTCATGAATTCATTTAAATCACTTGATGTACAAACTATTAATTGAACTCACAACTAGATGAAAAATTTGCTCATCACTTAAAAAAAAATCTTAAATGTCTCCAGATCTAAGCTATTCATTGGGAAGGTTATATCCAAAGAATCATAATAATTAGTTGATAATAATAATACCGTTCTTTATTCTTTCTGAAAAGGGCATCGACCGAAGTCCTTCAGCCTATTGGTTGATATTTCATCGTTTGCTGGTTTTTGGGCTTTCTTTAGGTTTTGTTTTATTTTCTTCACATCTTGTATAATATCCAACACAATACTTAGGATAATGTGACACTGCGTAATCAGAGTCTTAACCATACTTTGATCACCTTAAAAGTTTCACATATTATACTGTCTTATCGAACTGCACCTGATCAACTCACAAATGTTCAAATTATTTTGTGTGCAATGCTTGTTGCATACATTATTTCACATTCTCTTGGTTTGATTTCTTCCACTCACTGTATTTGATGCTGGAAATGAATAAACATATAAAATTATATAAAGTGCAATAAAATATTCAGTGAAATGAATAGAAAGAATCAAACATGAGTTTACAAAAAATTCAACTATGAACAGCACCAACTTCATGTTATACTCTGATCTTTATGTTAGGTCCTATACCATATTTTATATTGCGAGGCCAAACGCTAATTGGAACAGAACAAAATTTATGAACTAGGCGTTCTTGATCGAGCTTCGATTCCAGTTCTGATTCACTTTTGAATTCGATTTCGATTTCCTGATTGGTTGAGTTGCATCGACCAGCTCTTGAGTTTCGTAAACAATTGTATACCCCAAAATAAATAGAAGCCTGAACCAACAGGTACAGTTATTACAACACATATTGTACCTGGATGTGTTCGGGTATCCCTCCATAAGTTTGAATGCATACCTATTAGTATACCTACCATTAATTGTTTTATTTCCAATATTGTGATGTATCGCCCATCTAGCTAATGAAATAGAACAAATATCTGCTGTACTCACCTTAGAGTAGTTAAACAATTTCAATCTTTGACAAACCATGGGTTCCTGAAAGTCTTCTTCGGTAAAGTTTTTTTCTGATGAATAATAGGATAATGGAACATCATTTAACTCATTTATATTGCAAGAACTCATGGGATTTTCAGATGTGTCGGTTCCATAAATCATACCACCTCCATTTTCCATTCACTGTACTGACTGTTTCAATCTTACAAGCTTGACCTTCAAGCTCTTGTATTGAATTACTCCTTTTTGTCGTTGGACCCCTATGTTATATTTGTTAGCTAGTTAATGAATTTTTTATACTTACATACCATAGGGTATAAAATATAGCACAAAACCACTGCCGAAATCCACTTTCGAAATGGACGAATGCAGAACGAGTTTACTGAAGACGAAAAGTATACCATTTCATCAGTTCTTGTATTTTGTGATACCCATAATAAATATTACTCCAAGTCAAGAAAAGAAGCAAAAAAAATAAAAAAATATCGATCAACGCAGAATCTGTCAAATGTCATGATTGACCGATCATAGATTATGTACCACAGAACATAAAGTAATATAAAACTTATAATTTCCTAATCTGTGTGATCGATAATCAATGATCTAATAATATATTATTACATTATTCACATTGCTACACTGAGTTTTCTTATATTATTAGATTATTTCTGATTTTTTCATAATTCACAAATGATATTCATTGATCTCAGCCTTCAGATATGCACCCAGATATATTAAAAATGTGAATAATTCGATTTCACACCTTAAGTTGGATATTTTTCGTTATTAAATGATACAACATAGATCCAACCCATAAACATTCTGGCTCTTATTGGTATTTGAACCAGCAATCAACGCGAAGGCGTATTTCGAAAAATTTGACGTGGATTACATCGCAGCATTCGCAGCTACTAGAGGACATAATTGGGATATACGTATCCTAAATCGTAGGGATATCCCAAGTTTTACATCCCAAGTAAGTCCTCTCAATGTCGAAAATTTAATGTGGGTTGCAGTTACTCAGAGGACATACTTGGTATATACGAACCCTAAATCATAGGGATTTCCCTAATTGTACATTCCCCGTATATACTCCCAATGTCCTGGGACATACGCCACGAATATGATATTGACAGGATATACTGGGGATATGGTGTGCTATCTGGGTTGATGAATTAGGAAACAAAAAATATTTCACCACAATCGACTTAGCCTCCTCAATCGAAAAAACGGCATTTACTGTGGAAAACGGACACTACGAATTTCTAAGAATGCCTTTCGGACTCAAAAATGCCCCAGCAAATTTCCAAAGACAAATGAACAAAATTTTGAGAAATTATATAGGAAAAATTTGTTACATGGATGACGTAGTCATATTTTCTGAAACCGAAGAACAACATTTAGCCCATATCCACATTATTTTAGAAGCACTTAGAGTTGACAATTTAAAAATACAACCAGACAAGTGTCATTTTTTTTTAAAACCGAAATAGAATTTTTAGGACACATTATGATTACATCAGATGGAATTAAGCCGAATACAAACAAATTAAAAGCTATAATCCAGAAATGAAATCATTTCTTGGCTTAGTAGGCTATTATAGAAAGTTCATTCCGAATTTTGCGAAATTAACAAAACCCTCTACTTCCTATCTCAAAAAGGATGCAAAAATCAACATCGATGATCCAAATTACATTGAAGCATTCAAAATTTGTAAACGAAATTTGTTGAATGACCCCATATTAAGTTATCCCGACTTCAACAAACCATTCATTCTCACGACAGACGCATCAGGTTACGCGATGGGTTCAGTGTTATCTCAAGGTAATCCTCCAAGTGATCTAGCATTCGCGAGTAGAACTCTAAACGACGCTGAAACTGGATACAGCACGATAGAAAAAGAATTAGTAGCTATCGTCTGGTCATGTCAACATTTCAGACCCTATTTATTTGGAAGAAAATTTACTATTTACACCGATCATAAACCTTCATGTTGGTTATTCTCTGTGAAAGCACCAAATTCACGTTTAATGAGATGGCGAATCAAACTAGAGGAATTTGATTACGAAATTGAATACAAAAAAGGTTCCACAAATAACGCAGATGCCCTTTCGAGAATTAGAATTGAGGAAAACAATATTGAAATTAATGGTATAGAGGACGATTTAGTTTCCATTGCTAATCAAGTGACAACAGAAGAAATAGACGTTTGTTTAAATTCATTAAATTCAAATAACCCAACAGAAGACCCGAATGAACAAGAAATCGAAAATATTATTGATTTTGAAACGGAAAACATCACTGTTCACAGTAATATAGAAAATCCTATTTTAGAACTACCATTTACAGAAAGAAGTTTGAATTCCGCAAACCTTCAAATTATTTTCAAAACAGCCCCAAATTATAGAGTAACGAAAACAAAAATTTTGGGAGCTTAGATTCAGAGTTTCCATAAATCAAATTGAAAATGACCTATTCAAGAAGAACAACTTCTTCGCATTCAAAAATTTCACGAAACGAAAACCATCCACCGCGGATTACGAGAAAATTTGATAAGTTTAAAAAAGAAGTATTATTGGCAGAATATGGATAAAGATATTCGACATTATATCAGCTCTAGTGAATTATGTCAAAAAAGTAAATACGAACGTACCCCAATTCAATTACAATTTAGACCTAACCTAAGATCGGATCGAAACCATTCACTCATATTTACTGCGATACTATAAGATTTAATCAAACTCATTGCTTAAGTATCGTTGACTCTTTTTCCAGACCAGGACAATGTTAGCCTTTATTACAAAAAACAGGAGCAGAAATTTTAGATAAATTATTAATTTACTTCAGTCATTATGGTATTCCCAACAAAATTACTTGTGACAACGGTATAGAATTCAAGAATAATATCATTCAAGATTTTTGTAAGGTACATAAGATCGAAATTCATTACATAACAAACTATAATCCAAATTCCAACTCCATAGTAGAACGATTTCATTCAACATTAATCGAACAATTGAGAACAATTGCAGACAAAAATTTAACTTTTCAAAATAGACTTTCCCAAGCATTACTGAGTTACAATAACTCGAATCATTTGAGTTTAGAGATGACACCCATGCAAATCATTAAAGCAGATTTGAATTACCCATTACCAATCGAACAGACCCACAATGAAAAATTACAAAATAATGTCGAAAATTACGATTAAAAGAGGATGAGTTAACCTAGGAGGAAAAATTTCAAAACTTCTATTCGGAACATTAGATTCTGACGATGAAGCCTCATATCAAAGCTATTTTCAAAGTATCAAAAATAACGAAGAAAAATTAATTAGAAATCAAAGACAGATTGCTGTAATAGTTAACGATCCTAAAAATAAATTTATCAATAAATTCCAAAAGATGTCCGAAAACCTTAAATTGATTCAAATTGTACCGCAATTAGAAGAAGTACAACAAATGCACCTTTTGATGTTTGAATTGAAAGAAATTAAAAATATTTTAGATAAAATACAGACAGGCGTAAGTTTTGCAAGGTTACATTTGTTACATGAATCAGTTTTACCATATTCCAAATTCTCAAAATTGATCAAGAACGAAAATATCATACCAGTTCATCATCTGAAAGATTACTACCAATAGTGTCATACGAAAGTTATTTCCAAAAACAAAACTCTATTATTTTTTATATCGGTTCCATTAGTTTATAAAGAACAATATGATTTATACAAGTTTTATTATATCTCACAAAATAACGAATCCCTTCCTTATACCAATCTCTATTTGCTCTCACGAGAAGAAGAGTTGAAATGGTCTACCAATCATTGCCATCCAGGAGAGAATGACTACCTATGCGATCAAGACTCTTTATAAGAAATCCCGAAATGTATGAAAAATATCCTCAGAAATAATTATATACATTCAGAATCGATTCGCGGACGAAGTGCGACTTCAGCACGCAAGTCGGCACGAAATTGGGCATTCACAATGAAATCCGAGATTTAACACAATCCTATGGTTTATGTTGTTAGATTAGATTCTTTTATTCATTAGTTAATAATTGCAAAGCAAAATACCTGCAAAATTCCAAGAAAACACATCAAACCCTTCACAACAGAGAATGCGCATGTTCGATAGTCGTCACGAAGTGTAGGTCGAAGTCGATTGGAAGCATAAATGAAATTCTGCCGACTTCGACTTGCGTGCTGGCACGAGATTCATTGTGAGTGACAACGTTGGAACCCATATGCTTAGCACGCGTGGCCAAGTCGCACTTCGCCCGCGAATTGACTCTGAATGTAGCTTCAGATACCTTCTGATAAATTATTTATTCTAAAATATTCCGGTTACTATCGGAATGAGCAGAATTATTATCGAAGTGATGAGTTCATTATCTATTATACGAAGATAATCTTGATTTGTAGAGATTATGCTGAATTTTAGTTGTTGAAAGAGAGAGGAAATTGGCAACAGACATTATTTTAAGTTTCAAAAACTTGGTAGATCTATTTCATAATCTACCAACAGACAATAAAAATGGAGAATACATAAAGGAATTACTCAAACGAAATTAATTAACAAAAAAAATAAATATAATTATGAATTAATAAAAAAAATATGAATGTATAAAATAAATATTGTTCGTTTTATTTGATTTATTTTACATACTGCCTCCATCCTGAAAAAGTCCTCGCCCTCCAACCAGGTTAATGCTTCTGAAAATTGACATTATTTAATTATGTGAATCCAATCCACATCGTCTAATCGTCGGTTTCACAAAAACTTTGACGGCCGATCAACTCGTTAGTCAAGGTTTGCATTCAATGTTTAGGTTGAAAATGAACTGAAATCGAACACAGAAGTCAAGCCCTCGATCGGGCAATCAATGTTCCGTGAAACCGGCCTTCAGTATTGAAGATAATTCAGATTTTAATTAAATTCACAATGAGAAAACAGAACTATTTCAGTCTCTTACTGTGAATATTACATCATTACGATTGACGAAAAAAACGCAATTGTTACAGCGATTATCAATATGAGGAGAAAAAGAGCAAACTGAATGTATATGTCTCCATGAGCACAAAAATTAACAAAACAGAACATAGCAGAATTGCAAAATGCATATGTACTTCTGTCAGTAACAAAGATTATTCAAGCATACAAGAATACAATTCCAAGAACTTGGCCTTTGAAAAAACAGGAAACGCTTTCCAAATTATATTTCGAAAATGTCACACTGTTTAGATATTTTAGCTGAATAATACTGAACATATTCTCATTCCTCTCCAAAGATATTTCAACATCAGCAACTAAACAATCATATTCCCGAATAGCGAATATCAGGAACCAATGCAAAAAATTTCAATTCTAGGAAAGCACCGACGTCAAGTAGGGAGATTTTGCGCGCTTTTTCTGGATCGTAAAGAAATAATATTGAATATTTCGTAAAATTGTTCTGGCACCACCAGAAGAATACCGAAAAGAAAAAAAAAAGAAATTTCACATATTTTTCCCAATATGATATCTGGTACACTGCTGTAAGATATCGACTTTGAGGTTCATTGAACTCTGATGAAGTAAACGAAAAAAAAATTGTTTTTTTTTCAAATTACCAACGACACGATTGCAAGCAAATTCTGCAAGCAGTTTCTTGTCGGAATCCAACAACCAATCAGCAAGTTTGAATCCGATCGCATAAGTATTTCAGTATACCTCCAAAAGCATCAAACCGATTTAGCCCACTGACAAATTTTTCTGGCATATTCTATAAAGAGACCTACCCTGGAAGTTTCAAGTTGCTAGCTTTTTCCGTTCCCAAGTTATCGTGCCTGCGGCCGACCGGTCTGAATCGAATTTGAAATAGAATTCTTTAGCAGAGTCCAACCTAGGCGTTTAAGACATATATCGTCCCTAATGACAGGTACTCAAAAAGCGTTAGGAACCTCTGAGTTAGGTATTTAAAAATTTCAAAAAGCACTGCCGTGAAGGCAGCTACTTTTGCGCGCATGTTTAATGTAGATGACCGCTTCAGCAACGAATTTGAACATGCACGCAAAAGCTGCTGCCATCACGGCAGTACTTTTTAAAATTTTACTAATAAATTACTGGATTTCAATTCGATCAAATCTGTATTTTTGGAAATATTTTGAAAAATAAAATTTTGAATGGGTATATCTACGGAATCATTGGGCAGATTTTACCCATTCACGAATTCGACCTTCGTAATTAAGCCCCAAACCTTCTCTACATATATCGAGTTTCTAAGTCGTTTCTTCCGGAAGTTATTGTGTTTACGGTCAGCCTAACGGCAGACTGCGTAAACACAATAACTTCCGAAAGAAACAACTTAGGAACTCGATATTTGTAGAGAAGGTTTGGACCTTAATTACGAAGGCCGAATTCGTGAATGGGTAAAATCCACCCAATGATTCCGTAGATATACCCAATCAAAATTTTATTTTTTCAATATTTCCAGAAATACAGATCAGATCGAATTGAAATCCAGTACTTCATCGAAAAATAACAGTTCGAAGTTTCATACAGAATTTGATGAGGATGATATGATAAGAAAAATCATGGAAATTTTTTTTTTCAAATTGTTCTGATGACACGAAATTTTGCATGAAGTTGTCTTTCAGCATCTCAAAACTAGGTGTGAAGTTTCATCAGGACTGAATCAGTATTTCTCGAGTTATACCGAAAAAATAAAGGATATCGAGAAGAAAACCTCGAGATTTGACACATTTTTTCTGGATATCTCCGGAACTTATGATCGTATTGAACTGAAATTTGGTACACTGCTGTGAAATTAGAAGGTCAAAGTGTGAGTATAATTTTTTTTAGGATATGATGAATGGTTTCCGATAAAAAAAATTTTTTGGAAAAAAATTTCGAAAAAATTTTTTTTTTTTATTCACTGAAAATCTGATCCTGACGAAGTTTAGCTCAAAGTTGCGCGTCGTTATACCCCACCCAACTGCCAAGTTTGAATCTAATCTCCCAAGTAGTTTCTGAAATAAAAAATAAATAACTTCCAAACTTCAACTGCCTATAACTCCGAAACTATTCGACCGATTTGGCCCATTAACGAACTCAACCGCGGCATTCTGATGCGCAACCTATTCTGGAAGTTTCAAGTTGCTAGCTTGCTTCTGTCGACAGTTAGCGTGTCTACGGCCGGCCGGCCGGCCGGACAGAAGCGATTTTGACACCGGATTCGTCATCAGTGAGTCCAACCTAGTCGATTGAGACCATTTTCGGCTAAATCATCCAAAATTACAGACATTTGGACAAAACGATAGCACGCTGTTCCCCTAGAACATGTGCGCAAAAATGAAGTTGAATACTGTAAAACTATTGCTTGAAAAAGCACAAACACCTACAATTGAAACTCAGAATATTACAATACTGTATAGTAATACTAAATCTCTGAAAGTCACTAATTCAAAATTGAACGCCCAATATCGAAAAATTTAATGAAAAACCTAGCAATGCCGTGAAGGCAGCAGCTTTTGCCCGCATGTTTTGAACATGCCCGCAAAACGTATTTGAACATGCCCGCAAAACCTGCTGCCGTCACGGCAGTGCTTTTCTAGGTTTTTTTTTTCGATGAATTACTGGATTCCAATTATGTTTGATCAGTATTTTTGGAAATATTAGCAAAAAAAAAATTTTGATTGGGTATATCTACGGAAACATTGAGCGGATTTCACCAATTCACGAGTTCGTAATTAAGTCCCAAACCTTCTCTACAATTATCGAGTTTCTTAGTTGTTTCTTTCGTTTTTGTGTTTACGATCCGCCGATTTTTTTCATGAAATATTACCTTTCTTCGTTTTATTCTACATCACCATAGACATGTGTGTATAAAAAAACATATTGAAATTCATTGGATTCAGGTTGTGAAAAATATCAGTTCGATCATTACGACTGCATAAACTCGGCAGTCTCAACAAGAACCCATTACTCTTGTAAAAAATGACAGTGAGCAAACCATATATGTAATATAATAGTTGAGTTCCGATATTCCTGGCCAGTACTTTTGACAGTCGATTTTACTGGCACTGCTTTGGTAACTGTTCGTATCAGTACGAAGCGTTTCGAAATTACTGAGAATGGCCAGTACTGATTGGGAATATCGGAACTCAATTAATATAATAATGATAATTGAATAGATTATGGGGAAAATCTAAGCATATAGAACTAGTATCTGAATGGAAATATATGAAATGAATTTTCAGATAGTAAATAATCATTAATTTTGCGAAAATGAGTTGTCTGAATACAGAGCCATCTGACGAGTAATCTCCCGAAATATTGTAGATTTCCATTTGATTCCGTTAACGTATGGCATTCGCAATTTATAGAGTTATTTTCTTTCCATATTCTGAAGCAATTTTCGGGCGATAAGCATAATATTCATTACAACGAAACAGTGACATACGAGTATGACATCATTGTATAAAGACAACATAGTAGGACAACCTCCCTGCTTATATCGATTCCCGAAAAACATACTCGAACTAGATGGCGTCACCGTCGAAAGATACTCGACGTCAATGAGGTAGATAATCGCATGTTATAGTATGCTTGGTTTTCGGGTAGGCAATATCCGTTTAATATAACGAGTTCAGGCTTTAGTCCGTTTCTTTTCCGTCGCTTACTGTGAACTACGTATCGATTTTGAATTTCATGGGAAATATTTTGTAGATTTTGAGGCATTTTGAGGAAATATTTCTTGCTTATCACCTCCAGGATAGAAATTCTAGAATCTTGGATTTCGGGTAGGCAAATACCATTTGATAAAACGTATTTTGTCCTCAGTCCATTTCTTTTCCGTCGCGCACTATGAACTTCCTATCGTTAAAATGATTTTGAAGTTTATGGGCCATATGTTGTTTCGGGGGTCGAAAAATATTTTATTTTTCGCTTATCACCATCGGAATAAAAGTTCTAGACAAGTGCTGACGTGAGGTCAGGAGATTTTGCCCATATAACATTTTATTTTATTTTTTTGAAAATACAGATCGAATTGAAATCGAATAGGTATTTGATTGAAAAATTACAGCCAGAAATTCCATAAAAGATTTCGTGAAATTCATATTATTATGATAGAAAGATAAATATATAAGAAAAATTACTTTTTACGCCTTTGTTCCGGGGAACAGAGTGTTATTGTTTTCTCAACATGTCTATAGTTTTTGGAGTTTGAGCCGAAAATAGTCTTAAAATTTTGGAATTTTTACGCGCTTGTTCAAGGGAAAAGCGTATTATCATTTCGTCACGATCTCTGTAATTTTCGAATTTTTCTCTTCAATATCTCGAAACCTACCAATGCCATCAGCTTGAATCTTCGCGGAATTAGATGAGGAATACCAACTTGCAACTTGGTGCAGAATTTTATGGGTATCCACAGGCTAGGAAATTGAAAAAAAAATTCATATTTTTGTTGAAATCCCGGGTTTTCGGGAAGTGAATCAGATTGTAATGAAATTTGGCACATACCAATTTTCCAGTCGATCCTTAACTTATTTTCAGGAATGTCAATTATTACGTGGCTCTTTGAAATTTCAACATTATTTTCTTGAAATCTCTGGATGAACTGACGTTAATCAAGTTAAAACTTCACTAACAGTTCGAAAATACCGACGGGTAGAAAATAAAAAATTGTTCTTCGGAGAATTTTCCATGTTTGTTGTAAGAAACCATTTTTTTCAGAAAATATTCATTCGGCTGTGACAGAGTTTGGCACAGACCTTAAGCTGTTCAAAATTTCAGTTTGATATTCGGAGCTATTGGGAAAAAAAAAATCAAATATTATGCTCATTTCCTTCGTATCAAAGTTTTTTTCAGAATCATTCACTAATGCTAACCCGATCTTGATGAAACTTGAAACTCATTGACGAGTACTGATGCGCAAACTTATGCAAAATTTTGTCTTCAAGTATTATATATTTTGCGATCATAATAGATGGTCCTAACGAAATTTGGCAGCAACCTGAACGCTGTTTTTTTCAATCAAGTACTTGATGTCGATTCAAGCCAATCTGTAGTATCGAAAATATCGAGAAAATAAAATTTTGAGTTGATATACAGGGTAGTCCAAGTAGTGTCGTCAATTATTGTTTTTTAGATTCCTCAAACCTGTGGGTATTCAAACACACCCCGTGTATGTTTTGCGATTTTTTGTAGTTTTCGAGTTATAATTTTTTTTGTGCTTTTTCGATTACTATGCCAGCGAGGTTTGAAAAATTCATATGATTTTATGTGGTGGGTATTTTGCCGATTTTTCTTCTGTAGCATGATCTTCCTGAACGTTGTTTTGATAACAAAAATAACTCAGCTTTCTGAAATCAATCAGTTACTCAAAAAGGGCTTGAAAGTTAGAACTTAGTTTTCAGTAGGATTCCCTCAAAAATTCAACATTAATTTAAAAAATTACTCAAAGGAGTTTTCATAGCTTCTGGCTGAGTTGAAACCCTTTGCACGGTCCTAATCTACCAAAATCATGAGAAAAAAATAGTACTTCAAGGGACTTTTTTTGCTGTGATCGGCCTTTGAAGGCGGATAGTTTAAAAATCATTGAAATATGATAAAAGTAATTTTTCTACTTTTTATCATTCCTATGGTAAATTGAACTCAAAAATGTGTATCTAAAGTAATTTTGATTGAAATTCCTGTGAACTAACTGTAGGTCGTATAATTTTCACAATAATTTTGGTCTCACCACTGGTTGAAAATGTGAGCATATTTCGAAATTGGTAGGTACTTGTGAAATTACTTGCTTTTTGATGAGGAATAAGAGAACAAATTACTGAAAAATTACTATTCACTACAATGAATCTTCAAAAACCCTTCCTCCATTTTGAATACATTACCGTCAACGTTGTGTTGTTTAATTTTTCTTTCCGCTTCTGAAAATTTTTGACTTAATTCTGTTTCGTTGTTGCTATTTGTCGCTTACACCAGCTCTTTCGGAAATCTCCAAATAAAAATATCGATGGGATCATTGTATATATTGTCTTTATACAATAAAAGGATTCAGGTCTGGCGGACGCTTAGGCCATTCGACCGGCACTGATGCACGCCCAATCCATCTTAATGTGAAAATGACACGAGCTACAGTTAATTTACAGGAATTTCAATTTAAATTATTTCAGAAACACATTTTTGAGTTCAGTTTACCATAAAAATGATAAAAAGTAGAAAAATAACTTTTTTTCTGTGACAGGAAATAAATCTGACATTTTATCTCTGTTGGCAGGTAACAAAATATAACTTTTCACGAAATTACTTTTTTCCCCGGGAAAAAAATGAGTAATTTTTTCCCGGATATATATACATACAGATAAAGGAAGATATTTGATTTTAGAATATTTCATTGAACATAAGTTACATTTCCTTTATATCAAAAGTGCAATTATTAAATGTGCATTGGGTGAATGACATGTTCCTTGAACTATTCGGTACAACAGACGAATTTTCTTGTGTTGAAATAATATTTCTTTCACTATTAAATTTCATTTTTCCTGTCACAGAAAAAAATAGTGTATACGGGAAAAATATTAGATTTTAGCTCTCGGTTTTTTGTCTCCCGACGCGAAGCGGAGGAAGACAACATAACCTCGAGCTAAAATCTAATGGTTTTTTACCTCGGTAAGGCTAGCAGAACCACCTTTGATTTTTCGAAAAAATTTTTGACAAGAATTTGGAACTAATTAATTACTAATTTAGTACCCTAGTTCCAAATTTTACACCCTTCTGTAAACCGAGGAAAAACTGGTTTCTGCTAGCTTGACGTCAAGCCAGCAGAACACATGGAGTAATAAATATGCTATTGAAGAAATGAATATATCATAATAAAGCTCTAATTAAATACTAATTAAGACCCCATTTTTTTAATTTTTCACCCTTCTGTAGACTGAGAAAAGCTGGTTTCTGCTAGCTTGACGTCAAGCCAGCAGAACACATCGAGTAATAGATATTCTATTGAAGAAATAAATATGTCATAATAAAGCTCTAATCGAATACTAATTTAGACCCCTATTTTAAATTTCCCACATTTCTCATTTCGGAGATATACAGGCTGAATAGAAAATGTATATGGTAATAATGTATTAATAGAATATTCAGAAATGAATTCATTCCGCCTGATTCGGAACTCATTCCGTACTTATAGAATACGTTTTCTTAATTGAACACTTATTTTGTACCTAATTTTCAAATTTTACATCCTCATGTAGACCGAGAATACCTGGGAAATGCTAACTTGGCATCAAGCCTACAGAAACCACCTTTCGATAGATATGTCATTGAAGAAATAAAAATGTCATAATAAACCACTAATTAAACACTTACTCAGAATCCCTTTTATAAAATTTCACGCTTTTTTCATGTCGTAAATATACAGGAGTCATTAGAGAATTCGTATGGTGATAGAGTATTAATCAAATATTTTGAAATAAATGTATTTCTTCCAATTCCGAGATTGTTTCGCACTCACAGAATACTCTCATCATATCTCACCTATGAAGGTACATTATTACATACAGGTAAATACATAAAGGGTTATCTGTGCATAGACACTCCTCGTTGCATCTATACAGGTTGATAAATCATATAGTATTGAAATAGTTAACGCATAATTATGAATTATTTGTTATATTTTGCAATTCTAATGAATTATTCTTGGGAGAAATTCCTTGATATAGCCTCAGGGCGACTTGTCTACCGAAAGTGGCGCACGTCTATCCAGATTTACTTTATTGCTCATTGCTTACAGTTCAAGGGTTTTGTGACGTATTATTCTTCGATGTTTTTTGTCACTCAAAGTTATTTTAGTAATTCATCACTTATATACGGTTTGCTTTAATCAATCTGTGAAGGATTTATTCAATTGTTATTCAATTCATATTATAATGTATTAGTCCACAGAGCTTTATTAGCTCGCTTGGTCGGAATTCGTCGCACCTGAAATTGAGGAGAAGATTCCTGGAACCCATCGATGATACTCTCGTTCTACATTGAATGGGGTCATTTTGCAGAAATAGCTTTTAAATGGCCGATAGTTTTTTCATCCGTATTTTGTTATTTATCGGATTGCACGAATATTTATTCGTTCATTTCTGCTGTTTCGTCACAATGTCTATAATTCTCGAATTTTTTGCAGAAAATGGTCTCAAACAATTGGATTGAACACCTCGAAAAAGAATTCGTGGTCAAATTCAATTCTGTCCGTCCGTTTTTCACAACAATAATTTAGTACCCTATTTCGTATTTTGCACCCTTCTGTAGACCGAGTTGTTTCGCACATAGAGAGAGAGAGAGATTTATTGGTGATTACTACAAATAATACTTTGTTTTCACACGTCATTGTAAGGAAACTGAATATTCTCAATATGAAATAATGTGAACATGTATACTCAATATATATACACATACATACATAACAACAATAAAAACGCTGCAAATTTTACACAAGGGTTTATTATTTTCTCAGTTTAATAACCCAATACAATTGATATCTCAAATCAATCGTATATATTATTAATAACTCATTGGTTTTTCACCAAACGAAAATCAATTCCATGAAGAAATTCATGTGAAATATTTAAATTCAATAGTAACTACAAAATTATCCACGTCGAAACCAAAAGTACCTACATAACTCCTAGAGTCGTTAGAAATCAATAGGTACAACACCCGCAAAATCCTATTGAACAGATGTGAATAACTCTCCACTACTGAATATTTTTCTGTAACCTAAAAACTCTGTGGCAAACCCCAATTTATACCTACTCTCACTTTTACGCTTTTGTATAATTATTTAGGCACGTTCCGGACCATATTTAAACCTTGTTGTACTACATACCATCAGTCAGTAAAATGTAGATACCCGAAGAAGATTTTTAGCAACTTTCTTCGTGTTTTTTGTGATTCCGTAGTATTACTATGAGTGTTGTGAATTCCCCGCCGAAGTCCTACACACCGTTAGGATCTGGCGTCTAGGAGGTTCGAATGTTTTCAAAATCAAACTAAACGGTTAAAAAAAAACACACTTTAATTCGATTCCTAGTTGTAAAATGAATATACTAGACTAGTGCCGATACGAAATAATCGATCGTGTGAAAATATGAACAAAAAGGTAAAAAACCTATTTTAAATATTTGAGCCGAGCCTCGGCGTTTTCGACCTCAAGCTTATCGCTTCCAATTCCGATCCCGACTGACTTATGTCTGGAATTTTCAAATATCCCCAAGGATAAATCTTAAATGCCTAAATATGTCTATGTTTATGTTTATAATAACGCACAAAACCACTTGAAGAGCGAACCGCCTTAGCTCGCTCGAAAAGTGAGACCAATGCAGGTGGCCGCACAGGGCCGTATTCCCTAATTATCTGGGGACAAATCTGTCGAGTTACGACAATGAGATGGAGTTTTTATGTCCGACTGATCATCAGAATTATCACTCCTGTCACCGATATAATCAATTACCGTATCCATGTTGTCTGTCTCATCTAAAAATATTCCCGAAATATGGTAGATAAACCTATTCACTAAGGTATCAACATATAACGAAAATTTTGCTGGAAAGAATTGAAATAATCACTTTATAATCAAGCCTAGAGGATGTTATTCATAAAAACCTTAAATATTTTTCATTCCAAATCACATTTCCTATGAAATATTGTAGTTGAAGAAAAAATTATCTTGGTGTTGAGTTTCTTAAAAAACTACTTTACAAAGGTCAAGTCACTATGTTGTTTCTTTCGTTAAAGTTAAGTTAAATTTCCGAAAAATATTTTTTACTAATATTTTGCCAGAACGATCTTAACGATATTACTTATTAAATTGCGTGTCGGTATTACACAAATAGAAATGAAATTCAAATCAGAAAGCGTTTGCGCCTTTTGACATATAAGGAAAATAACCTCAAAATTTAAAATGGCCACAAAATTTTCCGACAATATCTCTGCAAATAAAAATGGTTTCAAAATGTTGACTAAGACCTGTACCAAATTATATTGAACTTTAATGAATAGCTTCCGAAAAAAATGTTTAGAAAAAATTCAATTTTTTTCCAATACAATTCTCACGAAATCATGCATTAAATTGAGCGTCGATATTTCACAACTACTTATGATGTTTCAATTTGATCGCGTTAGTATTTCTTGAGAAACTTTCGGGGAAATTAACTTAAACTCTCAAATTAACAACAAATACGTAAAACAAAATTCTAGATTTTCCGCTAATATTAAATGTGTGGATGTGATTCCTACTAGGATTCAACTTTGTTCTGAAAAATATCAATGAAATGAAAAAAAACTCACCCGTCCTGTGCAACTCATCTGAAAAATTTTTTCCACAGTGCATATATCCGATAAGAGTTCACTTGATTCACAAAATATCCAATACACAAACTGAAGACCTAAAGTTATTTTCAATAACTTTTCTGTAAAAATCAAATATATCGTTAACCTCTCAAGGTTGAATTCGACTGAATAATTCTAAAAGAGAAATTTCGTTCCGTATAGTTGTCAGATACACTCAACTAAGAGGGTGTCAAATCCCAACGTCTGTTTAATGTAAAAATCTTCAATTCAAATAATTCTCGACAATTGATGAGATTTCCGGTTTGTTAATTGATTTGTTTGCATATATCCTCCAATTTGTTTTATCATGTACATGCTCATTATCTTTTATATTCACCCCTATTTCAAAGTCTCAGGACGAAAAATATTGGATTTCGATTGAAACCAGTAGCCGATGTCCACATGTTGACGATAATTGTACTAAGCAATCCAAAATTGATTGAAACCTCCGATCGACCGAATATTTTGGAAATATTCATTATTTTAAATAACGCTTCTTAATTCGCGTTCTGCATGTGAATGGGTTATTCAGTTACACAAGAGTATTTATTGAGATTTCAATGTTTCAAATGAATTTTTTCATGGAATCAGTTTTCGGGTTGTGTAAAACCAATGATTTATGAATAATATATAAGTTTCATTTAAGATATAATTGAGCTCCATGAAGAAATTTAATATTTCATCCCGTAATTCGCAGGGTGATATCTATAAATAATAATTGTTATCCGAGTTTTTGTAGTTATGTTTCAGATATTAGGCGAGAAACCCCAAAAATATTTAATTTGAACTACTAACGAATAACGATTATGAAATTGTCGAGAACATCGATAGGGCATTTGCACATTGTGTTTATAAAATAATTAACGAATCCGTTCGAAATTTCTCAATATATGTAGAAGATTTGGTAACAATCTTTTCATCTACATTCAGATATATGATTCTGGATGAAAAGTTAACCGATTATTTCACTGAATTCCAATCTTAGAACCGAATGCGATGATTCATTCTCGGAATTATTGGAAATTTGCAGCATTTTTCTTTATAACTCAGAGACTACTGGTCGGATATCATCCGGGTAAAATTTTTTAGGTTGAGTTATGCAACAGTAATCAACTTTGAGAATTTCACGAAAATTCGGTGGTAAGTTTCCGAGAAATAATTTTTTCCCCTCCAACCCCCAATTTTAAGCCCTTAGGGTACACCAATGCTGCTGAAAAGCTTGGAGGATCAATCCCTAGCGACACATGATTTTTCTACCAAGTTTCACGGATTTCGGTTCAGTACTTTCCGAGAAAAGCTCTGGACAACGGACGGCAGACGGACGGATTTTTTTTTATTCGTTCATTCAAATGTACATACTCCAAAACGTGAACTGTGAAATTTTCAGGGGGGGTTAAAATTTTTTTTTTGTTGGACGATCACTAAGGTTTATTATTTGATTTCATCAAATAATAAACCAAAAACGAATTGCTTGCAGAAACAAAAACAACGAAAACAGCTCCAGAATAGGATTAAATAAAATGAGTCTCATCCAGAGTCAAGTCTAAAAACTCGTCAATTGAATAAAATACATTAACTGCCAACATCAATTTCAATCTCTTTTTAAACGCATTCATTGGCAGATTTTTCACCTCACCAGGAAGTTTATTGTACAGAGACACAGCGCGGTATCCAGGAGCCTGTTGGGACTTACTCAGTCTTAAGAAGTCCTTCCTAATGAGTGACCTATTTCGGGTACTGTATCCATGTATGTCTGATTGTAATAGAAATTTGTCTTTATTTTTATGTACATAGATTAAATTTTCCAAAAGGAACAACGATGGGAATGTGAGAATACCCAAAGACTTGAAAGTATCTATACTGCAGTCCCGATACTCCAGACCTCCCAGAATCCTTATTGCCCGCCTCTGCAGTCTGAAAACGGCCCCACGATGAGCGCTACCTCCCCACAGCAAAATGCCATATCTCAGATGGGATTCAACCAGTGCAAAGTACACAGAAACCAATACACCTGTTGTTAGGGAAAAGGCCAACTTTCTCAGGGCAAAAATATTTCGGCTCAGCCTGTTCAGGAGGTTGTCAACATGTGAACTCCATGTGAATGCAGCGTCCACATGAACACCGAGAAACTTCACCGAATCAACCGTGCCTTCTAGATCATCCAATGTTCTCAGAGTGATAACCATATTATGTGTCTTACCCTCATTCACCAGTAGACCGTTTGCTGTGAACCATTCGATGAGCCTCTGCCATGCCACACGTGACCGTTCGAACAATGTTCGTGAATTAGATGCCCCGACTGCGACAGTCGTGTCATCAACGAATAGGGTGGACTCAACCTCTGGTATATAGTCCGGCAAATCGTTCATAAAAATCAGGAATACGACCGGTCCCAAAATTGATACCTGAGCCACTCCTATGTTGATGGGGCTCATGCTAGAGCATGTTCCGCCCGAAGTGACCACCTGGTATCTCTCGCTCATAAATGAACCCATCATACCTATCGCCGTCTCATCAAATCCATATTTCCTCAGTTTCGAAAGAAGTTTGTCATGGGGTACGCAATCAAAGACCTTCGTCAGATCTACAAATGTAGCCTGACGGTAGTCTTCCTTCTCGAAGCTTTCGAGAGTAGAGTTTACAAAATCAATTATCGCCTCAATTGCGCTCGAGAAAAACTATAATCTGCAAGTACATCGCTTTTTCTAATATTTTCGAGAAAACAGGAACAAGCGAAATCGGTCGGTAGTTATCAACTTTATCCCTGTCACCCTTTTTGAAAACAGGGATCACCTTAGAGATCTTCAAGCAATTAGGAAACTCGCCTGAGCTCAAGCACTTATTTGTTAACTTGGTGAGCGGAGAAATTATAGAGTTTACATTACGTTTCACTACCTTGATTGAAAGACCATAAAAATCGGTTGAATTGCTATTCTTCAGGTTCCGTACTGATGAAGAAGAATATGTCATTCAATGACTACTTCTTTATCATTCTATGATCAGAGGATATAAATTTAGGTTAACCAATGTTCTAGAAGATTATTCGAGAATGTAAAGTTGTATAAAGGGAAGAATAAAGATTGTAGCTAGCTAAAGTGTCTCATTACATTCAGCCATTTGTTCTTATAAGATTATCAGTGGTAGCAGAGCGTGGTTCTTAAAAATAAGAACAGGATTTAAAAGAAGACCAGGTACCGTAGAGGGAAGTCGATTGAAAAGTCAAAAGGAAATTCAGTCCATGAGGATTAAAGAAGATTTGGAAGATCAACTATCGCTGAAAGAGAAATACAACCTAGTTCAGTTTGCTGGAGAAGATTTCAGCAATTGGTGTTTCCGGATGAAGAGTATTTTGAAAGACGCCGAGGTACTGAAGGCAATAGAAGATCGGGATTATGCAAGTTCAAATGAGAAAGGGGAAGCCAAGGCACAGGCACTGCTCATAGCTGGCGTGAGTAATAGCCATCTAGAATATATCAAGAATGAATCTAACGCTTATGGAATGTTTAAGAATCTAGAAGAAAACTTCAAGAAGAAGGGGGTCAGAAGCCGACTATTCTTAAGAAGAGTTTTAAATGATATACAGTACAAAGAGGGAGAAATGATGGCGAATCATTTCAACGCGATGGAAAACATTTTTACCCAGCTAAAGGACGCAGACAGTCCTTTAAGTGAAGAAGAAAAAATTAACTATGTACTATTGTCTATGCCGAATAGTTATGAAAGCATTGTTACAGCTCTGGAGACAATGGATAATCTGAATTTGAACTTCATAAAAAATCGCCTGCTGGGAGAAGAAGAAAAAAGGAGGAAGTCTCTTCAACCGAGCACAAGTTCAGGCGTTGCATTCACTTGCTATAATTGTGGACGGCCTGGTCACAAGAGGTTCGAATGCAGGGCACTTAAAGAAGGAAGGCAGAGTCAGGTTCAAAATGGTCGACAGTTTCGTGGATCAAGAGGTAGCAACCATCGGCAGTATGGGAGAAGACAGGGTCAAAGAGGAGCTTAGTTGATGGAAGATAATAAGGAGCAAGAACAAGTTCCATTCTACCTGGGTGAGTCAAGTCAAAGTGATGATTCTGAAATGATTGAATTTTGTGTAGACTCAGGTTGTTCAGATCACATTGTCAATGACCGTAGCTTATTTTCTGAATATTTAACATTAAGAACCCCTCGTAAAATAGGTAGTGCCAAGAACGGTGTATGTTTGGAAGCAATAGGGATAGGAAAAATTAAGGTTATTTGTCAAGGAAGTAAAAAAGAAATTCATTGTACCATAACTAACGTTTATTATGTACCTGATGCTCGCAAGAATTTGTTATCTGTTTCTGAAATGGAAGGTAGTGGAATGTGTATTACTTTTGTCAATAATCATGTTAGAGTACATTCAAGAGATAAACTAATTTTCACAGGGGATAAAATAGGCTCCATATACTTGGTTAATATGTGTATTGAGAAGTCCTTGTGTAACTATTCTTCTAAAAATTCAACAAGTAAATCAGATATTGCAAGATTGTGGCACAAGCGTTTGGCACATTTAGGTTATGCAAATTTGAAGTTGTTATTAAAGGATAATATGGTGACAGGAATATCTGATTTAAATGATTTGAATTTTGATAATGATCTATGCGAACCTTGTATATTAGGAAAAATGTCGAAACAACCATTCAATAAAAAAGGATATCGAGCTAAGAAACCATTAGAATTAGTACATACTGATGTTTGTGGGCCTATTACTCCCACTTCATGGGATGGAAATAAATATTTTGTTACATTCATTGATGATTATACACGTTTTGTTGCAGTATACTCAATCGAGAATAAATCAGAAGTGTTGGATAGATTCAAGAAATATTATAATTATGCCACTAGACATTTCAATGCTAATATTTTGAAAATTAGGGCCGATAATGGCGGTGAATATACGTCGAATGAATTTCAAAAGTTTTGTAGTGATAAAGGAATCAGAATTCAGTATACAGTTCCATATAACCCACAGCTAAATGGTACTGCTGAGGTATATAATAGGATATTAGTAGATAAAGCTAGGACAATATTGTTAGATTCAAATTTATCAAAAGAAATGTGGAGTGAGGCTGTTTACTTCTCAACTTATGTCACTAATAGAAGTCCTTCATCTTCATTGAATAAAACACCATTTGAAATGTGGGAAGGTAGAAAACCTAATTTAGGCAATTTGAGAATTTTTGGAAGTACAGCTTATAATCATGTTCCTACCGAACTTCGTAAAAAATTAGGTGATAAAGCTACAAAATTAATAATGGTAGGATATGGTCCTGGTAGATATCGGCTTTGGGATGAGAATGACAGAAGAATAATAATGGGTAGAAATGTAATTTTTGATGAAAACTTAAGTAAAAGTGAAGATACAGTAACTTTGGAGATTGCTAATAATGATACTCCTAATAGTAATCAAATAGAAAATCGTGAAATACTATCGGATCTTGACTTACCTAAAATTGATGAAATTTATGTTGAAATAAATGAAGGAGATAAGGATTCAAGAGTTTCTAAACCTAAAAGAAAAGTCAATAAACCAAAACGTTTTGATGATTATGTTGAATTTGTCGATTCAGATTCTGAAACTTTACTAGCATTATATAGTAGTAGTTTAGTAGATATACCACTCACATATGATGAAATAGAATTTACTAAAAATAAAAACAATTGGTATGAAGCTATTGATGAAGAACTTAATTCAATTGATGAAAATAATTGTTGGGAAATACATAAGGTGGATGATGATATGAAATTGATCGATACTAAGTGGGTTTTTTCGAAAAAATTAGTTAATGGCTCAGAAATTTTTAAAGCCAGGTTAGTGGCGAGAGGTTTCCAACAAACGGGAGATTTCAATAATATTTATGCACCAGTAGCAAGATTACACACCTTAAGAATTCTTCTGTCATTGTCGGTCCAAAGAAACTATCATGTTCATCAGATGGACGTTAGGTGTGCATTTTTATATGGAAAAATAGATGAGATAGTATATTTGAAGCCACCTGATGGTATGAAGTGCAAACCAGGTCATGTTTTAAAGCTTAAAAAATCTTTTTATGGTTTGAAGAAATCGCCCAAAATTTGGTACGATCATTTTCACAATATAATGATGAAATCTGGTTTTAAGAGATCCGTTAACGATTATTGCCTCTATGTTAAAAATAACCTATATGTGTTGCTTTATGTTGATGATGTTTTAATCTTTGGTTCTGATATGTCAAAAATCAATTCTCTAAAACAATTTCTACACTCTAATTTTAAAATGAAAGATTTAGGATCAGAAAATATGAAGTATTTGGGTATCACAATTAATAGAGAGAATGACTGTATATTGATTGATCAAGAAGATTATCTTAAAAATGTATTGCGTAAATTTGGAATGCTTGATTGTAGAGAGGTCAGTACTCCTATGAATGTTAATTTCAAAATCCCTCAAGATTGTAATATAGACTCTAGACTTGAAGCAAACTGTAGATCATGTATTGTTTCACTCATGTATGCTACTGTCGCAACTAGGCCAGATTTGGCTAATTCTGTTTATTACTTAAGTAGGTTTCAAGACAAGGCTTCAGAATATTTGTGGCAAGGTTTAAAAAGAATTCATAGATATATCAAGGGTACTCTGAATTTAAGGTTGAAATTTGTTAAGTCTAGTCATCCAGATTCCAATATTTTAATAGGTTATGCAGATGCTAATTTTGCTAGGGATTTTGATACAAAATCTACCAGTGGTTATGTCTTTAAATTTTTCGGTAACACTGTAATATGGCGATCTAAAAAACAATCTGTTGTTGCTCAAAGTACTACTGAAGCTGAGTTTTATGCTCTCTATGATGCTATAATTGAAACAATGTGGATTAAGAAACTTTTGTTAGATTTAGATGTTGCTTGTGATATTGTAACATTGTACGAAGACAATCAAAGTGCCATAAAATCTGCTAATAATCCAGAACAAAAGCGTTTAAGACACATGGAAGTAAAGTATAATCTTGTTAGAGAAGAAGTTGAAAAAGGTCATATAGAAATTAAGTACATCTGTACACAAGATCAGGTTGCTGATATTTTCACCAAACCACTTTGTAAAAATTCATTTATTAAAGGTTTACGGTATTTAGGATTAGTGTATTGATATTAATAAGTAGTTTATTTAGTATAAGTCAACCGGAAGTCTCAATTTGTTTTTAAGTAATCATTGGGCGAGGGTGATGAAGAAGAATATGTCATTCAATGATTACTTCTTTATCATTCTATGATCAGAGGATATAAATTTAGGTTAACCAATGTTCTAGAAGATTATTCGAGAATGTAAAGTTGTATAAAGGGAAGAATAAAGATTGTAGCTAGTTAAAGTGTCTCATTACATTCAGCCCTTTGTTCTTATAAGATTATCACGTACTATATCCCTCACAACATTTTGTCCAACTTCATGAAAGCTGAATGTATTACCTGGTGGAATTTGTTTTCGGAAAGTTTGATCCATAGATATGTCGAGTCGGGGCAGATCTCTTAGGGCTTTCTGTGCAACGGTTGACAAATGCTTACTAAAACCATCTGCATCAATGTTGGGTGACTCTTGAGTACAATTGTTCCTGATATGACCACTTTTTATGCTCCAGGCTGCTCTCGACTTATTCTCCGAAGATTCAATCTTGTTATCAAAATAATGTCATTTTGCGTTCTTTATTGCTTTCCTATATTTCAGACGTAGTTCGTTCCTATGGGCGCGCAGTTCAGATGTTGCATAAAAACGGTACATCGAGTTCACAAGAATCAAATTCTCTCTCATATGTCTGATCTCTTGAGTAAACCAACCATTATCGGCATGAGTACTCTGCGTTCTCGATTTCTTTTCGGGAAATGACCTCAGAAAGTCATCAACGATGTTCTGATGAAATAAATTGAAACGCAACTCAAGATCTACGGCATCGTCATCAACAAAGCCCCAATTCCTCCGTTGGAGAGCTTCATGCATTCCGAAAAAACCCTCAGCAGTGAGAGGGCGGATTTTCTTATATCTGTATGTTTAAGATTTATCTGGAAAAATCGCCCTCAAGACCTGCGCGTCATGATCCGAGAACGCCGTCGGCAAAACATCCACGTACTCGCTCTGGGCGTCAAAATTGGTGAAGATATTGTCCAAACAGTTGTTGTTCCTGAAGGGCTGAAAATTTTTTTGCTTGTAACCGAAAGATGACAAAAGACTTAAAAACACTTTAGCCTCCCGATCTGGAACAAAATTTACACAGGTCTGAAATTTGATATAGAATGATCTCATCGTATTCAACCTATGAAGGTACATCTTTCGTATAGGTTAATATATATAGGAATATGTATGCGCAGAAAATTTACCTATACGAAATAATGTACCTTCATATGTGAAATACGATCAAAGTATCTTATATGTGCGAAACAAGCTCGGAATGAGAAGTAATGAATTTATTTCTAAATATTCGATTAATAATAATGAAAATCACCAAACGCATTGTATACTGACTCATGTTTATACCCGAAATGGAGAAGGGTGAAAATTTAAAACATGGATGTAAATTAGAGCTTAATTATTACATATTCATTTCTTTAATGACAGCTCTTCACTAGCTTGACTACTAACCAGCAGAGCCCAGTTTGTCTCGATCTACAGAAGGGTGCAAAATAAAAAATAAGGTACTGAATTATTGCTTGATTAGTTCCGAATTATTGTCGAAAAACGGACGGACAGAATTGAATTCGACCTCGGACTCTTTTTTGAGGTGTTTAATCCAATTGTTTGAGACCATTTTCTGCTCAAAATTCGGAGATTATAGACATTGTGACGAAATAGCAGAAATGAACGAATAAATATTCGTTCAAACCGTTAAATAACAAAATACGCATGGAGAAACCATAGGCCATTTTAAAGTTATTTCTGCAGAATGCCCCGATTCAATGTAGAACGAGAGCATCATCGATGGGTTCCAAGAATCTTCTCCTCAATTTTAGGTACGACGAATTCCGACCAAGCGAGCTCTGGGGACTAATACATTATAATATAAATTGTATAATAATTGAACAAAACCTTCACAGATTGACTAAATCAAACCGTATCCAAGTGATGATGTACTAAACTAACTTTGAGTGACAAAAACCATAGAAGAATAATACGTGACAAAACCCTTGAGCTATAAGCAATGAGCAATAAAAATAACATCCGGATAAACGGTCACCACTTTCGGTAGAAAAATAGTCCTGAGGCTATAACGAGGAATTCTTTCAAGAATAATTCGTTAGAATTGAAGAATATAATAGATACTTCACTATTTCAATACTATATGATTTATCAACCTATGTAGATGCAACGATGAGTGGGACTTAATTGTCTGTGCACAGATAACCCTTTATGTATTTACCTGTATGTAATAATGTACCTTCATAGGTGAGACATGATGAGAGTATTCTGTGAGTGCAATACAATCTCGGAATTGGAAGAAATCAATTTATTTCAAAATATTTTATTAATACTCTATCACCATACGAATTCTCTATTGACTCCTGTATATTTCCGAAATGAAAAAAGCGTTAAATTTTATAATAGGGATTCTGAGTAAGTGTTTAATTAGTGGTTTATTATGACATTTTTATTTCTTCAATGACATATCTATCATAAGGTGGTTTCTGTACGCTTGATGCCAAGCTAGCATCTCCCAGGTATTCTCGATCTACATGAGGATGTAAAATTTGAAAATTAGGTACAAAATAAGTATTTAATTAAGAAAACCTATTCTATAAGTGCTGAATGAGTTCCGAATCAGGCGGAATGAATTCATTTCTGAATATTCTATTAATACATTATTACCATATACATTTTCTATTCACCCTGTATATCTCCGAAATGAGAAATGCGTGAAATTTGAAAATAAGGGTCTAAATTAGTATTCAATTAGAGCTTTATTATGACATATTTATTTCTTCAATAGCATATCTATTACTCGATGTGTTCTGCTGGCTTGACGTCAAGCTAGCAGAAACCAGTTTTTCCTCGGTTTACAGAAGGGTGTAAAATCTGGAACTAGGGTACTAAATTAGTAATTAATTAGTTCTAAATTCTTGTGAAAAAATTTTTCAAAAAATCAAGGGTGGTTCTGCTAGCCTCGCCGAGGTTACTTTTTTCTCTTGTATAATAAATATCTATAATCATGTTTCAATGATTTTTAGCCTATCCGCCTTCAAAGGACGATTACAGCAAGAGAGGCCCATAAAGTACTATTTTTTCTGATGATTTTGGTGGTTTAGAACCGCCCAAAGTTCAAACTCAGCCAGAAGCTATGAAAACTCCCTTTTGTATTTCTAAATTGTTGTTCAATGTTTGAGTGAATTTCGTTTACGATCGGCGTTCAGCAAAGCCTCAAACTCAAAATTGCGAGATTCGATATTTATAGATAATAGTAGGTTTAGGGTTTAATTGCGAAGCAGGATTCATGCGAATGGGTAAAATCCACCTAATGTTTCGTTGAGATTTTTATTCGAATTTTATTTTCTCAATATGTTCCAAAGTACACAGTTCGGATCGAATTGAAATCTAGTATTGGATGGAAAAAAGATAGCTTGAAGGTACATGAAGAATTTTGTGTGGAATAGATGATAAGAACATCGTCAAATCTTTCCATCAGTAAGAAACAAAATCTTGAAAATTTCAATTATTTCTTTGAAATTTGGTTTTAACCCCGAAATTTATATTCGACAACAGCGTCAGTTTGTTCCGACATATATTTTCGGGATACCAGACAAAAATTATTCATATTGAATAAGCGCCTGAAAGATCAGTTTTTTGAGTATATTTTGGAAATGAACAATACCTAGAAATATGAATAATTTTTTTTTCATTATGTCCGAAAACAGATATCGGAACAAACTGACGGTGTTGTCAAATATTAATTTTGAGGTTCACACCAAATTTCAATGAAATCATCGAAATTCTCAAGATTTTTTTCAAATATTCGAAATGAACGAAAGATATCGATGCCACGATATCGTATTCATTCAAATAAATATCATGTGACATTTATACCTGAAAGACTTCAATGAAAAATTCACCAAGTGAACTATTCCGAACTAATAATTTCAAGAAATATTGCACCGAAAAGCAATTCAGAGCGATTGCTGTAATACCGAAGAAGGGTGGAAGGGCTTTTTCTATTTTCATCTACTAGGCATACATCTTAAATAAACCCGTTTTAAGTACGTGCACGTGCGCTCAAAGTGGCGTTTGGTAGATCCCCGGGAATCAAAGAATTGTCCGTCTGACTTGAATGAAGATCAGATCTTACCACAACTTAGGTAACATAAGTGGACCGAATTTTCAAAACGCTTCTGAAACACCTTACTGAGCAGGTATTGGACGCATGATATTTCTAATGCGGATGATTGGGGAAATCTAGACTATCTATTAGAAATTTTGCAGTTTCGAACTGTGAACTGAGAATAAGTATTACTTCTGTTTGATGTGGAAAGAATAAGCCATTGGGAAAATAAGGTACCATCTTTCTCTTTTTATTTTTGACACATTCATCATCGGTAAATTAATTATTTCGAAACGGCCGAAGTCAAGAAATTATAAACGAAAATCGATAAAATCACTATAAGGTAAAATACGAATACTTGCAAATGTAAATTCCTTCGGTACTTAGCGTATCGTTCGAACTTGTATGCTGTTAATTCCGAACATCTCAGCTCTGAACACCTGAGGGTCTACTTTGGGTTCATGGAATTAAAACGTAGAAGACAAGTTGCGGATTTGTGTTTCGTGTTTAAATTAGTAAATGGAATGATTGACTGTCCCGATCTGTTGAGTTTAATTAATTTCAATTTTCCCCCGAGAATAACAAGAAGTATTGTTCTATTCAGACCTATTCTACAGAGATTCAATTATGGAAGGAATTTTTTTTTCAACAGATCTTTAGTGTTGGCGAATAGAGTCCATGGGGATATTGATTTCTTTTGTTCGACCTTGTCAGCATTCAGGCGCAATTTATTTAGGATACTGGGTTGATAGTTGGAGCAGATTTTATTTTTTTAATATTCTGTGAAATTGTGAACGTTAGTTTTAGTTTATGCATCTTGTATTTTATATGGGGGTTGCCCGTTTAATCATCATTGTGTGATAAATAAATAAATAAATGAATAAATTAATATATTTTGAGTACTATATTTCCAAGAGTTGTGGTTAAATAATTGCTTGCACGAATGTATCCTTTACCCTATATCCGTACAGAACGTATCCTCAAGCCATCCCTGGATTTGCTTTTCATATGAGAATGACTTCTGTCGGAGAAATCGAAACTTGTGTACGAGCGTATCTTCTTCTGTTGGTGCCTATCCATTCTGGATGTTGGCTAACATGATGGCGACATGGACCTTATCAACTGCTGCCCGAAATAGCCCTGTGGTTGTTGAGTTGAACCAAACTCCCAAATTCTTCAACCACGATATTCTTCGTCGTCAAATGCTTCTCTTACCCTGAATTTTTCCCTGTAGTATCAGTTGTAGAAGTCGATACCTCTCATTATTTCTCATAACGTGACCCAGGTATTCAAGTTTCTGTTTTTTCACTTGGTACAAGATCTCCTTCTCCTTGTTGAATCTCCGGAGTTGCAGGACGCTTCCGGTTAAGATATAGCACCTCAGTAGTCTGATTTAGGTCTTCATAACCAAGGTACTCGTAAAAAGCTTTTTCATTTTGAGGAAGGCACTTCTGGCTTTCTCGATTCGACATTTCACCTCAGTGGAGTGATTCCAATGTTCATTAACGTTCGTTCCCAAGTAAGTATAGCTGGCGACTCTATGTACAAACATGTTGTGGATATTCAGTTGATCGGTTCGTTCTTTATTCTTTGATATGATCACGAACTTCGTTTTTTTCACGTTTAGATGTAGTCCATATTTTTCACTCATATCTACTATCCTGTCCATAACCCAGGTATATCATTCGCCATAATAACAGTGTCGTCAGCATATCTAATGTTGTCAATCATTTCTCCATTCACAACAATGCTATCTCCACTCTCCTAAAGGGCTTCCTTAAAGATGTATTCTGAATAGATATTGAATAGCAGTGGGGATAACACGCATCCCTGTTGAACTCCGCTCCTTATCGAAACATCATCAGACTCCTCATTTTCTACTTCAACAGATGAAGCTTGCGTCCAGTAGAGATTGGCAATGATTCTCAAATCCTGTCCTTCCAACCCGGCCGATTCCAAAACTTTCATCATTTTATTGTGCTGCACTTGATCGAACGCCTTCAGGTTATCAACGAAGAAGGCATAGACATCGTGGTTAACGTCTCTGGCACGTTGAATTAAAACTTGATTACTGAACAGTGCTTCTCGAGCGCCCAAGGCATTTCGAAAGCCGAACTGAGTTCACCCTATTTGATCTTCACAAGTTTTATATATTCTTCTGTGGATGAGTTTCAGGAAGAGCTTGAGGGTATGATTGACAGGAAAGTGGCTTTGAGTCACGCACCTGGTATTACTCCAGAGGAATAAATCTCATTGAATACATTGGTGAGCCATTTCACATCCTCTTCTTCTTCCATGAGTTTGAAGAAGTCCCCTCTGATGTTTTCGGGACCTGGAGTTTTCCTATTTTTCAGGTTCTTTATGGTTCGTCTAACTTCATCCGTCGTTATCGGTAGGAAATTCCCAATAGTGTAAGTAGGTGGGTTGATTGATCGACTTGGATCATTGAATAGTCCTGTTTTGTATTCTTGCCAAACCTTTATTTTTCCTGAACGATCCAGTATGATGTAACCACTTTTATCCTGTATTTTTCCGCTAGTATTCGCTGTCATCATTCACGTCATATCTCTTATGCTTTTGTGCATGGTCATTGAATAGTCCTGTTATGTATTTTTGCCAAACTTCTATTTTTCCTGAACGATCCAGTATAATTTTTATCCTGTATTTTTCCGCTAGTATTCACTGTCATCATTCACGTCATATCTGTTATGCTTTTGTGCATCGTCATTGAATTGTCCTGTTATGTATTTTTGCCAAACCTTTATTTTTCCTGAACGATCCAGTATGATGTTACCATTGTTATCCTGTATTTTTCCGCTAGTATTCGCTGTCATCATTCCCGTCATATCTCTTATGCTTTTGTGCATTGTCATTGAATAGTCCTGTTATGTATTTTTGCCAAACCTTTATTTTTCCTGAACGATCCAGTATGATATGTTACCATTTTTATCCTGTATTTTTTGCTAGTATTTGCTGTCATCATTCCCGTCATATCTCTTATGCTTTTGTGCACATTAAAAGAGTCGTATTTTTTCTCTAGTTCTTCAATTTCGTTGCACTTACCAGCTATCCAGTTTTCTTCATGAGTTCCAAAATCTCATCTGTCATCCAGGATTTATTTTTGATCTTTTTCGTAGTTAGAAACTCATTGCCAATCCTTTCAAACCCCTCAGATAACCTCGACAGCGACGATTCCACTTTATTCACTGAATTCTTTATTTCGTGAAGTTCTTAGGATATTTTTTCAGTTATTTTTTCCCTTGTTTCTCTTTGTCCGATTCTACTTATATCCCACTTCTTTTTTTCAGAAGCCCTCTTCACCTTTTTTTAATCTGAGTTCAAATTTAGCACATAGAAGATATGTTTTCGCAGTAATGCAGCTGTTACGGTATCTTTTATTTTTTAGCAGGTAGTCTATCTGATTTCTTACTACATGGCCTTTTTCATCTTGAGGTGAAATCCACGTGTGTAGTCTTCTCTGTGGTTGCTCAAACATTGTAGTTAGGACAGCAAATTGTTCTTCCATTACAAAATCCTTGAGTCTTTCTCCACGCTCATTTATCGTCCCCAGTCCGAATCGTGCGATTAATTCTGAACTCTCACCTCAACCAATTTTAGCATTGGAATCCCCCATTGTGACAGTTATATCTTCATTCTTCAATTTTTTCAAAATGCCTGATAAAGTCTAATAAAATATTTCAATCTCCTCTTCAGGTCTATCTGAGGAAGGTGCATAAATCTGAAACAGATTCAATTTTATGGGTGCAGTTTTTAGTTCAAAAATATTATTCTGTCTGATGTAGCCGTGAAACGTATGTCGTATTGGGACATTTTAGGGGACAATATAATTCCGACGCCATTTACATGCAGATTATTCCCATCTATAGAGTAAAAACCTTATGATCGTCCACTATATATCGACCACTCCCAGGCCACCTCATCTCGCTCACTCCCAGGATATCAATGTTTAATCTGTCCACCTCCAAAATTGCATTATGTAGTTTTCCTGCTTGAAACATTGTTCTGACATTCCATGTACCCTACATCAAGCTTCGGTATGTAATCTTCATTTGTTTTTCATCTTCATCTGCGTTTTTACAAGGTTTTTGTTGGATGACGACCTGGGAAGCCTTCTCCTGCCGGATCTTGGCCTCCGAAAACCATGATCAGTATCGTCCATTTTCAAGAATAAACATTTTCATCATGTTTTACTACTAGGGATTCTTAATCAGGTAGTTTCCCGTTGCTTTACTGATTCCAATGCCGTAGATTTTTATGATCTAAGGGCCAATTGCACCGTTTTCGTCTTAAGTTTCAGTTAGTTAAGCGACGATAAACTTATTAAACTCTGATTTAAATATTCGGCTCGCACCGAGGCTGAATGTAACTAGATTAAATTTAATCTACAAATCTTGTTACTTTCATATGAATTGGTACTTGTGACTAGCTTCATGTTGTTTATTTTAACCCTAATTGATGAAATATTTTAACTCAAAAGATGAATCTCATTTTATGGGATCTACCATATTTCCATAAGATATGAAAAATCAAGATGCATCTATAGAAAAACCCACCGAAAAAATATATCTGACAGACTTTATAGCTTCTATAAAAATATTGCATGTAATGTTCCCGACTTATTTATTATAAGTAAGACTAGGGATCTCTTACTACAGACCTGTGCTCTTATTTCTGCATCAGGCTTTAAACATTATTCAAATTTATAGTTATATATACTCAAGTAAACCTATATTTTGTAATATCGTAAGGTTTGAGCATCTGCATGGAATTATAATCCTGGCGTTTCTAAAATGAATAAATAGTTTTGATTTATCCGAAACAACTTTCGGATAAGGAAAGGCTTACCCAAGTATAGACTTTCTATTGAATTATTTTGTTTGTAATAAGTATATTATGAATTGAGTTAATTTTTGGTCGAATATAATGAAAACTTTGATGTGAGATCCGCATATTAATAGATGTGATATAAATATTGATGAATCATGTATGGATGGATTGACGAAGGTGTACGTTTGAAGATCGACTAACACGAGGATGCAATTTCCTTCACATCAATTCGTTTGTAGTTATATTTTGAGTCCAGTTAATATATAATCGAGGATAATGATAGCACAGAGACAGCACCTGCACAATAATAAAGTAGTATATGATATCTTTCTACGTAATACATCACTAAATAAAATAGTTCTGAAGAATCTTCATGAAACCCTGCTTTTTCATTCCAAATGTCTTCGATTGCATTCTGCTATACGCTCTTGGAAATAAATGAGCATATCATTGTTACTTTATCATTTCAAATAGTTGAAGGCTTATAAGAAATACCATTGAGTTTTCGAACTCAATATATATATATTCTTTTGAGAACGAGCATTACATTCTAAGATATATCACAATGTTAGCAGAGGAAATGTGAACGGGGTACCATACTTATTTGCGTATGATACAAGAGCACAGATAAAAACCTCAGGAAAAACTCTGTCTCCCCGTATAAGTGTAGTAATTTGTTTATAGAAGATGGATAGCATCTTTTTCATTGGAAAATAATTTTTTCGTCATCTTGAATTCATTTCGACAAAATATCTTGACATAATATCTGAAACAGAAAGAGGGACAGAAAACCAGAAGGAAGCAGTAAATAATATCACCTACATTTGCTCATGACCGAGAGGGTCTTTCGACCAGGTTCAGTCCTCCAAGCGATGATTTTCAGATCCTCAGATAAACGAAGAACGCTACAGGCCCCTTTATTGGGGAATCATCTCCCATAGATCCATAATTGTCCATTTCGAACTAGAAATCTAATAAAATATCGGGTATAAAGTGAAAAACTTGTGACATGTATTTCAATAGAAATACTGAAGTTAATTCTTCATGCTTTAAAAGATACGAATCAATGCCTACTGATATCATTATCTCTCTATATAATTTTTCATGAATATCATCGGAAATTCCATAACTTTTAATCAAAATTTGATTATCAAATCCATTAACTCGTACGAGTTCTTCATGAATGTCCAATGTAAAAAAAAAAAAAAGTCCAGAAAAATGTCAAACTTGTACGGAATCGCTCGAAAGTAGGGTTAGATTTTGAAGCTTACCATTAATCCTTTTTTTAAGCCCCCGAATTCCAGGGTTTAAATTTAATAGTCAGTTAAGGCCATTAAACGTGGATTACGTGACGGTGCAAGATAATTTTTTACCTAAGCCTTGGTTATGGTCTTAATCTATGGTTTTGTAATACGGTGCAAGTGGCCCTTAGGCATGATGTAAGTAAAACATGGTATGCTCATTTGCTCATCTGTGATCGTACGTACAAATGATGACGTATGAAACTATATGCAAATTCAAAGCACGGAATAGATATATATTTCCTTGTATTTTCATCTTGCTAAGGTCATTTTTTTTGCAGATGATCTCACCATGTTTTTTGCATCATTCTCTAAGGCTTGCAAGTGCAAAGGGTCCTATCGTTTCATGGAAACGAATACATAAATAAGAATTGTACGTTATTTGAATTAGTTGTAAACTAGAAAGATTGTGATCTTCTGTGGGAGAAATTAAGTAGGAATATATCACACAGTGAAAAGGTTGAAGTCGAAAAATATTATTGATTTTTTATAATAGCCCGCTGGGTCTCAATGACACTCTTGGGAATGATATAAATCAATATATTGATGTGTATTAAATTAGTTTCTTCAATATTTCTAGATATTTCTAGATGAAGGCGAAGGACTTTGGGACTTGATTTTTTAAGCCAAAAAAATACAAGGTGTTTTCATTTTTAATCCCCAATGATGGAGTGGTTGCGAAAAAATATTTCATCATCATATTAAATTGTTTCATTTCTTGATTCAATATGAATTTTCGTCAAGTAAAGACCGAAACAATCAAATATTTACATATTGTTGAAAATATGTAGACACATATTATTGCTAGTATTTCTAAGAACCCGTAAAAAATCAAATCTGTCAACCACTCCTGGGGGCTGCAGTTTGAAAGGGTAGGTGATTCTGAGAAAAACAATATAAGGTGCCCCCTACCATTGAGAAGTTGAATATGCAAAGTCCCTTCTAATTTTCATCGAGAAATCAATTCCAAAACTCCGTCAAATTAACTCGAAGATAAAGTTAATGTCAGGACTTTGGTTTTGTTTAAGTTTGCAATGGAATATTAAAATCTAATGCAATAAGCTGAAATAAATGTGAAATGAAAGTCAAACCAAGGGAAATATCATGAATGCACAATGAACTTACCTATTTGCGCTTGATATTCACTTTAAAAATTTACATACTATCTTTTTGAATACCTGACACAAAAAGGGCTTATCGAGATTGTGGGTCAAGAAGGCAACGAATCACTCTTTACGGGGCCTTACCTTGAGATCCCTTTCTCAGAAGCATAGAAAAAAACATGCGCGCAAAAATGATATTTCTATTATTTATGTTCTTCTCGATAACCATATGGATAGGCATTGAATAAGTTTTTATAGTTGATTCATTACAATTATAACAGAATGAGATTTCGACTGAGAATTATTGAATAGTGAAATAAAAAAATATATAACAAGTTTTTAGCAATCTACTACCCAAAAGTTCCAATCATGATTTCAATTCATGAAATAATACACCAAGTTTAACTTGTCGATTGACATATTTCTGGGTATTTCATTTCTGTTTCCATAATTTTCGATGAATACACTCAAAATAGGAATAAATTAAAAGCAAAGAAATATCCCATTATTGCCCATTACTTCCGGTATTGTAAACAATATTATTCATTGTGGGAGAATGAATAAACCGGGTCCGGTCCTGCCTCTAATACCTATAAGCAGAGGATAGTGAAATTTTTGGCTTCATTTCTTCGAATCACGTTGTATCTCTTTGTGTTTAATACTCAATGCTACTATTCTGAAAAATAACAGGAATCTGGTCACATTTCAAAGGTTAACAATTGCACCATCTATCATCAAAAAAGAAAACAACATGTATTCTGAGCTGCGTATTCAACATGTATTACCTCACGCTTACATTGAACCTCTGATGAAGCTACACAGAAAAGTAGCGAAAGGTTAGGAATTTCAATGAGGAGTAGACAAAAGTGATTGTGGCCGTTGTGACTCCTGATATACCCGATAATAATTTTTGCCCAATAATTTTTAAGTTCCGTTCAATGCTATTTTATATTTCTTCATGAAAATGATTAGAAAATAATTGATATTATTTCGAAAATGTATTGAGAGGAAAGTCCAGGGCTGGGCAGTATTTCAATTACTTGTAATTGAAATACGTATTTGAAATACAAATACGTATTTTGTATTTGTATTTCAATTACTTCTTGAAAATGTATTTTGTAATTGGTATTTCGAATACCTAACGCTGAAGTATTTTGTATTTCGATACTTTTATCTTCGAAATACTTTCGAACAAATACATTTAGCGCTAAGCGCTCTAGAGAAAATAGTTCCTGAATCTCCCTTCAGATGGCGCGACGTTCATCTGCTTCATCTAGTTCTTTTGCTAGCAATAATATTTTCGGCAAATGAAAAGGAAGAAAAGGTCCTGCGCAATTGTCATTTCATCATGGAGTTAGGGTAAGTCAACTTCTAAAAACGATAAGAGCAAAGAGCTTACCATTCTTGAACATTATCCTAACATAAAAAATGTGTTCATATAATATAACACAAGTTTCTGCCCATCAGGACCTGTAGAAAGATTTTTTTCTTAAGCAGGTTTTATTCATTCGCCAACAAGAGGCTGTTTGTCTGATACTACATTCAAAAATCTTGTGTTTCTGAAAGGAAATTCTGTATTTGGCGATAAAATAGCTGAGCTGAATTAGTTTTAGTCTTTTCACATTTTACGTAACACCTGAATGTATTTTGTAATTTGTATTTCAAATACAAATAGTTAAAATACTGTATTTTGTATTTTATATTTCAAATACCCGACTTGAAAGTATGTTGTATTTTGTATTTCAAATACCTGCGATAAAGTATTTTGTAATTTGTATTTCAATTAAGCCAAGCATGTATTATGCCCAGCCCTGGAGGAAACTATTCGGTGAGTCTGTCCTTTCAGGGTAAAGAAATGCTATAAAGGGAAAGGGCCATAAATTCAACATTATTTCTATTGTATTCTTCAAAAATGTTAGTCCCAGCTCATTACTATATTATTGCTAAAGATATTCTTATGACAGACATATGGCACCATTTCCGCATAAATTTCACTATAAAGTAATTGCGACCCCTTTTATTGAAATAAAATAATTTGACGAACGAAGAAAAAAATTTACACATCCAATTTTCGTACCTAGGTAAATTTCAAATGTATGGATGAAATATTAAATCGAAACATCAAGGATATGCGTTCAATTCTAATTTTTTGGGACAATATTCTTTATTTTTTGCTGATATCCAGTGGATTTTTTCGTTATACGTGGCTTTTCTTTCATAGTATTTAACCTAGGTATGGTAATTTTTTTTCATAGGAAAATTTAACACCCTGTATTTTAGTGCAGCCTTGTTCTTGTGTTATGAGTTATTATTCTATACATAGCATTTTAATAATATTCAGTTTTTGATTTCGAGACGATATTGTCTCGATGATCAAGACGAGACGAAAAACGCATCCTTTGTATCCACCAAAATGACAATTCACCAATGTCCTTTGATTTGCAGGTTCTGTTGAATTTGGGACCTCTTATTTTCTTGGCCGATATTGTACACGACTTCTTGAAGAGATACGGAGATGCCGTTTTACCCATTGAAATGTTAAGGAACAGTACTCAGAAACAGATTCTATTTACAATGCGAATGATCAAATTACTGGCTTTTGTGAATATCTCTCTCGCTGTTGTTGCTGCAATGGGATTTATAACGGCACCAGATTACTTCGATAAGAGAACTTATTTATGCGTGTGGATACGAGAAACTTTCCCAGAGTACTCCGAGCTCATGTTACATGTAGTTCATTGGACTAGTTTACCAGTTGCTCTGGTTCTAGCTGGATCGCCTATTGGCTGGGCTTACGGCGGTTTTACAACTATATTTCAAATCCGGACAATTCACGAAATAATCGATGGAATATCAGACAGCACCCTACCACAAAAATTGAGACGTGATTCGTTGCTGTATCAACAAACTGTCAAACAGAAAATGATAATAGCTATTATGGTTCATGAATATACGGTGAGGTATGTATTTATTTGTTTTGAAAATCTTGAACTGGAAAGGAATCTATCAGTTCTGCCATCCTCAGTCTTTCAGGATAGGTTGGACGCACTCCACCAAATGTTATACGCGTGGCTGGTTGAACATTTTCCAACAAGTTCCTATTACGCACCAGAACAGGACACCACACCGGCCCTGCATACTCCATAATTGGACGAACGTAGGTTTTGTAGAGTTTTATAGAACTTGAATTCGACATATGAGAGAACGTTATGCGGATGAGGTAGACCAGTGTGTTGGCGCGTTTGCATATAGATAAAATATGTTCGGACCAAGTGAGGTCAGCATTAATAGTTGATTGTGTACGTGTGGAGTGGATTGTTCTCTCCTTGATGAAGTACGACGCATTTGTCGACTGACTAATCGAGTTGAGGTCTTCTGGAAGGAATTGATGTTCAACTAAGGCATTTCTATACGGTTTAGTATCATCGGCATCGACTTTATTTGAAGAACAAGCTCACTTGCATGAACAACGAAGCGTAGCGGACCGAGAATATACCCCTTGGTTACTCTACTTGTAACTTGTCTGTCCGAAGAAAAAGAGTGGCCCACCTTGATCGTGAAAGTTCTATCCGTCATGCAATTTTCAATCCACAGGTCTAGGTGGCCCCGAATACCGAGTGTGTCAAGTTTGTACAATAGCCTTCTCATCGGAACCCTTTCGAAAGTTTTGGCAAAGTCAAGGTATACGATATCTATCAGTATCTTCTCATCGAAAGCTGTCGTCCAATCGTTCATTCACTGAGGAAGATCGTTGGTGGTGGATTTGCCTTTGACGAAACCGTGTTGTTCCGATGGTATAATTGTGTTTCTTGCTAAAAATTCTGTCATATCTTCTAAGATTATTGATTCCATTAATTTGGAAATTACTGACAGAAGAATAGTGGGCATGTAGTTAATTGGATTTAGTTTATCCCCTTTTTTGATGATAGTGGTGACAAACGCCTTATTCCAAGCCCGTGGGATTGGCGATTTTGCGACAGCGATCGACATGATTGTTGCCAACGGAGAGCAGAGAGTCTGGACAAATTGTTCATCTTGATGTGTATTATTTCACTGATTAATCTTCTTTTGTAATTCGGTTCTATGTCTAATACATTAACAAAATTGAATTAGTGACCTTCACTATGTGTATGTTCCGAGGGAGCTGTTTTTTGTGTATTATCGAACTTTATTGTGTCATATTGCCTAGTTTGGCCAACATAAGATTTCTTGCAATTTTTACATTCAATCTCATACACTTTTTCTGATTGTTTAAGGGTCGGATGGGAAAGTTGAGTCCAGTCAAACCAATCCAAATTTAATACTATCAAATTTCATTTCAACGCCTTCTGTTTCAGTAGATCTGAGTAGCTGTTGTGGGCGGTTGGTTTCTATATGGTTAACGTTCGCTGACAAATAGAGCAGTTTGGAAATGATAATTGTTTTCGGGTACCCATTTCCAACAAAAACATGGAAAGGTTCGTCAATGGAGCGCTTTGAGAATTGTGGATGGCATATTTTGTTCACCCTATTTTTCTTCTCTTTAATACAATTTTCCTTCATTTGTACAGGATGATCAGATTCGAAATGTATTAATTTATCTGAAGCAGTTTGATTTCTATGTCAAGACGTATCGTATTGTTCATTCTCTATAGTCCGTATCCAAAAAACTAAAAGAATTCTTTTTGTCCTCAAACTCTATTGTGAACTGTAAATGCGGATTTTACCCATTGAAGTGTTCCAGTAATAATTTCAACGTCTTTTTTGATGAAGGCCATTTTGTGTCTTCTCTTGGGAATACATATATCTAATGAGTGATCAATGACGTACTGAGCCAGTATTGGAATGATTTTTGAGCCCATGGCACATCCAAATACCTGCATATAAAACTGGTTGTCAAATATGAAATAATTGTTCTGAAGTATGAACCTGATGATTTAAAAAAAAAACAGATCTTTGGGAATATCATAGTTTTTAGAAATACTATCCTATTTTTGGTTTAGGACATCTATTGTTATATATTGGTTTTAACAAAGAACTCCACGAGATGAGACAGTCAAATTCGGACAAAATAGAAAGATTACATAACACATATATAAATGTATTAGTAACACAGGAAAAGTTGTTCAAACATCTCTCTGGAGTTGATATACCAGAACAAGTACGTAAAAAGATTGAGACATCGGATCAATTGCCTCGAAACCATCGTCAGATTAAGATATTGGACACTTTTACCTAAGTTTTCAATTTTTCTTTTTCTTCTACCATTTCGCACCTTGGACTTTCGACCGAATTCGAATTATAGAAGAAACTATTGCAGCGAACATGCCCTTTTCTAAATGCAACAAATTTTCCTAGAAAGATTAAAACCACGAACTTTTTCTGAAGGATCCCTGATGAAGCAGTTGTTGGAAACACTACATAAATTCCATTCCGAACGCTAAATTTTCTTGTCACTGTTATTGAAATGAATAAAATCATGATATGAATGGGAGTAAATTCGGAGGATAATGATATTTATACCAGGACTCTGTCTACGAATATGGGGCGGTATATTTGAAAGAACTAGTAACTAGTAGATCTTATGGACCCACTAATGATGGTTACATTAGACTGTATAATTTTACTGACATGAGCGCTGTTAAACCAAATCGAACAATATTCATTCAACAGTAAAAAAAATTAAGCAAGAGCTGCCGTACGAAGAGTAGTAGTCAGCACCCCATATAGAGAAGAACCAGCTAGTTTTTAGAGAATATTATTTGTTGTGGTGAATTCCCCGCCGAAGTCGCACCGTTAGTATCTGGCGTCTAGGAGGTTCGAAAGTTTTTAAAATCGAACTAAACGGTCAAACAAAATACACTTTAATTCAATTCTTAGTTGTAAAAATGGGTTTAATACGAAGTAATTCACCGTATGAAATTATACGTAAAATATCTATTTTAAATATTTCAGCCGAGCCTCGACTTTTTCGACCTTGAGCTTATCGTTTGGAATTCCGATCCCGACTGATTCTTGTCTGAAATTTTCAAATATCCCCAAAGATAAATCTAACATGCTTAAATGTCAGTGTTTACACTAACGCAGAAACCGCCTAAGCTTGCACGAAAAGTGAAAACAATGCAGGTGGCCGCACATGGCCATATTCCCTTATTATCTGAGGTCAAATTTGTGGAGATACGACATTCTCCCCTGAGGAATAAGTTCACTTATGGAACGTTGTCTCAGAAATATTTTCTAAAACTAAACTCAATTGTAAATCTATGTGGTCTCTTAACTTCGCGTCCACTGCGGGTTACTTTAGAACCATCACTTCCGGGGACACATTTCGGTTCGGATTCTTTCACCCGCGTCACTAGCGGGTCACTGTATTCCTCCTAATTCTCCTGAACCACTTCCTGGCAATGTCCTGTTGCACCACCTCCCCATGGGATGACTTGCTACATTCCAAGGGGTTTAAGAGTTGAAAAGGACGTAACAGGTCCTCACGTTACAAAAAACCCCTCCCACCACGAGGCCGTTGGGGGGTTAAACTTTCTTGATTTTTCGAGGTCGTTGTATCATGGGAAAGTATCTCTCCTTTTTCCTACCTATTTTCATTTTCATTGTTCTCTCAGGATCCTGTATACCCATTTCATCTGAGACATCTATCATGATGGGATTGACCAACATCGACATTGGAGTATGTTCGATTTTTCCTTCGAGAGTCCAACCTACATAACTCTCATAAGTTACCAAACCACAATTTAACGTGATTCTCTTGCCCGTGAATAATTTGTTAATCACATCTGTTCCTAAAAGTAACTCGATGGGACCTTGACCATTCAACTTAGAAATTTCAATATTTCTCGATTTCATTTCATTCACCTAAGGGCCATTGAAAACAGGAGATTCTTCTTTGCAAATTTGATTCTGATCTAAAACCTTAAAAGTATGCCTGAAATCATCTTTAGAAATCGTAACATCATAAACATAATGTGTTTCGTCCTTTTCCAATCCACCAAACAAGCAATGCGTAATTTTCTGGTTTTTTTCGGTTTCAGATTAAGATCGGACACTAAAGACTTCAAAATATAACTTTCCGTGCTGCTGGTGTCTACGGATGCTCTAACAGTTTTCCTACCGCTGTTACCCACAATATTCACAGCCAATATACATGCTCATCCGTAAAACTGGTCATACTGGTATTTTTCTGGATATCTTGGGAGCAATTTTCGGCCTCCTCTGAATTTTGCACTGCAAATAGCGCAATTCAAACGAGTCTTGCATTTACGAGAAATATGACCAAATTTCAAACACGCCTTTTTCTGCATATAAATCGATTTTTTTTCAACAAGAGTCATGTTTCGAGCCTTGAAAGACTTTTCACTTGCATGTGCTCTAGTGCAAAATACGCACTTGACATTATCGATTTCAGAGTTCAATAGCCTCTCGACAGTAATTTTCCTCGAGTCTGAAGGTGGTTCCTGTCTATTTTCCGATACTTTAACTGCACCTGCGGATTTTGTCAAACCGAAACCTTCACTGGCCAATACTATCTTTTCTTCATTTTCGACTTCCGACCTCACGAAATGTAGGAGGTTCTTGAACCTATTTTCCAATGATGCCTCACATTCATTGATTCCGGCCGCATCACGATTCTCATGCAAGACATCCAAGCTTGAATTGAAAGACGATCTTTGTCGAAGTTTCAACATTTCTTGTGGCAAACACGATTCGATTAGTGCAAATAGCAGCGCTGCGTACTTATAGGAAGTAATTCCTAGTGAATCCAGTGCCCTAACTTGGGTTTCAATATTATCGCACAACTTGCACTATTCGAATTGTTCATCTTTGTGAGTTTGTACATTCAAAACCAACTTCAATGATTCTCGTACATAAAATTCAATTTGCAAATCTTGCTCGCATACATTCAATCATATTCTCATAATTCTGGTCGATCAAGGTACAATCCTCGATGCTGCCGTTGTATCGTTCAAATTTAATTTGGGGTAGTATGTATTTTCTCCTACCTTGGTTTGGGTCTAGCCTACCCGAACAACAACTTTCCGAGCGCTCCTCCAAAAGTTTCTGCATGAGCTTTCACACTCAGACCTGTGAATCGCCTCATGTAGACTTCGCGCTGCTCCATTTCTTCCATCAGGTGTTCCTCCGTAGCGAAGTACATTTCTATTCTTCTTAGTGATTTCGAGAACGCTCAATTTTACACTTTCGTTAATACTCAACCGAGAAACTGAACTCGCAAAAACACCAAACTTTTACGTGGGGCTACTTTACGTTTTTCAACCGAATTACACGATTTTCCTATTCTTAACGCACTACTATATTGTCTTTTCAACAACTTTCCTGTCACTGTCGCCAAATGTTGTGAATTCCTCGCCGAAGTCCTACGCACCGTTAGGATCTGGGGTCTAGGAGGTTCGAAAGTTTTTAAAATCCAACTAAACGGCCAAACAAAACACACTTTAATTTGATTTCTAGTTGTGAAAATGGATATAATAGACTATTGCCGATACGAGGAAATTCACCGTGTGAAATTATGAACAAAAAACCTAAAATACCTATTTTAAATATTTGAGCAGAGCCTCGGCGTTTTCGACCTTAAGCTTATCGTTTCGAATTCCGATCCCAACTGATTTTTGTCTGGAGTTTTCAAATATCCCCAAGGATAAATCTAACATACTTAAATGTCTGTGTTTTCACTAACGCACAAACTACTTGAGCAGGGCATACCGCCTAAGCTCGCTCGAAAAGTGAAAACAATGCAGGTGGCCGCACAGAGCTTATTCCCTAATTATCTGGGGACAAATCTGTCGAGATACGACAATATTCCTAGATTTCAACTTCATGTGTGAATTTTCCAAATGGATCTCGAAATTCAAAAAAGAATCTAATTTTACTCCAAGATATGTAGGAGTGAAACTATATTTCAGAACGGCATTATTGAAGGTAATTTTCAAAGTTTTAAGCTTCTGTTGATCATTCGAATGAAAAAAATTCTATTTTATTAGGATTTGCACATAAACGCCACTCAATAAAATTATTTTTTCCAAAATTTCTCTGTACCTATTCAGAGTATTTCCAATAATTTGAAAATCTGAATAAGGAAAAGCAAAAGCAATATCATCTGCATAGATGAATTTCTCTACAGAAGTTGCAGGAATATCATATAAATACAAATTAATTAAAAGGGGAGCTAAAACTGATCCTTGTGAGATGCTAATCAAAACACAACTGCATTTCACAAGTCTTTTCACTATGAGGTATACTGATGTTAAAAATGATGGCTATTCATCCGAACTATCAATGGTAGATGGAACTGGACTTAAAAGATGGTAATGGATAGATCTTAACTGAGCTTGTTTACAGAATGATCCCTTTTATAATCTCAGTAAAGATGCTGACTTTGCATTGAGCTATGCCGGATTGTTGTTTCACATAAATTACTGTTTAGATATATAGTGTAACAACAATATGTTGAAAGGAAAGGCGCAGTTCATGTCTCTATGTCTATGGTTGGACCTATATCGTTGACTATTTTTTTGAGGATATATATCCTTTCATTCCTTTCATATCCGTTCACCAGCTAATCTAGTGATATGCCCAAAATTCAAGACTTCGAGAATAGTTGCTACTAACGATGTCTTGGAAATAAATTCTAGGGTTGAGAGGAAGAACCTTGGGATTAACTTCTACAGCCATCCCAAATGGAATACAGGTAAGGGTATTATTTGGGCGGCTTAGGGGTCTCGTTTCTAAGTTCAAGATATTCCGGAGAATATTTGACCTGGGCCAATTAAGAATTCTGTATTTTGCTTTGATGCAAAATCAACTGACATATGGAATATTTGCCTGAAGTGGGTTGAGAGATTGTTAGTTAAAGAAAATAGACGTGTCCCGAAAGCGGTTGATGAAGATAATTTTGAAGTGCCTAAGATTTTCATCGGATCTGTTATTTCAGGAGAGCAATTTTTTATATATGAGACAATTGTTCTGCCATGCTATATTGGCCCAAAATTCCGAGACAGGGTCTCCATGAGCATTCAACATTCGCATTCGACAAGATACAGGTGCCAAGAATGAATAAGGGTATTGAATAGGGGAGTTGTTTTTTGGTGGTTAGAGTTTTTAATGTATTGCCAACAAAGATTAAATCTCCGAGTTCATATGAAATATGGAAGGCTAGGATGAGGAAATGGTTGGGCGATCAGTCCAGAGAAAGGATCCATAAGTTGTTGGAGGTCAGGAATTCCTGAGGGAGTTTGCGGTCTGTTGCAGTTTCATTTTTTTCCATTGTTATTGGTTCATGTTTGCTGAGTTCAATTCAGAAACTTTCTTGCTTTGTGGTCTTAAAAAAATGTGATTTTGTTTTGATCTTTGCTTGTGTTTGTTATTCAGGCGTACATGCATTTGAAGTTTGTATTTAGAGTTGAATTGCTATTGATTGCTGTTGTTTCCATTAGAAATTTGTGTATCGTGTACAGTAAATAAATAATAAAATGTAGGATATGTGGAATTGTACACACTGGAAATGAATTATTATTATTTTATGCATAATTTATTAATCAAGCATAGAAAAAATACCACCAATAGAAAAAGTTGTAGTTGATCTATGCAACTATGCACCTGAACAAAATTGTATTCATTTTCAGATTCCAAGCACTAGCTTCTGATTTATTGGAAGTACCGATGATGACATTGGCGTCGGGAAGTTTGGTTGTGGGAGCATCTTTGATTATGGAATTCTTAACTGTAAGTCGAAGGAGTTATTATGAACTAGGTTGTTTCGCAACGAGTAGGACAAACTCAGGCTTCCCACACAGCACACGACATCCATTGGACGTCCATTTTAGGTACATGTTGTGTCCAAACGTCCATGGACGTTGAATGGATGTACATTGTACGTAGGAACATGGACGTCCATTGGATGTACATCACGCGACATCCATTGGACGTCCGTTTTATGCCCATATAAGGTCCAAACGTTCATGGGCATTGACTGGACGTACATTGTACGTAGGAAAATGGACGTCCATTGGATGTACAGCACGCGACATCAATTGGACGTCCGTTTTATGCCCATATCAAGTCCAAACGTTCATGGACATTGACTGGACGTACATTGTACGTAGGAAGATGGACGTCCATTGGATGTACGCCTTGTTCGTCCAATGTACATACATTCAATGTCCATAAATATGTATAAATATCTCAGTTCAAATCTCAAGAATCGTATTTTAATTCAAACAGAAATGAAACTTGTAAGTATCTTCAAACAAAAGATTAAAAAATGATGAAGAGTATATTATTGGTCCAGTATATATACATTTCTGGACATCCGTTGTACATCCAACAAATAACATCCATTGTACGTCCAATTCAGTTACATTATTTTGTTCTTATGAATGATATGAGTAACATATTTCTCGTGAATGAGAGTATTTTTTTAGAGGTCCTTCGAAAAATGTAATTTAAATTGGGGGTTCTATACAGTTAGAGGTAGTTTCGAGGGGCTTGAACTACGCATCACCGGAATTGAAAACCCTGACTACTCCACAGTTTACATGCTTGTAATTTCTACATTGATAAACACTATAACCCTAATTCCATTCCAAATATCTTTGACAAATGTTCACGAATGGTTTAATCCTTGTTTGTTCAATCTTTTTTGCGCGCATGTTCTAGGGGAACAGCGTGCTATCGTTTTGTCCAAATGTCTGTAATTTTGGATGATTGAGCCGAAAATGGTCTCAATCGACTAGGTTGGACTCACTGATGACGAATCCGGTGTCAAAATCGATTCTGTCCGGCCGGCCGTAGACACGCTAATTGTCGACAGAAGCAAGCTAGCAACTTGAAACTTTCAGGATAGGTTGCGCATCAGAATGCCGCGGTTAAGTTCGTTAATGGGCCAAATCGGTCAAATAGTTTCGGAGTTATAGGCAGTTGAAGTTTTGAAGTTATTTATTTTTTATTTCAGAAACTACTTGAGAGATTAGATTCAAACTTAGCAGTTGGGTGAAGTATAACGACGCGCAACTTTGAGCCAAATTTCGTCAGGATCAGATTCTCAGTGAATTTTAAAAAAATTTTTTTTCGAAATTTTTTTCCAAAAAATTTTTTTTCTCGGAAATCATTCATCATATTCGACAAAAAAGTCCACTCACACTTTGAACTTCATATTTCACAGCAGTGTACCAAATTTCAGTTCGATACGATCATAAGTTTCGGAGATATCCGGAAAAAATGTGTCAAATTTCGAGGTTTTCTTCTCGATATCGTTTATTTTTTCGGTATAACTCGAGAAATACTGATTCAGTCCTGATGAAATTTCACAGCTAGTTTTGAGATGCTGAAAGACAATTTCATGCGAAATTTCGTGATAATCGTGTCATCAGAACAATTTGAAAAAAAAAATTTCTATGATTTTTCTTATCATATCATCCTCATCAAATTCTGTATGAAACTTCGAACTGTTATTTTTCGATGGAGTACTGAATTTCAATTCGATCTGATCTGTATTTTTGGAAATTTGGAAAAAATAAAATTTTGATTGGGTATATCTACGGAATCATTGGGTGGATTTTACCCATTCACGAATTCGGCCTTCGTAATTTACGTCCAAACCTTCTCTACAAATATCGAGTTCCTAAGTTGTTTCTTTCGGAAGTTATTGTGTTTACGCAGTCGGCCGTTAGGCTGACCGTAAACACAATAACTTCCGGAAGAAACGACTTAGAAACTCGATATTTGTAGAGAAGGTTTGGGGCTTAATTACGAAGGTCGAATTCGTGAATGGGTAAAATCCGCCCAATGATTCCGTAGATATACCCATTCAAAATTTTATTTTTCCAATATTTCCAAAAATACAGATTTGATCGAATTGAAATCCAGTAATTTATCAGTAAAAATTTCAAAAAGTACTGCCGTGAAGGCAGCAGCTTTTGCGTGCATGTTCAAATTCGTTGCTGAAGCGGTCATCTACATTGAACATGCGCGCAAAAGTTGCTGCCTTCACGGCAGTGCTTTTTGAAATTTTTTTTAAGGATATCCTCAACAATGGTTTTCTCATTGTTTAAGTCCTTTACAATGACCTTAAACAATGGTTTCATTATAAGCTATCCTTCTTCAACCTCTTTATGAAACAAGTTTGTGCTGTGAATCACGACTATCATATTTTGATGTTCTGTGCTCTCATCTATACTCTGTGAATGAGGAATGTGAGGTTAGTAGTGTTTTGTTCACTACCAAGGACAAGAAATCACTTTTGATTAAAATTCAAAGATTTTCCAGGATGCCGTGGGGTGGATCTCGATCTATTCCTTAGGTTCATAATGAAATGCAGGTGAGATAAGTTTATTTTAATTACTGATGAATTTTAGTTCTAGAAAGTTTTCGAAGGAATATCATAAGAGGACAATCAAAATGATTGAAATGGTTTATTTAATACACAATTCCAATCATTCTTCATTTTGTTGATATAATATACTATTGATGTTTATAATTATTGTATGAAATATATATTTATATTATGAGATTTTAAATTTTCATATGTACGTTGCAGGCATTTTGAAGAACCACCCAAAAACAGGCTATTTACCAACCATATATCAGAATTTCAATATTCACATGTCACTGGGAAGCAATAAATAAGACCAAAGTGTCTGAATACAGCAGTTATTTGAATGATGTTGGTTCTCAGTCTGGAAAATGATGAAAGAATTGGGTGAAAGTAGGGCTGAAGAAGCCAGTAGCAAATCACGTTCTCCTCCCCATCAACAATGGAATTAGGATGAAATCCTTTGCAAGGTATCATGCCTTTTCTGAGACAAATAGTATATTACCCTATTGAGGCCTACTAATTCAGGATGGAATAGTCGGTGAGAATTATTTTTTAATTGATTTCTTCTTAAGCTGATATGCCATTGAATATTTTCCTCAGAGCTCTTTGATGCTTAAAAAATATCTTATCCTGTAAGGTGAAGTTACAATGTCAAGTTCTTCAGAGTGAAACGAACTGGTGTTATTCTTCTCTAAATAAAGTCATTAGTTAGCCAATTTTTATCTTAGCTGTCTGTCCATTAATTTTTTCCTCAGTCTTGATTTATTATTTTTCAGATGAAGCTATGAAGAATCTTATGAATCAATAGTCTTTCATTGGTAATGTAGTGAGGTAAAATAGTATGAAATTGGACAATATAACTGTGGCAGACCCAACACACCAAAACACTGGAAATAATTGAGTTACTTTTTACCGTTGAAGAACCCTTAAGATTGAGCCTTTTTCGAAGAGTATCTAACAGAGCCTGGTAATTTGAGATTCCTTTTACTCTGTTTGAAGTATTTATATTTGTAACTAATTTTTCAGTCAATTGAGATTTCAGAAACAGGTAGGGGAAACGATGTTTATCCCGACATAAGCTACCGTACCGTCATGCATCCCATGATAGTAAAAAGGAACCCTGGAGAATTCTGAAAATCGTTGGTACTGCAGATCAAGTAAATCGAAAAAACTTCAAGAAAAAAGATAATGAAGGAAGTAAATGATGGCTAGAAGGAGAGCAAATGAATGAAAATAATCTTCTCGAAATATTTTCATCAATTTGTTCATTTTGACCGAAAAAATACCTTTATTTCGGAGTTGTTATTTTTGTTATATATTTTTTTAGAGCATTTATTTTACAGTTTTGTTGAAATATACATTTTCAAGGAATCTACATCAATGTTGCTGTTATCTCAAGGATTAATTTGGTTGCGGATGTATTTGAACTAGTAGTTTAGGGCCAAATATATGAAGGATAGCTTGTGTAATGAGATGAATGAATTATATTGGACATGTTCTGGAGACATATTGTACTGAATATAAGGACACACAATGAATGGCCAAAATACGCGCAATATGCACTTATTCAACGTTTTCTGGATCTGTATTGCACCTCACAAATGGCGTCCTGTACATCCAATGAACGTTCATTGGATTCATAATACGCCAAATCTGGACGTCTAATGGATGTTTTTGATATCCATAAAACACGTCCATTGATCATCCATTGTATGTACATATGACGTTTTCTGGACATTAATTGTACGTCCATAGTTGTGTCCTGGACGTCCAATGGACGTTCATTGGATGTATATATAATGTACCAACTCTGGACGTCCAATGGATGTTTTCAATATCCATAAACAACGTCCATTGATCATCCATTGTATGTCTATTGTACGTACAATGGACGTCCAACGTACCAACATTGTACATCCACTGGACGTTTTCTGGACATTAATTGTACGTCCATAGTAGTGTCCTGGACGTCCAACGGACGTTCATTGGATGTACAATGTACCAATTCTGGACGTCCAATGGACGTTTCAAACGTCCATGATGGACATCCATTGTATGTCCATTGAACGTACATGTGCTGTGTGGGTTATAGTAGAGATAATTCAGCAGATCTGAATTAACATCATCTTTAGGCGCTTGGAAATCAAATCTGACTATTTATTTCACTCACTCCTCACACGAAGATCAGGTTCGCATAAGAAAATGTTACTCTCTTCTTTTTCTCTGATGAAGTCTTCATATACCTTTTATAATAAAATTTCCTCCCTATTCATATTCTGACCCTGAATAATATCATGCAAAATTTGTGAATAACAGGATGATTTACCGCACTCGTTCAACTTTCCGTGCGTCAGACGCATGCGCCATAACGCAAGGCATGACGCATGAAGTGATGACCGAAGCGCAAAGTTGAAATGGAAAAGCATTGTTGAACCAAGCGCAGGTCAAGATGCAAATCGATCCGGATCTTTTCGTACGTCATGCGAATATTTGTATTTGGAAAGTGTCTGACGTTTTCGACAACAATTACTAAAAGTGAAACAACCCAAAGAGACGAGAAGAGACAAAGAACTTACCGAACTTCAAATCTAGTACTTAGGCGAAAAATGTCGGAACGAATGTTCTTGCGATATTTTCCGAGGAAATTGCTAATACGCATTAAACCGAACTTGTGAAAGCTCCCGACTTCACGCCCAAACTTCTTAGAAATTTTTCAGTAATCGCGAATGTCCCGTGCAGAGCGAGTCAACTGACGCACACTGCTATACTATATAATACTTGAATGAAAAACGAATTAAAATAATGTGCTGAAAATTTTCATAGGAGGGTTTCGACAATGAACTTTCTTCCTTGAATATTTGCAGCTTCCGGTTATACCGACAACAACCTACTCATTTCTTATTTCAAATGGCACCCATAGTATATTATTGAAGAATTGAGTGGATTATATTATCATACCGGGTGATCAACCGGGCTGGCATATCACATGTTCAAATTTTAAAATAATCCTGTTGAACATTTCGACAATGACTTTTCACTCTGAAATATTTTCGGACGACCGCAACTTCTAGTTATACCAGAGACATCCTACTACTTTCTTATTACGAATGGCAGACTCAGTATATTGATGCATCATTGGATAACTTTGTTTAAGACATTTACGACAAAATGGCATACGTTGGGTGAAATCTAATTGGATTCTGAGTTAGTCCAATTCTTATGATAAAATGGTATCAACGGCGACTCAGCCTTTTATGTGGTAGTAGTGATTTTCGAAAAAACTTGTTGTAGTATTAATTATATCAATACATAGAGCGTGCATGTGCCGATCATCAACTTGGACGAATCTAAATCATCGAAACTTAAGATTTTTAAATAAGGACCTATATTTTCGAATCTTTCAGTCAATTCCACCTATAAGAGAGGAGAGTACTTTGGCAAACCCTCTACCCAAAATGAATAATTAAAAATATAGGTTCTGATTCATGCACACCATGTACAAATAGCAAACATGATAAATATTGACATATTCAAAAATAAAGTTTTTTTTGAAATACTCCTACTCCTACGTTTATATTCAAAAAATTGTCTGTCTCCGTCTACGAATGAGAAAGTACTAGACTACTAGGGATAAAACCCCTACATGCAAATTTCCAATAGAAAAATCTTATGATTAGTTTTCCATAAACGTTTAATGGACAACCGTGGTGAAACACATTGTATGATAATGAAACTCGCTTCATTAACTCAACAATGTTTGTACAGAAAGAAATAATGAAACTATAAAATTATTGCACGAAAATTCCATAAGAATGCAGAATTATTGAATTATTCGCCTTATTTCAGATACTTCACCTGAATATTATTATTTTCATTTTTTCATAGGGGTCCTGTGCCTCTGTTCAGCCTTTTAGAACTGCGAGGGTAACAATAGTTTGTTCTATTACCGTGCTTTTTTATTACTGCGATTATCGTCTAAGTCGTCGTGAGGAGCCATATGTGAAGTTCTTGAGCTAACCAGCTGTGTACTGCTTCCTGCTGTAGGATGGTGAGAATTCAACGGTTTCTCCAAAAAAGTCTTCTTCGAGATGTAATTATGTTTACGGTCGTCCAATAAGCTAACCGAAGGCTACTTCAATTACTATACCGGCAGATACGTGTTTGATACTCTGTATCTGTTGTAATGATTAGTCGTTCCATATCGAAGGTTGAATTTATGATTAGGTAAGGGACAACGAAATATTTCGCAGATCTATTCTTCCGAATTTTTTTTTATTTCTGATAATGCAGGTCTGATTGAATTGAAATTCAGCACATGGTCAGAATATGACGATCTGATTATTTCTACTGAATATTATGAGGATCATATGATTAGAAGTTCACGAAATCGTATCATCACAACGTGTCAGTACTTTTCTAGTCACATTCCAGATTGGACTAACTATGTTTAGATGAACATTTTCAGATTTAAACCTTCTTTCTTTCTCTCTTTCGCGCAGTTTACATCTTAATGCCCCCTTCATTGTGTTCCTGTCTGTTACATTCATTAAATCACTTGAAAGAGTCTTCAACACCTCATTTGAAGATTTCAACTAGACCATATCTGTGTTCTCGGGAAGATTGGAAAAACGAAATTCCGAAAGGATATTCTATGATATCACTCGCTGAATTTATCCATTCATAAATTCTCTTCTATACAAATATCAAGTCTTATTGTCATTTCTCCATGAAGAGATCGTGTTAACTGTTACGTTCTACGTTAGTTCAAAGAAATGATTATTGTTTTGCCGGAGAGAGAAATGTGAACTGGGGCCACTTTTCCTTCACACAAAGAGGAAATTTAAGTTACACCTTTCACAGTGTGAAGTAAGTCCAATAATGCGAAAAGTATCGAAATTAAGGCAAGCCACCAACGAAATGCACCTTACCTTGTGGTTTCAAGATGATAGGGTAGTGAAGGCCCCTTCTTATCAGCAGTCGCAGCTTCTTCTCGAACAGGTCCCACAACAAGACCGCACAATCACCTTTGGCGAGTTTCAAGCTGTTGAAATTCACTTATTATCGTTCACAGCGGACAAAATCTTTTTATTTTATCCAGTTTTTGAGATTATTGCGTGTTCTAACAAAAGCGTCAATTTAATTATCACACGTGTCTATTCAACATTGTCTTGAAAAACAGTGTCACATTGCGAGCACCGCGCATACACGCGCATGCTTCCACTCGGCGCAAGACGTTGGCCGGCATATTTATACGAAGGAAACAAAAAAAGGAAACCGAAAGTACCCACAACTGTGAAAGGTCTCTTAAGAGAGAAAAAAAAAATAAAATTAATTCCGTGGATACGGAACATACTCCCCCCCAAGGTGAATATAATGAACCTTAGTAACCGCAAAAAAAAAAAAAATTAGTGAATACTAAATGGATAGAAGTAATTGTAATTGTAACAATTACACGAAGAGGAAAGAAACTTAAATTTAAAGTATTGGTCAGCGGACATCATCATCAGTAGAACACATTTCCGTTGGTAAAGGACTCAATTTGTTCAGAGGTCGTTGTATTATACCGAATTTGGTTTTAACATCAGCCACCCGACACACTCCATCTAGACCGGATTTATTTTGACATTCTCATAATTATCATCGGGAACGGCACTCAAGGGTTCTAAAGTTAAGAAGTGCCCGGGAGTTAGCACTGACACATCGTTCGGATCCGAGCTGATTGGGGTGAGCGGTCGAGAATTGAGCACCGCCTCAATCTGAACCAAAAGTGTATAAAATTCTTCGTAATTTGAAATATGATCCCCGATCACCCTTTTAAGGTGAGTTTTCACGGACCGGACCCCAGCCTCCCATAATCCCCCCATGTGAGGGGCATGACCAGGTAAAAAGTGATGGGTTATAGTCTCAGATTCAGCGCATTTTTGTAGTAACGCATTTAATTCTCTACTCGCACCGATAAAATTACTCCCCCGGTACGAGTAGAGATGTGAGCATCTCCCCCTCCGTGCCACAAACCTACGCAGGGCGGCAATAAAGGCATCCTTGCTTAAGTCGGAGACCAACTCTACGTGAATGGCCTTAGTCGCCATGCATACAAAAAGGCATACATAGGCTTTTGAAGTTTTAATACCCCGGTGTCGACTCATGGTTAGTAGGAAAGGGCCGCAAAAATCTACACCCGCATGCAAAAATATTTTGGACGGAGAAACCCGAAAATTCGTCAGATCTCCCATAACAGGCTGGGATAAAGCAGGATTGGTTTTCCAACACTTCACGCATTTTGAAATCTTAGAACGAATAACCTTTCGCGCAGAAAGAATCCAAAACTGTTGCGATAACAGGTAATGCATAGTGGAGATACCTGCATGTAAATATTTTTTATGGAAGAAATCAATAAGTAATTCAACAAGTCTCGATCGTGGGGGAAGCAAAAAAGGATGTTTTTTATCGTACGATAACTGCGCATTGGAAAGTCGACCGCCTACTCGGATAAAGCCCTCAGAATCGATGAAGGCATTCAACTTTCTGAAATATTTTGGAAAATTTTTTGTTTCGAATATTTCTTCAAAGTATAATATTTGCGTTCGCTTAACCAAAATTAATGTAGCTTGGTGCAGTTCAGAGTAAGCAAACGAATTGCCAACCTTAGATTTCCCTTTAGCGTGATTAATGAATCTCATTATATAACACAAGACCCTTCGAACGAAATCAAAACTTGAATGATTCAAAAGTAATGAATCGATGAAATTTTCGTCATTCACTGTAATGAGAACAGACTTACGTATCTCTTCTTGTGTTTCGAAACAAGGTTCGTATGCCCCGTTTTGGCCCAATTGTAGAAATTCAGGTCCTCGAAACCATAGTTCATTTTTATGAAGTTCAGATGGAAATAATCCGCGAGAGGCTAAGTCTGCAGGATTCTCGTTAGATTTAACATGTGACCAAGAGGATACGTCGATTCTTTCTTGAATAAAAGAAACACGATTCCCAACGAAAGTCTGCCATCTATGTGGAGACGAATTTAACCAAGCAAGTACAATTTCAGAGTCCGTGTAAGCTTGGACTAGCCTGAACTGCAGTTTTTGTTCATAAGTTTTCTTGATCCATGTCAAGACCTTGGTGAGAAGTACCGAGCCGCACAATTCCAACTGAGGAATGCTCAACTTTTTTGAACACGGCGCTACTTTAGATTTACCACACAAGAAAAAGGTTTCAATTTTGTCTTCATTATTTATGACCCTGCAATACACTACAGCGCCATAACCACGTTCACTGGCGTCACAGAAACCATGCAGTTCTGCCGCCCCATTTTTCGGAATACTGATAAGACGATCAATGCGTAAATGACATAAAAGAGAAAGTTCGTTCTTATACTTGGTCCAAACTCGAATGACTTCATTTGGGGGCTTGGTATCCCAATCTTAGCCTGCCAACCAAATTTTCTGTATTAAATACTTACACATGAATGTTATAGGCGTCAAAAAACCCAAAGGATCGAAGATTCTAGCCAATTCGGACAATAACGTGCGTTTTGTACAACTGCGATCGAGAGGTTGAACGTTAAATTGAAAAGTATCAGTCTTCGGCTCCCAAATAAGTCCCAATATCTTAATTGATACGTTATCCTTTTGATCAAGAGAATGTGTATCCGATGAAATGTGTTCCACAGGTATGCAATTCGAAAATTCCGCGTTATTGCTAGACCACTTCCGCAACTGAAAACCCCCCTTTGCCAACAGACTAGTCAATTCGTCTTTCAACTTGAGTGCATTTTCCAGGGAATCACTACCTGTACAAATGTCGTCAACGTAGGTCTCATCTAAAAGCGCAGTTGAAGCTGCAGCGTACATTTTACCTTCATCTTCCACTAATTGGCGAACCGTTCGTAGGGCTAGATAAGGTGCGCAGTTCAACCCAAAACATAAAACTCTAACTCGCAAATCCAATATCTCATACGCAGGAGAAAAACGAAATACTATGCGTTGATAATCTCTCAAATTGGGATCTACCAAAATCTGGCGATACATTTGTCTTATATCCGCAGTAAAACAAATCATGTGCAAACGAAACTTCAGTAAGAGAGCGCCAATATCGCTTTGTAATTTATTACCGACGTACAAACAGTCATTAAGTGATTCACTAGTTTTTGTCTTCGCGGAAGCGTTAAAAACAACCCTTAATTTTGTCGTAAGATGATCTGGTTTAACAACCGCATGATGAGGTAAGTAGAAAAATTTTAACCCATCCTGCGGAGGGTCTACAATTTCCATTTGAGCTAATTCCAGATATTCTCTTATAACAGAGCAATACTGCTCATAAAATGCTGGATGACGCAAAAGACGTCGTTCTAAAGCGTGAAATCGTTGAATTGCCAGCGCACGACTTTGAGGAAAAATCGGACCGGTAACTTTAAAAGGAAGAGGTACGACGTATCTACCTGAGGTGGTTCGATAAACGTTACGCTTAAAAATATCCTCACATTCACTTTCTGGAGGAGAGGTAACTGAGTCAGGTACTGTTTCTACTTCAAAAAACTGTTTCATTAAATTATCCAAAAAATCCTCAGAAACGGTATTAAGGAAAGAATTAACCTGCGAGGCAATCGGTTCGTTATCGATTTTTCCCAACAAGACATAACCGAAAATAGTACGAAGAGCGTTAGGACCCCCGTTGACTACAGAAATTGTCTCATTCAACAAAAGATTAGCGAACACATCGCAGCCCAACAAAATATCTACTTCACCCGGTACATGGTAATGCGGATCTGCCAGAGGAAGACCCTTCAAATATCCCCACGAAGTATTATCTAATCGATAAGTCGGCATTTTATCACATATCTTGGGCAAGATTATCGCGTCAATTGCCAATACTAAATCTGATTTACCAATAGGTCTAAGTTTGATTTGGGCTATGCCCTTGTTTACGACTTGAGTATTCCCGACACCATTTATAACAACGGAAGAAACCAATCGGGGAATATTTAGAGCGTTATAACATCCTTTTGATATTATAGAAATTTCTGACCCGGAATCTAACAGTGCGCGAAATTTCTTATGTGTCCCATCATATGTTTGCACCTCTACCATCGCCGTCCCTAGTATGACGCAGCGAGATCGAGAACGTGGTGGGGTACGAGCGGTTAAGGAATGTTCTAAGGAAGTGGAAGGGCTAAGCGCCCACGCACCTTCCCGGTTGTGATCTGAAATAACCCCACTTGAATTTGAGACTGGATTTCCCGATTTTTCAGTTTCCCAGTGAAGAGTTGTGTGATGTTTTTTCCTACCACATTTGCGACAAGCTGATTTCGATTCACATTTATTCAATGTATGAAGAGAACTCAAGCAAGAAAAACATAAAGTTCGGCTTTTACAAAAAGCATATCTATATAAATATTATGACCTCCCGAGCACAATATACATTGAGGTGTTTAAGCCTCCTTACGCGTCAAAAAATTATGAGTGGGTTTAGCAAGATATGATGATGATTTTGAAGCCTTGGAACTTGATTTTGGCGTTGGGTTACTTTCAGATATATTTAAAAGTCCATTACAATGTTTTTCTAGAAATGTGAACAGAGTTTCATATTCAGGAATAGATGTAGAACCATGTTCCCTCTCGAATGCCCTAGCGGTTTCCGGATCCAAGCGTGATAACAACATATGAGTCAGAACGAAATCGCACTTTATGTCAATATTCATATTCTTCAAACTTTGTAAATTTATAGAAAATATGTCCAATAACTTCCGCAGTGATTGAGGATTTTCTGTCTTTAAGGGAGCGAAATTTTCTATCGGCAACCAATAAGCGCGGGCTTGAGCTCGAGGATTGGTGTAACGTGTCACCAAAGTTTCATAAGCGGTTTTATAATTCTCGGTTGTGGCTTTCAGATGTTTTATTAATTCTAAAGGCGTACCAGTCAACGAAGAAAGCAAATAATTGAATTTTTCTACGGGCTTGAGCATTGAATTAGTATGAATTAAAGCATCGAACATGTCCCTGAACCCAGGAAAATCCCTAATATCTCCGGAAAACCGTTGCAAATCGATCTGCGGCAATTTTACATGCGGAATATCAGCATTATTAGGTTGACCAACCGAACAGCCCGCATAGTTCAAATGAGACACTACATCGAATAATTCCGAATAAATGGATTTAATGTCGTAAAACATCTCTAAGAAGTCACTTTTAACCGAATCTTCGGCGTCCAGGTCTGCCTCTTTATCCGTTGCTAATAACGATAGAACGGTACTGTGACATCTATTAAACTCCTCACTTAAATCCTTGAGAGAAGAATATCGAACTTGGAATTTGATTCGAAATTCAGCGTCCCTTTTGGCGGAAAGGGCCAAGTTATGAATAACCTGCATTTCTTTCACACAACTGAGTCTTAAGGCTATCACCTTTCGTAACTTATCCGCCATTTCGTATGTGTAAATATATCAATATTTTGTGCAAACACCTCTGAACAAACGGAATTTATGTCAAGTGATAATTATTGTTGAAACGTCAACCTTTCAAAACAATGCGCATTAATGAAAAAGTTGTCCACCTAGAACCGATGTCGTCTGACCATACACATATGTTGCGGAGATATGAAAATCAAGATGGCCAACGAAACTAAGGAAATTTATTTCAATTCTGATCAATCGAAATTTTTGAAATGAATGTGTCAAATTTCGACTAAATGAATGAAAAATACCTCCAAATTCACCTAAGCGTGAATCTGAAGAGATCAACGATCAGCGCGTAGTGAAACTTCAACAGCAAAAAAATTAGGAATGAAATTGATTTAATGCAAAAGACAAAAAATCCTATTTCAGCGAAATTTGAAGGAAAAGAGGCCTTAATATCCGGCCCGAAGGACCATGTTGCGTTCTACGTTAGTTCAAAGAAATGATTATTGTTTTGCCGGAGAGAGAAATGTGAACTGGGGCCACTTTTCCTTCACACAAAGAGGAAATTTAAGTTACACCTTTCACAGTGTGAAGTAAGTCCAATAATGCGAAAAGTATCGAAATTAAGGCAAGCCACCAACGAAATGCACCTTACCTTGTGGTTTCAAGATGATGGGGTAGTGAAGGGCCCTTCTTATCAGCAGTCGCAGCTTCTTCTCGAACAGGTCCCACAACAAGACCGCACAATCACCTTTGGCGAGTTTCAAGCTGTTGAAATTCACTTATTATCGTTCACAGCGGACAAAATCTTTTTATTTTATCCAGTTTTTGAGATTATTGCGTGTTTTAACAAAAGCGTCAATTTAATTATCACACGTGTCTATTCAACATTGTCTTGAAAAACAGTGTCACATTGCGAGCACCGCGCATACACGTGCATGCTTCCACTCGGCGCAAGACGTTGGCCGGCATATTTATACGAAGGAAACAAAAAAAGGAAACCGAAAGTACCCACAACTGTGAAAGGTCTCTTAAGAGAGAAAAAAAAAATAAAATTAATTCCGTGGATACGGAACAGGTGTGACCGTAAATACGAGTAAATTAATGTCAAATTATGGTGTTGGGTGGAATTTGTTTAAAGAACATGGATGTTTTTTTCATTAGGACATTATTTTTTCGTCATTTTGAATTTATTTTTACGGAATATCTTGACGTGATATCTTAAACAGAAAGAGGGACAGAAAAGCAGCAGGAAGCAGTAAATAATATCAACTAAATTTGCTCTCTGACTGGGAGGGTATTTCCACCAGGTCCGGACCTCCAACCGATGAACGAAGAACGATACACTTTGGGGACACAGAAATCTAATAAAATATCGGGAATAGACTGAAAAACTTGTGACGAGTACGGCCCTGTCTGTGCGAATATCTTCCAGAAAAATTCAGATGTCTATGCGTCACTCGCTTGTCTAGAATCTTCTCGCAATCGCTAGAAGTTCCCCGAGCGATATAAGGGCAAGCGCGAAGTAGCATGGGGATTCATTCAGCGGAGTTATTCGAAGCGGAAAGTGATCGGTGAAAATAAATTGTGCATAGACTTTGATAGAATCAAAGTATAGTCCACTTGTAATCAGCTTCAGTAAAACAAGCACAAACAACTATATATCTTTATTGGACCACTCGCTTCCTATGAATCTCTAAAATAAATTAATAAGAATTGATCCTATAGACATGTAATCGCTTAGTCAGCCGCTTGGCCGACAATCATGAATCATGACAGTTTTTGTCGAATACTCAATACACTACATTAGTTGTTGAGATATTCGTTATTAGTGTAAATAAGTGTGAATAAATAGTTTAATAATTCTGAATATTTCGACAAAACAAGAAAACGTTACATTATATTATATCAGGATAACATAATGGGTAAAACTTAGTAATAGAACAAAGTCCTAACAAAGTTTTGCTATTCTTTGACGCGGTTCTCCGAAACGTCTCACCCTGATTGGATCGATACATTATTTTTGCACGATAGAACGACTTTTGTTAGGTACCTCTTTTGTTGCTAGATCGGTAGATCATTTTTAATTGTTGCTAAGGTGTACAGAACGGTAAGTGAATCACTTACCGTTCAGCGAACGGTATGTGAGAATGACTTGAAATATTCATTGAAATAATGAAATAATTCAACTTCAATTTGAATTTGATTCATTTAATAATTCTCGGGAATATCTCCGGAACAGGCCTTTTGAATTTCGCTTACTTCAGAAGATTCGATATCGCTCAATTCTGGTTTATTACTTGATAAAATCTAATAATATTGGTTTATTCTTTGATAAAATCGAATAATAAACCTTAGTGATCGACTAACAAAATTAATTCCTACCCCCCTTTGAAAATTTTACAGTTTACCTTTTGAAGTATGTAGATTTGAATGCACGAATAAAAATCTCCGTCCGCCTGCCGTTCGTTGTCCTGGGTTTCCTTTGGAAGTACTGAACGGAAATCCTTGAAACTTGGTGGAAAAATCGTGTGTCACTCGGGGTTGATCCTTCAAGCTTTTCAGCAGGATCAGCTTTCCCTAGGGGCTCAAAACGAGGGGTTGAAAGGTGAAAAACATTATTTCTCGAAAATTTATCATCGAATTTTCATGAAATTTACAAACGAATAATTACGACTAGCGGTTTGTGAGTTGTAAAGAAAAACGTTGGAAATTGCCAAATCCCGAAAATAAGTAATCGCATTCGGTTCTGAGATTCAAATCTGTTGGAATTCAGCGAAATATTATGACAACTCTTCATCCGGAATCATATATCTTAAAGCAGTTGAAAAGATTGATCAACAAATTTTTTAACACATCGAGAAATAGATATTCCTGATTCCTTTGAAAATGTGTGCACCTGTAAGTTTATACGAATTTATTCAAATTTACATTAACCTTCTTCTGGATAACCTTATAGATTTCAGTTAGTTTAGTAGAGGCGTAGCTAAATTACTATATCGATGGCATCATCGACAGGAATGGAAACTGTTAATACCGTTGATAATAAACTGACATAATTACAAGGACGAATATCTGTCGATGAATCAACAAATATTCCACCTTGATCAGAGCTAATCATCCAATCAACCGAAACATCTACACCGAAGAAGCGGACCCGAGGAGAATGACTACAGCTGTTTCAATGTTATTACTGATCGTCAGGCCATCTATCCTTGGATAAAACCGCTGAGTAAAGAACCTAGGTACTTTTCACCTTTCATCTGAAAGATGGTGCGCTGTACGTAGTTATACTGCAGTATTCCATCTGAAAGGTGACAAGTATCTATGTTCCTTTACTCAGCGGTTTTATCCAAGGTAAGATGGCCTGACGATCAGTAATAACTTTGAAACAGCTGTAGTCATTCTGTTTGGGTCCGCTTCTTCGGTGAAGATGTTCTGGTTGATTAGTTCTCAATGTGGAATATTCGTTGATTTAGCGACAGATATTCGTCCTTCTGATTATGTTAGTTCATCATTACTGCACGAATCAATTCCTATCGTTAATAATGCGACACTTCAAGTCTCATGTACATCGCAGTTTGGTCATTTCAGTCATTTTACTATGAAATTTTAATGAACAATATCCGTGAATTGGAAAATACCAATTCAGGAGAATGAACTCTGCACTTTCTCACCCTCCTAGTGAATACGTTATCACGTCACTGGAGGAAGAATTTATTGCTATGAGAGTTTACGTTTGGACACTTAACACCCTCTCAGGTGTTTCTGGCAACGATACGCAACGAAATTCTTAGTTCAGTGTTATTCATTAGCTTTAAACATTTATGCGTTTCACCATATATTAAATTACTAGCTGCCCGACCCGGCTTCGCACGGGTGGTGTAAGGTGTAACTAAAGAAAAACAGTAAGACAAAATATATTATGTAGTAAAAAAAGCACCCAAATATCTAAATTATACTTTATTGCAATGCCCTATAATGTACAATATTTTTGGTTGTCCCTTCTTTACAGAAAACAAATAGAGCAGATGGATTACCAACTCTCGAGCAGGCGACCTACAACTGCCCATGCGAAAAAATGGTCAATTCAAGGTTTATTCCACAAACTTCCAACGATTGATCTTGTGATTTATTAATTTTCATTGCAAATGCAAGTTGCAGTGGAAACTGGACACGCTTAAATTCAATAGGAATATCAGATGGCATTAGTGGAATCCTTGGAATAGGACATCCTCACCTATGAACTTTCCTATTTTTAATAGAACCTTCTAACAAGTTTGTAAAAACTCTTTTAACAGAAAATGTAGTTCCGTTACGAAATTTTGGCTGATTAAGGTTGAGTAGCATGATAATTACTGAGCAAACTTTCAGCTGCAAATTGTGTGGAGGTAATCCTAGCAAATCCAACAAATTCATGAATTCGGTTGGATAATTGACGACTTCATTTGTCAAATTTCTCCAAACAGCTTCATTGCTACTAACATATCTTCCCATCTGATACTATTTGGAGATGTAATACCAGAAGCAGCCATGTTGCGGCCTTTTGTGATGTACTTGCAAACATATTTAATAGATTTTACGGAATTACTGTACTCAACATTGCAATGTGGCTTGAATGTTTTTGACAACAGTGTCGAATATGGAACAACCCAGGTGGTGATTACTAGAACCTCCTTATTCTCAACTTTCAACGCTATTGTTTTACCGCCATCGTCAACAGAGCGCCGACGGTACAGGAGGGTAACCATCATTACCTGTTATTGTCTCTGGCAATAAAGCACGTGGATAACACTTGGAGCATTTGTTGTCGATCATACATGGTGATTCACGACTGTGTTGGCCACACGGTCCATGTATCATGTTTTTTAGCACTATTTCATGCAACAATTAAATACAGATTTTTCTGTATAACCTTTACATGATATCTTTCGATATTGATTTGATATCTTACGATATACCTTTATGTCTTCGACGTACTACGTCTTCAATGACAAAATTATTATATCAACTGGCATATAATGATCAGAGTAAAAAACTTGAGAAAAGTGTGAAAAAATGAAATACAACCTAAAAACAATACTAGACACAGTGTTTCATCTTCTATCTTTCGATTTAGAATCATCAGTAGCATTTATTCTATATTATACATCAAAAACTCACCATGTGTTTTGTTACGCACACTTCACTTCACTAACGGAAATAAGCAGGTTTAAGTCCATACGCATGCTTGTTAGAATTGTGCATAGAAACAATAATGCCACAGATTTTACTTACACCTTCTTCTTTCCTTGACAAATGAAATGCGGTAAAAAACATTTTCCAAAATCTTTATAACCTCAAAAATTAAATGACAGTTGATATTGACCCTTGAAAACTATAAGTTTTCATTCAAATATTAAATTCAAAAAAGTGTACTTGTTAAAGGCTATTGAAACAACAATTAAATACAGATTTTTCTGTATAACCTTTACATAATATCTTTCGATAATTGTTGTTCCAATAGCATTTAACAAGTAGACTTTTTTGAATTTAATATTTGATTGAAATCTTATAGTTTTCAAGGATCAATATCAACTGTCATTTAATTTTTGAGGTTATAAAGATTTTGGAAAATGTTTTTTACCGCATTTCATTTGTCAAGGAAAGAAGAAGGTGTAAGTAAAATCTGTGGCAATATTGTTTCTATGCACAATTCTAACAAGCATGCGTATGGACTTAAACCTGCTTATTTCCGTTATTGAAGTGAAGTGTGCGTAACAAAACACATGGTGAGTTTTTGATGTATAATATAGAATAAATGCTACTGATGATTCTAAATCGAAAGATAGAAGATGAAACACTGTGTCTAGTATTGTTTTTAGGTTGTATTTCATTTTTTCACACTTTTCTCAAGTTTTTTACTTTGATCATTATATGCCAGTTGATATAATAATTTTGTCATTGAAGACGTAGTACGTCGAAGACATAAAGGTATATCGTAAGATATCAAATCAATATCGAAAGATATTATGTAAAGGTTATACAGAAAAATCTGTATTTAATTGTTGTTTCAATAGCCTTTAAAGAGTAGACTTTTTTGAATTTAATATTTGAATGAAAACTTATAGTTTTCAAGGGTCAATATCAACTGTCATTTAATTTTTTAGGTTATAAAGATTTTGGAAAATGTTTTTTACCGCATTTCATTTGTCAAGGAAAGAAGAAGGTGTAAGTAAAATCTGTGGTATTATTGTTTCTATGCGCAATTCTAACAAGCATGCGTATGGACTTAAACCTGCTTATTTCCGTTATTGAAGTGAAGTGTGCGTAACAAAACACATGGTGAGTTTTTGATGTATAATATAGAATAAATGCTACTGATGATTCTAAATCGAAAGATAGAAGATGAAACACTGTGTCTAGTATTGTTTTTAGGTTGTATTTCATTTTTTCACACTTTTCTCAAGTTTTTTACTCTGATCATTATATGCCAGTTGATATAATAATTTTGTCATTGAAGACGTAGTACGTCGAAGACATAAAGGTATATCGTAAGATATCAAATCAATATCGAAAGATATTATGTAAAGGTTATACAGAAAAATCTGTATTTAATTGTTGTTTCAATAGCCTTTAACAAGTAGACTTTTTTGAATTTAATATTTTATGCAGTTCTGGATCTACATCTGGATCAGGAATTTCTGCACTGATGATTGAGTCGATTTCATTGGCTCTGATTTTTTCAGCCATCCACAGAAGAATGTGAGCATGAGGCTTTTTTGCCACTCTACAGAATACATCCAACATCGTACATCTCCAAAACAATTGAATCCATTAGCGCTTTGAGTTTTTGCTTGAATACTCGTGCTGCGATGTCATGACGATCACTGGATGACTGACCGGGCAATAGCAAATCAGTGACTTCGAGCCATTTTGGATTGCACGTGAAAGTAATAAACAAATCTGGTCGACCGTAATGATGCACGTAAGTCATAGCATCTTACGCATATTCGTGCAAGTGTCTGGGGCTTCCCACATATGTTACTGATAAAATAGTAAGTCGACCGACATCATTTCCATCTGCGTTCATGGCATCGCGCATCTTCTGAACGCAACTTTCTCTAATTCAAACGAATATGTTAGACGCTCCGTTTCAATTTTGAAATATATATCAATGGCTAACTGATGGAACAATCGGCGGCATTTCAGAATATGGTTGTCCTCGTTCAGACGAATCATGAAACGATATGCATAAAAATTCATCGAGCTGACCTTCTTGTTTGTTTCCTGACCTGTAAGAGAATAATCAACATTAATAAGGAAATGAAACATAGAATTTTTGAAACATTACTCTGACGAAGTGGTTGTAAAAACCACGAAAACATAGTAGAAAAAAAAAATGTTACACAAATCTAAGGACCTTATTCTCTGAAGATATCTTATCGAAATGCATTCTTACTATATTCTTTATAATGTTACTCATCAATACTCACTGTCGCTGGGTCAATCATCTTGATCAAAAAATGATATCTTCTCCCCAGAAGAACATTAGTGGATATTGTAAAGCATCATACATAATATGTGTTTCATTGATACGTCGGAGATTGACACCATCACGTCGTTGAATTACAATGTCGCGATACTCCATATTTTCTCAAACTACCACAATAGCAACTTCATTTAACGTTGGTGCATTCAAACTTCTTTCATGTTCTCCTGCTAGCCTTTTATTTGCTCTGACCAATAATTTAGGTTTGTCAGATGGTATCATTTGTAAGGAGGTTTTGAACAATTGAACCAATTGATTATTGAACAATTGAACCTATTGATTATGTTCATGCAAAAGTTGTTCCGATTGATCGATGATTTCTCGTCTTGCTGCACGATGGATTGCACAATGTTGATTCACTTCATCCCCAGAATTTCCAAGGAAATAAATCTGGAGAAATTTGTATTCACCATCAACTGGTGGTAACAATGCTCCTGTACGATGGTGAATTTGTCCTTGAATCTGTTGAAAAAAATTAGAAGTTTCCTTGATGCATTTTCATGTTTTGAAATTAAATTAACTCCTGAATGTATCCCTAATCGTTAATCTGGTGGTAATGATGCAACCTCTTACTCCCTATCTATTTATTTCAACTTCACAATTAAAAATTACTATTTTTTTAAATTATTATTTAGAACTCAGGAATAAGAGCACGTTATTCGATAATAAGAATGAGACAAGAAATCAAATGCACAATATCATACAAAGGAAAAATGTTAACTTGTGTAACCTGCATGGAATGAAAATAATCAGAAATCACAATTTGGCATTCACAAAAGCAAAAATATTGGTCGGGATATACGTAGTATTTACCGCCTTTTGAATAGACGTCTTATAAGAAACAATAAAACTTCAAAATTCCACGATGTTAATGGATTACGAAGTTCGTTCATTCGTTAAACTCTAGCAAGGTGTTGAATCTTCAACTTCTCCGCACCGAAAAAGAAAGAACTTTCCATCGCCTAGACCGACTTGGAAGGGTCGCGCATGCGAAACACACACTCAACCGTCAAAGCGAAGAGCGTTTTTTAGCGACCGATCATATGATTTCAGTAAGGCGTTTTTGCTTGCGATTGGTATTGAAATTATTAGTATGACGTATTTTCGCGATGGAAACTGAAATCGACAGTGGAGCGTTTTGTAACGTTACACACACCACTTACCAGGAAAAAAAAAATGTTGAAGAAATTTTTTTTTAGAAAAATGTAAAGCCAATAAGTTTCGATTAATTTTGAAAAATAGAATAGTTACTATGAGGGAAATAAAGTTCTCTAACGTTAAATGCCGAATTGAAAGATGAGCCAAAAGGATGAAAGGGAAATTAATCTTGCAGGTCACACAGCATAACTGAATCATAAATTTACATGAAGTTCATAGGCAAACAAAGAGAGATCAAAACTCAAAAAAAAATTGAAATTTGTAGAACCAGCAATGGGTCGACAGTTGTTCGTCACCCAAGTCGAGCAGTGCGATTAAGCGCAATCCAGATAAGCAAAATCCTCGTATACTCGACGTTCCAACCAAACCTGAACGCACCTACCTGTAACAAAGATAAACGACACAATTGAAAAAGTTAAAAGCGCCGTTTAGACACTGAGGGCCATTTCCAATGGAAAAGGGTCGAGAGCGTTGCGGAGCATACGCTGTCGGCCGACTAAACGTCGCACATGCCCAAACATTAACCTAAGTCAATGATCAAAAACATTTATTCTCGAAAGAAAATTCCGATCTAATCGGGGTTGAGAAAAAATATAAGTCTCAAATGAAAAGAAAACTGCATAGAAGCTCCGAACGTAGTCATCATAGCCTCCGCAAATAATAAAAAAAAGAACCACCCAGTTCAAGATAAAACTGAATGGCCAGGGCATGGAGGTTTATGGATCAGAGACCAAAACCACAAAAAAACTCCCATCATCCTGTGTCGGTTTCAGCGAGCACAAGACGATGTCAAATCCGGTAAGGTAAAAAGAAAAGAAAAACGGTCTAAATCGGTAAATTCACAGATGAAAATCGAAGGATGATGCGTATGGTTATCGTAAACAATATCCACGCGAATCAAAGACCAAAATCATCTATTGAAGCAGTCAAAATCGGTAATAATCGACAAAGTCGATAGCAAGGTAAGGTAAGAGACACTTGCAACACCCTGTGCGAACACAAGCTGATGCGAAGTTAAGAAAAACGTTAGGTAATAATCGTTATATAGGTAGAGAGGTCGGTAGACAAAGTCAGGAGTCAAAACGTGTAGATATAAGAAAAGATAGGTATCGACTTATCGACAGGTAAGGTAGTCTACACGAATCAAATCCCGAAATCATCCAGACTGAGGTACTCAAAATCGATAAAGTTATAAACGGTAGGCAGCAGTAGTCAAGATAAAGATGTTTCTTTCCGGAGCAATGAAGTCTAACAAGTGGCACGATGCAGATAAAAAAAAAACAAAACTGTTAGGAAAGTGTGGAAGGGAAGGAAGGAATCGAGGAGAAAAAAAAATTATCAGGCAAGGTACTATGTATATCCCGAGGTGGTTTTCCAAGTTTCAAAGCTCGAAATTTGAAGCTAATTAATTAATCTCACTGAAGGTGTTAAAGATTTATATTAAGATGATGTAACCAATAATATCAAGAGGTATTTAAAGCTAATTTATCTGACAGAAGATGTTGAATGTTAATGTCAAGAGATATTTAAAGCTAATTTATCAGACAGAAGATGTTGAATGTTGATATCAAGAGATATTTAAAGCTAATTTATCACACAGAAGATGTTAAATGTGTATATGAAGATGATCTAACTAATAATATCAAGAGATCACTTCCCAACCCAGCCTCTCCTATGAAGTGATTCTTAATTTTCGAAAATAATGAAAGTAGAGAATAAATTGGAAAAACAACCCCGGAGATACGTAGGAAAGAAAAGATAAGATTGGGCGCCAGCCATTACAAATCGCAAAGTAGGTTCGATATAAGGAAGCGGAAATAGGTAATAGAAATAGGTAATAGGGATAGATAATAGGTAATAGGGATAGATAATAGGTAATAGGGATAGATAATAGGAATAGGTTACAGTGATAGATACAAACAAAGGTAAGGAAAGAGAAAGAGAAGTGTCCGCCCGCTGGTACAAACAATAACTGCATCCAAAGATGCAAGAAAAAGAATCTCTAAGAGACTCACAGATTAAAGAAAACTTCAAAGTAAATCGCTAACTACGCTAAATTTTCAATCAAGATACTGCATAGCCGCTCTAAACTTCAAAAAATTAGAAAAGGTACGGTAGGTGTCAAGGACACAAAAGATAGATACGATAATTGCCAACAGGCATAAGATAAAGATACGATAGGTGTCAGAGACACAAAATTAGATACGGTATTGCCAATAGGCATAAGGTAAAAGATACGGTAGTTGTCATAAGACAAGGTAAGATACGGTAATTGTCTTGAGACACGGTAAAAGATAAGATAAGGTTATGCCAAATCGAAGAGAAAACTTCAAAGTGAACTGCAGACTACGCTCAAATTTCCAATGAAGGCTGCATAGTTGCTGTGAACTTCAAAAATTAATACCTCGAAATTGCCATACAAAGAGACAGAAAAAAAACATTTATATTTGTACCAACAGGGAGAAAACTCTTTGCGATAGGAAAAGGGAGAAAAGGTATAAGGAAATTTAGATACACAAAAAGAACGATCAATCATTATCTCCATCCAGAATCATCACTGCTTTCGTCACACATATTAAGAAATAGAATATTCCTTTTTTGGTGGATGCGATAACTTTCATACACCTTGCTAGACAGACATAGTACAAACAACAAATTACCATCACACGAACACACTTCAATCGTTCACGAATAAACCGACTATAAGAATTGCTTTGACCCATCAGATAGTCGATGGTCAACTTCCCAAGCGTATGATGGCTCCAAAAACTAAGCCCACCATAAACCAGGACTACCAAGCTTTAAAGGTATCGAGAATGAAGTACATATTTCAATTCGTGAGACTTAAAGTTATCGGGATTCATGATTCAGTTATTCAGACAATACTAATATAAGATAACAAGAAGGTAAAAGTTGAAAGATAGTAATATCAAACATTCAATCTCGGAGCTCAGACTCACAACGAAGTCACCTTCACAACCAGAAAAACGAAAGAGACACACTCAGAGAAAAATGTTACTCAAAAAAAAGTTACTAGTGGCCCCACGATACCTGCGCCAGTGAAATTAAATTAACTCCTGAATGTATCCCTAATCGTTAATCTGGTAGTAATGATGCAACCTCTTACTCCCTATCTATTTATTTCAACTTTACAATTGAAAATTACTATTTACAAACACCAAATTAGGTACAGTGAATCTGAGATCCGGGATTTGAAGAAGCACTTATCTTAATAGTAAAGGATCCGACGGTATGATCCTCAAAATACAGGTATTATGCAGGTAGTCCGGTTTCAAGAGATTCCATCCAGAATAAAGTCCCGAATTAAGATATTCCAGTAATAATCAGCTTCGGTATAAAGGTATTCCAGTCAAAATCAGCTCCAGTACTAAGATAATCCAGTAATAATTGCTTCCAGTACTAAGATGATCCAGTCAAACTTTGGGTCCGGTAGTAGAATATTCAAATGGGCATTAGTCCCAGTAAAAAGATAATCCAGTAGTCGGTAGCTCGGTGAAAAGATGGTTCAGTGGGCGATAGACCCGGTATAAAGATGATTCAGTGGGCAACAGCCCCGGTACAAAGATGTTTCAGTGGGCGATAGCCCCGGTACAAAGATGGTGCAGTAGGCGACAGCCCCGGTACAAAGACTGCAAATTTAAAAACTATAAGATAGTGCTTGTAACACGTGATCTCATTCCCAGCGACTCTAGACGTTAATGAAACAATTTACAAGTTAATAAATACGAGATGAAATATCTAGAACTCAGGAATAAGAGCACATTATTCGATAATAAGAATGAGACAAGAAATCAAATGCACAATATCATACAAAGGAAAAATGTTAACTTGTGTAACCTGCATGGAATGAAAATAATCAGAAATCACAATTTGGCATTCACAAAAGCAAAAATATAGGTCGGGATATACGTAGTACTTACTGCCTTTTGAATAGACGTCTTATAAGAAACAATAAAACTTCAAAATTCCACGATGTTAATGGATTACGAAGTTCGTTCATTCGTTAAACTCTAGCAAGGTGTTGAATCTTCAACTTCTCCGCACCGAAAAAGAAAGAACTTTCCATCGCCTAGACCGACTTGGAAGGGTCGCGCATGCGAAACACACACTCAACCGTCAAAGCGAAGAGCGTTTTTTAGCGACCGATCATATGATTTCAGTAAGGCGTTTTTGCTTGCGATTGGAATTGAAATTATTAGTATGACGTATTTTCGCGATGGAAACTGAAATCGACCGTGGAGCGTTTTGTAACGTTACAGTTTGCCGGTAATGTTATAATCAATGTGTAATATGTTTGTTTGATATAGAAAATGAAATACCTTGAAAGTTGGGTTGAAACCTTGTTCCTCAATTATGTTTGAACCGAAAAATCTCATTTGGAACACACTATTGTAATGCTGAATATTCTGCAAAAACGTTTTGATTGAGGTTCTTGTCCTGAAAGTAACGAATTCACAGGTTCTGGTGGGGTTGTCAGTTGTGGCAATTCGATTTTTCCGTTCGAACAAAATAATCCTGGGGGTTCGTTTCGATATCTCAGAGCATTGCAGCATTGACAAATAATGCTCATGGTTCCGAAATGAAACATTATATTGCCAGCATAATCGACTAGGGACCATACCTAAATGCCAAACGTTCAAAGTTGATGATTTCATTGGGTACTATATTTTCTTGTACCTCGCCTGAGATCGATAGTATGGATTCATCCGAAGCTGGGACAGATCTTGCTCATAGACCTGATATAACATGGACGGAGCTTCACGTCACTTTTAGACTGAATCGATTGAAATATACATGCAACAGAGAGAGAGAGAACGAATATGCGTTTTCTGGGGATAAAAAGTATGGAGCTAGAAGAGGCTTGGAATCTTAAAAAATACGTATGGCAGAGTAGATACTATTTTGAAGAGTTCAAAAGAGGATGGAGCTAGAAGAGATCTGCCTTTTCTAGCTCCATCTCTCTCTTATGTACGTTACAATCCTCTCTTTCTAAAGCTCCGTCATGTTATTTTAGGTCTATGATCTTGCTTGAGATTGAGAACCTCTCATTCTGTTGTCATCTTATCGCAGATTTGAAAGTCCTCTTGCGTTATGCGTCTGCCGACCAATATTAGGACGACTCATTAGTGGCATTTTTATGAATGATAATGAGTAACACAAATCACACAACACAACGATTAATGTCAAACACAATGATTAACTATTAAACACTTTCAAGAAACATGTTTTACTGTAGTAACTAATAACACAGGTGGTTTGTTTATGTAAATACAGATTGCAGTAACCGTAACCTAACACCCTAATAGCGGGTTTCACAAAGCTCTGATTAACGTGATTGTTCTGATCAAGACAATTCTGTGCTCAATTTCAGTTCATTTTTAACAACACCACAGAATATCAAAGCGTTAATCGGACGATCAAGCTTTGTGAAACCCACGGTAAGTGTCGATTATCGAAGTGTCAAAGTACTCTATGATTGCTAGTTTTGTCGAATACTTCATTCTTACGTTTTATAGAGTTCTATGGTTGGAGAAAAAAGGAAGGCCTTGTTCTTTTTTCCGTACATTTTTTTCGGAAATATTCCGTTATACAAACCTTGACCTGACAATAATAAACACAACAAAAAAAATTATCCAATTTGGTGCTGTCGTTTGAACGTTTTGCATGGTCAAAATATCGATAGACCATAGATCCTTTTTTATTTATATAGATAGATAGATAACACAAGAGATATTCGAAATAAATAACTTGCATTTTTCATTTTGAGTGTTGAATATTTTGTGAATCGAGTGAACTGTAACCTGTGGAAAGAATTGTTTCAGATATATTTTACCTGAAAGGGTGAGATTTTTCATTTTATTTCGACGATAGATTCGTAGCGGCTGAGCATTCGTGAGTTGTCCCAATACCATGTGTAAGGGTAATTCCCCCTTCTGAATTTAAACACTCTGAACTCCACTGAAACGAACCTAATTCATTTTTATTTCACAAGTGAGTTTCGTTCTTGTATTTTGTCGGTATTTCGATGACTATTTCATGATATTTTTTTAAAAAAACTTGTTTTCCTTCGTATAAAATTCCATATATTCATTTCTTCATAAGCGCTTTGGATTTCAATATTCAAACATTTTGACACAAATAATTTAGTTTTGTATCGTGATAACTGCATCCGATATATTTGCTCATATTGTATGTTATTGTATTTTGATGATTAACCCTAGGATTATTAAAGTTTGTTCGAGTAGGATTACCGGGTCCGTTCTGGGTAGAAATTTTAACTATATCCTTACGTCAACCATGACACAGCAATTGTTACCCATAACGTTGAATGTTTGCCGTTTCGGTCTGACAAGAATTTGTTTTTTAGTTCTATGATTCAATTTTGGAAAGCTCTAATTCTTTCAGGTAGGTAGAAATTGAAATAAGAAATGAGCTTCAGATATGGCTTGCCAATATCGCAGTTTTCTGAATGAATATTCCGAAATGTAAGAGGCTTGATAGGACCGCTCGTATTTCAGAATTTTCATCAAAGGAACTTTGAATCCCGCTATTATATTTACTAGCCGATATTGGCGAAAAATCTTAAAAATTGTTTAATTCCACTGTCAAACTTATCACTTGTGGTGCTCTGGAAGATAAAAGAATTTGCACATTAAGCTGATGAAATAATAAACCTTCGTGTTAAATTTGCTGCGTTTCATAGTATATTAAGTATCGAGAACGGTAGAGACATTTTACCGATAGAAGACAAGTGTTGCGTTTCGATATTACCAATCATAGTACTGGCCAGTATAAATATTTTTGAAACGCTTCGTACTGATACGAAGAATTACCAAAGCACCGCCAGTAAAATGGACTGTCAAAATTCACTGATTAGTACTGGCCAGAAATATCGGAACTCAACTAATAGTTATCGTCTGAAATCGGTAGTCATTAACGTTCGTGATACTTTTTTTGCAAGATTGACACACTTTTTACTTAAACTACAAAATAATTATCCAGAAAATTAAAATAGTCATTCGTCCATGCTGTGTAGGAATATAAGGGAATCCGTTGTCTTGGTGATGAAAGCTCCTTGATTGTAGATGGTCGAAGTAACAAAACTCAACTGAATTTGCCTATAATTCAAAAATGAGCGATGTCGAATCTTCTGAAGAGAGTGAAATTCAAAAGGCCTGGGAAATCGGCTATTCCGCAGTTATTTCCGAGAAATATCAGATGTATCAAATTTAAATTGTACTTCAATTATTTTATTATTTCAGTGAATATTTTTAGTCAATCTCACTTACCGTGCAGCGAACGGTAAGTGAGATTCAGGTACCTACGCTACGAGAAGTCATATCGAGCGGTCGAGGTATTGGTTGCTCCCAATGCAAAAATAAAATTGACAGATATGATGTGATTTTCAGAAGATGGGAAAGAATCTCTTCCGCTCCCTTCTGCAGGAGTACAGGAAACACACCATCTACTCCTGGTGATGTATACGGCTGACAGGTACTAATTACCCATTCCAGTCGTTGCCTTGTTAATATTTTTCTTGCAATATCCCAATCATCCTTGCCGGATTTCTTGGTGTACTCGGTTGCTGTTTCAATACTGCTCATCGGTTCACTACCTGGAAAAGGTGTTTTGAGAAGAAGAATCGATCGTTCCTCTTCTCCCTCAGTGTATGATCCGTCTGGCTTTTTAAGCGACAGAACGGGGTTGGTGCCCCCCTTTGCCATGACTTTTCGAAGTCTGGCTGCGATGGGAGTGGAAGTGATATTTTCACAAAAAGCTTGGAAGTTAAGCCTTTGGGCCTTCCTTATTTCTTTACATCCTTACTCGGTTTAGCTTTGGAGAGCGGGTAGCTGGAGTCAAACGCCTCCATTATTGCCATTCTAACCTGCTCTACCCTTGAGTTCAAATCGAAATATCGGTCCCCCTGTGCATCGATTTGTTCTAGATTTTCCTTAAGATGGTTTTTGTTAAGGAACCAATCTGTTTCCCTAGGATTTCGAGTCGCAGGAGAATAGGTGTTATCTTCCTCTACCCTGAACTCAATGATCCTATCATCAGAGAGTGATTGTTCGTCCATCACCCTCCAATAAGTAATGTTTTCCCTGGCCGCAGAATTTACTTTTGTTACGTCCAGTACCTCTCCCATTGCCCTGGTGACGAACGTTGGAGTAGTCTCAACATTAATGGTATCGAGGTTATTAGCTAAAAGATATTCAAGTAGATACTCACCTCTGAGGTTATTGTTGGTGCTTTCCCAGACAGTATTATGCGCGTTTGCATCACAACCAATCATTATTGGAAGGCATTTGCTTTTGCAGTAACGTACTAGTTCCTGCACCACCTCTGGAGGTATTATTGGCCCGTCTCCATCGAAGTAAGCGGATGCAATGATGATGTCCCGGTCAACGCCCCAAACATTGAGGTGAACCATAATTGGTATTAAATCCCGAGACATGTATTCTGAAACACAAATATATTTATTTGATTCCTTCGTTGCCAAACCTTTGATTCGGCCTTATTTGTTGATCACGGGGTTCCTGGATCAAAGCAATGCCTAGTTGCTGCCTCATAAAAAATCTTGTAATCAAGGCTGAGGAACCTTCCGCGTGATTCAGGTTTACTTGTGCTATTTTGTTGAAGAGGATTTATTCAGAATTAAGTTCAGCAGAGGAAACTATTTAATGAACAACCCTCTAGATAGAGCTTTACGTGCTGCTGCTCCGGTGGATATAGATCTGTTTCACGTTGAAATGTTTCAACTGAAGCGTTTCTTTGAACTGTTCCATTAGTTTGTGAGCATTTTTGGTTTTTAAGGCTCTATTTTTGCTTGTTAATCCTTTCACAAGATTTGTGTTTGTTTTAAATTATATGTTTAATCTTATAATATTTGTAAAATGGCAAGTCCGTTTGTAGCTAAATAAATAAATAAATAAAATGTGCCAACCTGTCTGTGGAAGATTTCAACGAGATCCGAGAGGATTCCGCAATTGGGTGGTTTTGTGGGGATTGCAGTGAAACCAATGTTGACATTGTGAGTGGCACCCCTCCTAGCGATATTTGTATATCAAGTGACGATTTGATCAACTTCAAGAAACAAATTATGAGTGATATTACCAATTTAATTCGTGCTGAAATTAATCTCAATAATCAAAAAAGTGATACTGTCACAGAGTAAACAAATACATGAACTAACTACAGAAGTTGGCATATTGGCTGGTAAAAAAATGATCAATACTCCAGCTGATTTCAACATTTCAGTTATTCCGTCGACCCGAAATGCCACGTCTGAATAATCTGTATTTGCAGATTGAAGTCACTAGGAAAAAACTATCAGAAAAATTAGGAATACAGTTGAAAATACTATCGGAGATAGTAGAGAAGCTGTTAATAAATTTTTCCTGAAGTGCCGAGAGCCGAACAGCGGGGCATGAAAAATAACGATCCTATCGGGTCGTCGCTGTCTGAAGGTATATGCACTCGCGAAGACATTCCAATCATTCAACTAAACGCACAAGGAATTTGAAATGAAATCGACCGACTAGGAATATTAACTGATTTCATTAATCCTGATATTATAAGTACCTATATTAGTGTAACAATGACCGAATCAACTTGATGGCTTTAAAAAGGTATTAATTGGCTGCTTCATACTGTCGGCCTACTCGAAAGCATGGTGGAACAGCAATTTACACGAAAGCTATGTACCAGGTGGAGGAAATATTGTATGTGAGAAAATTCACTGAAGAAATGTTTTCTGAGTTCTGCGCAGTTAATCTTAAAAACTTTACCAATTGTGTCTGTATTGTAGGCTTCTACAGGCCTCCCCATGGAAACATAGATTCACTCAGACATCATCGCATGTCCTGAACTTTTGTTGTACTGGATCAAAAACAATTTTCGTCTATGGTGATTTAAATATAAAGTGCTCCGATCCACAAAACTGCCTAATGATAAGTTTTGGTTAAAGAACCTCCTCTGCGGATGCCATACAAAAGTGTTTACTAACAAGAATGGTGTAACTAGTTCCACTAAAGTTGATTACATCCTGACAAGTGCGAGCAGCGATCTAGTCTATAATACTAAACGCGTTACAGGCAACACCGCCGAAACCACTGCAGAAATATTTATTTTCAGATGAGTCAGATATTTTAAATGAACCGGACATTGGAAAGTTTCTGTATCATTGAAGTCATAAAGTGAAAAATGTTTAGAATGGGTTCAAGACTACGATAAGAATCAGAATGCTGATCCAGAATTCATCGAAAAAACTTCACATTGCCATAAATATTTGAAATGTTGGAGATTAACTCGACTTCAAAGGTATACATTATTATGTTATTTTCCTTTAGCAGATGCATCAAGTATGATATTTTTGCAGTTTTGAGAAATGTGAGGTTGTGTTGTTGAAGTCAAATGCCATCCAAGCATTAAGCACATACAAAGAAAGAAAGCCTTTAAAGGACTGTAGAATGTTTTATGAATCTCTCAATAATCTCACTATCGTCCCCCCTGAGAATTCAATATATGTTGAACCATTTGAGTTTTATGGTGAGTATTTGAATGGTGATATGGATCATATCTAACGTTCTGATAAATTGGAAACTTGATCATGGCAAATTTATGTATCACACTCCTAGGTTTAATCAAGCATACTCTGTAGAAGATGGACTATCATCATTATGAAAAAAAAGGGAACTCAATAGATTTTGAGAAGTGGAAATTGCAGAAATACTATGTAATCTATAGATGGTTTCAATAATATACAGCTGGTGTGGGACAAGACTGTATGATACTGTACCCCTGATATATTTATTCATAATTGTGAATGAAACAGGAATATTCAAAAGATTCTTACTATTCACAAGAAGTTAATCTTCAAAAATCACAAATCGATGTAACATTTGATGTCAATTGATAATAGAAATGATATAAAAGTGTGAGTAACAAGATTACATTATCAAGAAACGTATGAAATTTTATATTCACAATAGGGAGTTAAGGTTGAGCCTCAGTATATGTTCCGTAACACTCTTGTATCCCTTCCATATTGCTACATCAAAATTTGGTTGGCAAAAATGGCATGGGGATGGAAAATATCCGGGAAGGATACATCAATTAATTTACACCTTATAATATTTTTCCTAGACAAAATGGGAAGGTTACTGAATGTAAAGTGAGAATCAAGCTTTTTTAAGTTGAAATTCATAACCACCTACAAGTAACTACTGATTTTTCTGTATATGGGTATAATTTCTAATGTATGCGTTATATGAAAGGAGATGAAATATTCTGAAGTGAAATTTATCTATTCTGCAAGGTAATCTTGATAATTTTGTGTATTTCACAGCATATCTGCCATTTTCTGAAACTATTTTGAGAAAAATCACAAATAAAGTTGCACCAACAACATCTAGATAGAAGATGGTATATAGAGGCTTATGCAGATATTGTTTGAAAACAATGTGAAACTTCTTGAATCGTAATATGCAACATATCTGATGAAGGTTATCAACTGATTAATTCTTCACATAAACCCCTGACACACTTCTCTAATGAACAAGTTTACTTGAACTCATTCATTCAATTATCTTTTCTTGGAATTGTATGTATTCTATTGAACTATACTTTATTATCATTATCAATAATCGATAAATAAAAAATTACTTCAATATGCAGTTTTGGATTTGTCCTGTTTGAAAAACATGATATCTTGGTTACTCAATCATATTTTAATATGTCAATTATGAATTGGTCATCTCCATTAATGAAACAGAATTTAAATGTTCATAATACCGTAATTCCTTTACAAAATGAATATTACTTCATGCTTTGGTGATTCTCCGTCGAAGAGTGATGTACTAGAAATATTGAAATTCAGTAAATTTGAGACATTGGAAATTCCTGTAAAATGAACATTTTTTTAACGTTGTACAATGTTGAAATATGAATTTTTCATGCGATGATATATCTATTTAGTATTATTGGTGTCGTCCTGAGAAATTGAATTTTCATTTTATAGTCAATTTTATGTTTACATATGGAGCCACGGTTAGGGTCTATCCTCGAACTGAATTTTTACTAAATCGTGTCTGTATTTTTGTGAATATTGAGATGATGGAATTTCAAATGCGTTCATCTACTGAACCGTTTGGCAGATTTTGTTCATTCCGAACTTAACCTTCGAATTCAAGCTTTAAACCTGCCCTGAAAATTTCGAGTGTCTAAGTTATTCCTTTGCAAAGTTATCGTGTTTACAGACGGCCGAAGGCCGGCTGTAAACAAAATACATACACGATTTGGTCAAAATTCAGTTCGAGGATAGACGATAACTGTGATCGAATTTTACATTAGCTACTGATTTTTTGTAAATTTATAAACAGTGTGCTTCGTTTTTAATAATTCAGTCAACTATTCAATTAATCTACTCAAAAAGGCAAATCTACCCGCTAGGTAGATCTGGGCGCTTCCTACGTAGGTATCGTTTAATTAGAGCTGAATTTTGGCGTTGAAAAATGAAAGCAATTTTTTGAAAGATCTTTCGTAATGACGTCATCAGTTTGATGTTCGCTAAAATGGATTCTTTCAAAACCAGAAACGTCAACTCCGATGACAGATTTTTGTCATTTTAGGGTTAAGATTTGTTTGTTTACTGCAGTTTTTGCTCCATGCTTGTTATTTGGAAATAGTATTGAACTGAATTTTCTTGTTTCGGTGTTAGTTGTTCAAAGAGTTCTTCCAAGATTTGGATATAATGGATTGTGTTATGAATATTATTGTCAAGTTTCAAGGCGAAGAAAATATTCAAAAATATTATCTTTATAAATATTGGAGATATCAAATTGTAAATTTGGTACCGAGGGTATTATCTCTTTCTAATGACCAAGGATACACTGCTGCATTTATTAGCTGAAGTCACTTGTGTTGAAAGACAATTCATAGGGGGAGAACAACCGATTACTCTGAAAAAATGTGTTCTGATATTGCTTTGGTGGCATGGCAAAGATGATACTTCAATATCAGCGAGTGACCGCTTCAACGTAGCACCATCTTCTGTTTTTAATTCTACTGAATATTTACAATCCCAAAAATTCTTCTACCACAAGGAAAATATGTTTCATGGCCTACGTCAGAGTAAGCATAAAATATGTAATCTGGTTTTAGATCAAAATGTGGTTATCCAGGTAATTATTGGAAATGAAGATTGACATACTCTTTGATTGAAATATTATTGTTTTCAGGAGTCATTGGAGTCATAGATTGGTGAAATATTAATTTCAAGTGTCTGAACAGGAAAGTTATATTGATGAAAACGGGAATCATTTCATCAAACTGCAAGGAATTGTTACTAGTAAAAATTTTTTATGGATATCATGGTTGGCTTCTCAGGATCTGCATGCGATAATAGAATGTTTCAGTTTTTCCATGTTAGTTTAATATTACAAAATTTTATACTGAAGGTATTGCATATTTCAACAATTTGGACAGATGTAGAAGATAGGGGGATGCTTTCAGCAAAACACTAGCAGTTGTGGAACATGCGTTTGGAATACTCTAATATAGATGGAGAATTCTGATATTTGTCAACGTGAATTCAATAGGAAAGATTATAAAGATAATTTGATGGGTTACTCTGTGATGAAAATCAAGGTGGGTATTTGGTATGAAATTTTTTGAAAAACCTCCCACTGGAATATTGTTTCTCTTTTTATTTTCCCTGTATGTTAAGCAGAAGACAAGAAACTTGGTAAATATTATTTATTGATAAAACTACACATTTTGGAATTTTTTCAATTCTGAAGCACGTTTAGAAGGGGTTGAGGATAGTCAACCCCTAAGATATTTTTTTTTGTTACAACTTTTTTCTGGATGAAAATTTTCCTTTGAAAAAAACATGGATTGAAAGCCCAATTCATTCACTAACTTTTTATCTCTACAAGTTTTCACAAAAACTCAAGCATTCAGGAGAAAAACATAACTCATGTTAAATAGTATTTTATTGAACAAGAGCCAACCAAATTATGATTCTACTTGGCTAAGACTTTTATAACTAAAACAGTAGCAAACAATGAACAAAAACCGGTCGAATATCTACAATACAATTATAATAAATATTGAAAATGATTGCCTTCAGCTTCAAACAAGCATTCACCCTTCTTTTCATTGAAATGCGTATGCGATGAAACATGCCTGCTGAATTTCTTATCGTTTCACACCCTGCTGGAATGCAGTTTCACAGATCATCGATATTTTTTCGAAAATAGAAATCTGGCCTTTTTGTTTGTTCATCAATTTAACAAAAACCTATGATTGCCTTGACAGAACTCTCTTAATTGAAAAATTAAGGAATAGGTGGATCAGCACTGAAATGGATAACCTCCTACTTCGATGAAGTCAACATCACATAGAATATTCTAATAAACAAGAAATAATTTCAGGAAGACCACGAGGAAGTGAAGCAGGCCCAATCTTCTTCATATTATACTTGGAATGCCGGGAGCCCTACATTCTGGATGATTGCCTGAGATGATCTAGGCTGGGACCGTTTTTTTTGCGAACGCAATTTCACTTCATTTCTTCTATGTATGTGTGTATATTTTGGAGATAATTTGAAATAAAGGTTATTATTATTATTCAAATGAGATAATATAGTTCATTATGGCATTGATATGATCTGCAGATGGTATATAGTATTTCATTCTAAATTAAATGTTTTCATTAATAAATGGTATAATTTCTCAATCCTAGCTGGCATTAACAAACTTACTCTGGAGTACGCTCAGTTCACTCGTAGGAAGTTTCTGAACCTCGCATATACCTATTTCATAAAGACAGAGTACATTTGGCAGTAAGTTAGTGGAGGCAACCCTGAAGATATTTATCGAGTAGGCTTATGATAAAAAACCAATTTGAATACTGAAAACGTTCTTTAATAAAACAGTAGAAGTAAAAAACATAATAAAAAAACTTTATTTATAACACATCAGTCAAAATGTTCAAAAATGAAATATATTACATACTTTGTATTAGAAAATGATGCCTGGAAGTAAATAACGCACAAGCCAAAACCCTAGAATAGTCTGAAATAAGCGCACCAGATTAATAAGTACAATACAGTAAAATTACATACCGTGAGAATTTGTCCAGTACTCCTATCGCGGACAGATCTAGAATGGTTTCAACTTGTGTAGGTATTAAAATACATACAACGATAAGGAAAAATGAATCATCACACCAATAAAAAATATTTGATGGAAATATATCGAATAACAAAAAACTTAACTTGAAGAATGTTCTTGAATGATTTCAATTTGTGTAGGAATGAAAATATACACAAAAATAAAGAAAAATAAATTATCAGACCAATCAAGAATATTTGATGGAAATGAATCGTACTCCAAACACAAAAAAAACTAATCTTGAAAAAATGGTGAATATATTCACAAATATCATCATTAAATTTGCTGAAAAATTAATCGTCACTATCCGTTGACCTGTTCCTCGATGTTTTTTTTCTTGTAACGATTCTATCAACTGAGCTATCTGTTCCCTACATTCAATGCCCTGGTACTTGAATAATCCCATCATTTGCAAAAACTGAAGGCTCGTGAAATCTTGCCATATTTCATGTATATTTCTTCTTTTCAGATCTCACAGTCCTTCCAACTGCGTCAGATCTTTTAGGTGTTCTTTTCCCTCGAGGGTTGGCCGGTTATCCTCCTCAGATGGGCAATTGGATCCCTTTCAAATATTACTTTCATGCGATTGTTGTTCTGGTACACTTAAGGCCCTTTCGAAGTCAGCAAAAAACGTTGGACCTTAAACGAAAACGAAAAAAAATATTGGAAGAACATCTTAAGAAATATATAGAGAACTTTTAAACGAAAATTACCTTGCAATTGTCCCAGTTTCTTCATCTACCTCCAATTTTTACTCGAGACATCGTTCTTGAATTCGCACTGCTGCCATCCGAATGATGAACAGTATCTCATTTTTACCTGAATGTGCCGAAAATATGCAACAACTGAGATTTTTTTTATGCAATGCCTTCTTCCTGCAAAGTTTCACAAATGCATAATATATGCAGTATAATAATGAAGAACAACTTCTTCAAAGATCATAACAAATAACATAACCACAATATAATGATAGTCGACAGAGTGATGTTTTGAAATATGGAGCTCAGAGCTGAATTTTGGCGTTGAAAAATGAAAGCAATTTTTTGAAAGATCTTTCGTAATGACGTCATCAGTTCGATGTTCGCTAAAATGGAATCTTTCAAAACCAGAAACGTCAACTCCGAAGACAGATTTTTGTCATTTTAGGGTTAATATTTGTGTGTTTACTGCTCCATGCTTATTTGGAAATAGTATTGAACTGAATTTTCGTGTTTCGGTGTTATTGTTCAAAGAGTTCTTCCAATATTTGGATAAAATGGATTTTGTTATCAATATTATTGTGAAGTTTCAAGGCGAAGAAAATATTCAAAAATATTATCTTTATAAACATTGGAGATATCAAATTGTAAATTTGGTACCGAGGGTATTAACTCTTTCAAATGACCAATGATACACTTCTGCATTTATTAGCTGAAGGCACTTGTGGTGAAAGACAACTCATAGAGGGAGAACAACCAATTACTCTGAAAAAATGTGTTCTGATATTGCTTTGGTTGCTTGGCAAAGGTGATACTTCAATATCAGTAAGTGACCGCTTCAACGTAGCTCCATCTTCTGTTTTTAATTCCACTGAATATTTACAATCCCAAAAATTCTTCAACCCCAAGGAAAATATGTTTCATGGCCTACGTCAGAGGAAGCAGAAAATATTTTATCTGGTTTTAGATCAGAATGTGGTTTGCCAGGTAATTATTCAAAATGATGATTTATATACTCTTTGATTTGAATAATATTGTTTTCAGGAGTCATTGGAGCCATAGATGGGTGAAATATTCATTTCAAGTATGAACAGGAAAGTTATATTGATGAAAATGAGAATCATTCCATCAAACTGCAAGGAATTGTTACTAGTAAAAATTTTTTATGGATTTCATGGTTGGCTTCCCAGGATCTGCATGCGATAGTAGAATGTTTCAGTTTTTACATGTTAGTACAATATTACAAAATTTTATACTAAAGGTATTGTATAATTCAACAATTTGGACAGATGTAGAAGATAAGGGATTATTTCGAAAATATTTTTTTGAAGATTGTTATCTCGTAGGTGATAAACATATCCTCTGAAGAAGTTATCGCATTATAATTAAATTCTACTTTCCTGAGAAACATAATTTTGCTTTCAGCAAAACACAAGCAGTTGTGGAATATGCCTTTGGGATACTGTAATCTAGATGGAGAATTCAGATATTTGTCAACGTGAATTCAATAGGAAGGATTATAAAGATAATTTGAGCATCAATCTGTGATGAAAATTAAGGTGGGTATTTGGTATGAAATTTTTTGAAAAACCTCCCCCTGGAATATTGTTTCACTTTTTTTATTTTCCCTCTATGTTAAGCAGAAGACACGAAACTTGGTGAATATTATTTATCGTTAAAACTACACATTTTGGAATTTTTTCAATTCTGAAGTATGCTTAGAAGGGGTTGAGGATAGTCAACCCCTAAGATATTTATTTTCTTACATCTTTTTTTTGGATGAAAATTTTCCTTTTAAAAAAACATGGCTTAAAAGCTCAATTCAGTCACTAACTTTTTTATCTCTACAAGTTTTCACGAAAACTCAAGCATTCACGAGAAAAACATAACTCATCTTAAATAGCATTTCATTGAACAAGAGCCAACCAAATTATGATTCTACAAGGCTAAGACTTTTACAACCAAAACAGTAGCGAACAATGAACAAAAGCCGGTCGAATATCTACAATACAATTATAATAAATGTTAATAATGATTGCCTTCAGCTTCAAACAAGCATTTACTCATCTCCTCATTGAAATGCATATGCGATGAAATATGCCTGCTGAATTTCTTATCGTTTCACACCCTGCTAAAATGCGGTTTCGCAGATCATCGATATTTTTTCAAAGATAGAAATCTGGCTTTTGGGTTGTTCATCAATTTAACGAAAGCCTATGATTGCCTTGACAGTACACTCTTAATTGAAAAATTATGGAATAGGTGGATCAGCACTGAAATGGATAACATCCTACTTCGATGGGAGAGCACAACATAGAAATACAAATAGAATATTCTAATAAACAAGAAATAATTTTAGGAATACCACAAGGAAGTGTAGCAGGCCCAATCTTCTTCATATTATACTTGGAATGCGGAGAGCCCTGCAGTCTAGATGATTGCCTGAGATGATCTAGGCTGGGACCTTTTTTTTGTGAACGCAATTTCACTTCTTTTCTTCTATGTATGTGTGTATATTTTAGGGATGATTTGAAATGAAGGTTATTATCATTATTATTCAAAAGAGATAATATAGTTCATTATAGCATTGACATGCTCTACAGATGATATATAATACTTCATTCTAAATTAAATGTTTTCATAAATAAATGGTATAATTTCTTAACCCTAGGTTGCATTAACAAACTTACTCTAGAGTACGCTCAGTTTACTCGTAGGAAGTTTCTGAACCTCGCAAATGCCTATTTCATAAAGACAGAGTACATTTGGCAGTAAGTTTGTGAACGCAACCCTAAAGATATTTATCGCGTAGGCTTATAATAAAAAACCAATTTGAATACTGAAAACGTTCTTTGATTAAACAATAGAAGTAAAAAACATAATAAAAAAAACTTTATTTATAACACATCAGTCAAAATGTTCAAAAATGAAATATATTACATACCTTGTATTAAGATATGAAACATGGAAGTAAATAATCCAGGAATAGTAAATAATACACAAGAAAACCCTAGAACAGTCTGAAATAAGCGCACCAGATTAATAAGTACTCCAGTAAAATTACATACTGTGAGAATTTGTCAGTCCTTCTATTTCGGACAGATCTAGAATGGTTTCAACTTGTGTAGGTAAAAAAATACATACAACGATAATGAAAAATGAATCATCACACCAATAAAAAATATTTCATGAAAATATATCGAATAACAAAAAACTTAACTTGAAGAATGTTCTTGAATGATTTCAATTTGTGTAGGAATGAATATACACAAAAATAATGAAAAATAAACACAAAAATCTAATCTTCAAAAAATCGTGAATATATTCACAAATATCACAATTAAACTTGCTGAAAAATTAATCGTCACTATCTGTTGACCTGTTCTTCGATGTTTTTTCTTTGTAACACTTCTATCAATTGAGCTATCTGTTCCCTGCATTCAATGCTCTGGTACTTGAATAATCCATTCATTTGCAAAAACTGAAGGCTCGTGAAATCTTGCCATATTTCATGTATATTAATCTTTTCAGACCTCACAGTCCTTCCAACTGCGTCAAATCTTTAAGGTGTTCTTTTCCCTCGAAGGTTGGCCGGTTATCCTCCTCAGTTGGGCAATTTGATCTCTTCCAAATATTATTTTCATGCAATTGTTGTTCTGGTACACTTAAGGCCCTTTCGAAGTCAGCAAAAAACGTTGGATCTTGAACGAACACGAAAGAAAATATTGGAAGAACATCTTAAGAAATATATAGAGAACTTTTAAACGACAATTACCTTGCAATCGTCCAACATCTTTCTTGAATTCGCACTGCTGCCATCCGAATGAAGAACAGTATTCTCGACAACAAATGAGATATGATTTTTTTTAGAACGCTATTTCTTTTAGTTGTTGTTCTCATTTTGAGAATGTAACTCATTCAGAAAAAAAGGAGTATTATTATTATTATTATTATCTCATTTTTACCTGAATGTGCTGAAAATATGCAACAACCTTAGAAAAGGAAGGGCAACAACCGACATTTTTTTAATGCCTTCTTCCTACAAAGTTTCACAAATGCATAATATATGCAGTACAATCATCAGTACGATCATAACCTCTGAATAAAGAACTTCTTCAAAGATCATAACAAATACCATAACCACAATATAATGACAGTCGATAGAGTAATGTTTTGAAATATGGAAAATTCTGCTTTAAATTTTTACGAACTATTTTCAAAAATTATTGCGTGTGACGTCACCACTACGACGCCAAAATACCATTTATGAAAGATTTGACAGTAATCGAACTATTCTTTCAATTTTTACGAACTGTTTTCAAAAAATATTGCGTGTGACGTCACTGTTGTGTCGCTAAAATAGGAATAGTTCAAAAGACACGAAAAATGTTTGAAAGATAGGCTCGCCAAAATTCAGCTCTGCTTTCAATTTTTACGAACTATTTTCAAAAATTATTGCGTGTGACTTCACCGCTACGACGCCAAAATACCATTTATGAAATATTTGACAGTAATCGAACTATTCTTTCAATTTTTACGAACTGTTTTCAAAAAATATTGCGTGTGACGTCACTGTTGTGACGCTAAAATAGGAATAGTTCAAAAGACACGAAAAATGTTTGAAAGATAGGCTCGCCAAAATTCAGCTTAGATCTACAGTAAAGATTGATCTATCGCTAGGTAGATCTGGGCGCGTACTAGTTGCTACTAAAGTTGCAAATCCGAACATTGGGATCACAGAGCTATTACGTTTGTTTTGGTTCCGAGTTCAGAACTGTTCTGAAACGGTTCCGAATGCGCGATTGCGATTTTGTGTCATTTCAGAACCACTTCAGGATTTGAGTAATCCTGTTTTGGGTATTTTCAGAATCGATTCCGAACTGTTCCAGAACTTTGAGAGGAGTTTGGACGTAAGAGTTGAACTGCTTCAGAATTGGGTAGTTCGCACAAGCGTAGAGTGGCCGTCAACGATTTAAATGGTTAACCTGACTTTTTCGACGTCGTGTTGATTTGGTTTCTGATTTGATTGTTGTATTTGTTGAGGAAATGATTAACTGTTGAATATAAATTTTTGTTATTGAGGATAACTCCTTCGCGACGACCTCCCAGGATAATCTTATGGATTTTATTTCTATTGTTCACACTTGGGATGCCTATTTCTTGAAGTAATCTTTGAATGCAAGAGCCCTCTTCCTCTATTGAATAATAATAATATTTCGAATGAATTTTTTTTTTGAAGCACATATCTGAAATACTTTCATCATTAAATTCATTATTATATCAATCAATAATTTGTGTAATTAAGAAAGTTCAGACAAACGATTTTGCAAAAAAGATTCGTTTCATTCAATTCATTGTTATATCAATCAATATTTCATTAGTTCATTTTGAAATATAATTTAAGTAATATAGAGAAAGTTCAGGAAAACGATTTTTACGAAGAAAAATTAAGTAAACGGAAGTATCCCCAAAAATATTTATATACTATCTAATTTGTGCGACGAGGACTTTCGCATATGTTTAATCAAACCACAGGCAATATATAAGACCTGATTAATTAAGTTTTTCTTCCTCTACAATCCGGATAAGAACCCGAACTTAATTCGTGTTTTGGTTTCAGAACTATTCTAGGATAGTTCAGAATCGGGCTTCAACAGCGCATTGATTCTACGCAGTTCTAGAACAGTCCTAGGACAGTTCTGAAATACACAACCAAAACAAACCTTATGTCTTGTCGTTCAGTTCTCATATAACGAATGCTATTCATCTGATTTCCCCAAAAATATATAGATCCCTTTCTGAGGCTAACTTAACAAAGCTTTCACTGTTGTCTGCTACAACTAGTTTAGATGACATTTACCGACCAACAGATTCCGATGTAAGTTTCCAAGGTTTTTTGATATCGTTATTCCTTTACTAGATAGCACGTGTCCTGTCAGACAGTCATCATCCACTGCAGGTTCAGGTTGGGGTTGGATTAATGATGAAGTTAGACGAGCAAGCCGCTATTTGAGGAACCTCCACCTCAAAAAATTATAGACAAAATTATTCAAGGGCTAAGAAAGATTACAAAAATCATTGAGATCCACCAAATATAACTAATTATAATGAGATGTTCAATCAATCAAATAACAAGAACGAAACGTTATGGAATTTGAAACGATTTCAAGCGAAGGACCACAATCTGCGGTTATAGTTACGGTTATCCACATTGACAGATAACCATTTGCCTATATATCAGGTTGGATAGCCGCAACTATAGGCGCAAACTGATGGACGCATTTGTCGCTCAAGCGATGACATATGAGTTGTCGCATGCTCTCCCGCCAAAATCGCGCGATTCCTTTTTTATAGTTGAATAATTTCAACTTCAAGAAAATGGCGGGATATTCAAAACAATCAAGAGATTGTTTATACTCGTCTCTCATGGTTATAGGTTCATGTTTATACAATGGATGAGGAATTTTAGGTATCTTGAAGAGAATATCTTCAACTATTATTATTTTAGAGAAATTATATATTCTATGAACTCAATTGCAATCTTGTAGTGATGATACCAAAACATTGTGTAACTACTCTCTAATCCACATACACTTTTTGCGTCTTACTCACGTTTCGGAAACCAAGTTCTTTGTCAAAGACATATCGATTTGATCTGACATGAAGCATGAAATGGCGGATGCATTTGGTGAATATTTTTCAAGCATAAGCTCAATTGCAATCAAAGAGCATTTAGGTAATCATAAGTCCACTCGCTGCACAGCTGAATCAATTTCACAAAATAATTTCTTTTTCTTCCCGAAGAGGTAGAGAGTATAATAAAAAATTTCAATAATAACAATCTGCCCATATCGTTAATATGTCAATTCCTTTCGGTAAATTTTCCTCAATTCTAAATATCTCTGAGGCGATACCGGTGCACAAAAAAAATGATAAAGAAAACATTGCGAATTATCGACCAATATCACTTCAGAGTTACTATCGAAAATAGTTGAAATGCTTGTCCACAGCAGGATTGTAAAATTTTTTAACAAAACTTCGGCCATCACGAATTCTCAGCATGGCTTTCAAATGGCCAAATCAACTGGAACCGCATCCTACGATATAGTCAGCATTGTATAAAGACAAGTTGTCTTTATACAATGAGGGTCAGCTTCCTGCACGGCTGCTTGTACGATGGAATCTGTGTTGCAGGCTTGTTTTTTGACCAGTCACTAGCATTAGATTGCTTTGAGTTCGAGTTCATTATTGACAAATTGTACAACTTTGGATTCATTATTTTTATGAATGATCTACCCAATTATATGAAAAAGTATTATCGGTCACTTCATATTTTCCCTATGATTTTGCTCTTTGCGGATGATTCCTCATTTCTCCTCACAGCACGGAATCTGACGGAACTGAGGTGCGAGTTGTCGCTAGAAATCTTTTCTAATTGGTGCTATAGAAACCCTCTCATGTTGAATGTCTATAAGACTGATCTGATTAAATTTCAAACTCGTGATTCAGGTCGACGACCAATTTCGTCTATTTCTTCTGGTGACATAGAATCATCTGCCTCTTCGAGGTTTCACAGCCTACCAGTCGATGTCACTCTAAATTGAAGCACAGCCGTCTTTAATGAACAAGCCGGGAAGACGCAAATCTGGCAACGTCTACGATAGTCCCAGGATGGCCCGAACCCTTTGCATTTCGCAGCGTTTCTAGTAGTTTTTAGACAGTAGCAGGTGGTGTTTCGTTTGTTTCGCGAGCGCAACAAGCGTTCGAATCTTCGGAATCAGTGCAATAATTAATAGCAGGTATTTCAGTGCTGTAATATTATCAAGAATCGTGCTGTAAATAGTAATAGTGAATTTTCCTTTGGATTACTCTGTTTTCTTGTGAGTATCGTTTTGAGACCATAGGCTTAGGAAAATGGTGTTGCGTCCCATCGTGTAAAAGTAATTAAAAATCTACCAAAAATAAAGGTACCTTTAGTTGTTTCGGTTTTCCGAAGAATGAAGAAAGAAAGCTTTTCTGTATAAAATCCATCCCGCGAAAAAATTTCATTTTAAGTCCTTATAGCAGAGTTTGCGAGAAACATTTCGATGAGAACGAAATAATTCGGTATGATAAACATTTTCAAGCTGATGGTACAATAAAACCGTTATTATTGAGATTCCAAAATTTACCATCATACCTGTTTAAACCGACTCTTGAATCAAGAACAGATCCAAAGTCCAGGAGAGATGCGGTTATTTCTACAATATAAACTTTCATGAGCTCTGATCTTATTGAAAATTCTGAGGATCTTCTTGATAATTATTCTATGAATATCGATGTTTCAGGATGGACTTTTATTCTTCAGAATTCGTAGTAACTTGTAGATGTGGTTTGAATTCGAAATTTATTGTAAATTCACTCTGTTCAATTTTTGCCAATTTATTGCAGAATAAGTATTTCAAAAATAGAAATAATAACGTTATTGCTGAAAAAAATTAAAGCGGAAAAATCTGGGGCAGAGTATAAATTCACACGGATGAAAAACAAAAAGTTAGAAAGTTTAATTCGATGATGTCAACGTTTCATTCGCTCTAATCGAAGAAATATCCTTTGTTAAGTTTTGGTATATACTTCCATTTCGAGAATTTCATTTGAGTTTATGTTATTCTGGTAAGAGATGGCCCTACGCCTTCCCGTTGTTCTTGCTGAACAATAAATTAAATAACAACTTCATTGTCATTACCCGAGTTTCAACTTCATTTCACTGCTATTCGGTTTATTGACCAAGTAGGGCATAATACTAATATTGTTTCAGGTTTTTTTCGAAAATGAAGTCATTTAATCAGTTTGAAGTAGTGAGAAGTGAAGCTGAGCATTCATATTAATGTACTAAATGTTCAAGCGGCCGGCCTCTCAGTTTCCTTTTCATGTGGCGTTGTCAAACTTTGTTCCAGGCTATTTCTAGAGACGGTTTGATTGAAAGAATCATGTTTGAAAGATATGGAAGAAATATTGTTATATTTCGCTCTGCGTAACTTGTGGTTTATTTTTGGCATGTACATATCGTAAAGTGTTTTTGGCGTAGTAATTTGTAGCAGTCAGTTAATATAAATTTTAGGAGCAACATCGTATTATTATTCCCAAGATATTATTCATATTAATAATATAGATTATAATCATATATTCAGTACTCTCAAATTAGTAATACCTGAATATATTAGAATGTTGATTGATAGTGTTTGTAGGAAGTTATGCAGTTCATATTATGCTATAAAAGCTTTAAAAAACATATTGCCTTTGAACTCGTGGTTGGGAGTATACTATTCTCTGGTGTACTCTCACCTAAATTACAATGTGATTCTGTGAGGTGAATCTATCTCCTGACATCAATTCAGTTTTCGTGACACAGAAAGAAATAATTCGTCTCATATTTAATTTTGAACCAAGGGAGTCCTGTAGATCCATATTCATCAATTATAAAATTCTTACTGTACCCTGCATATACATATTGAAGTCTTTGTTGAATATATAAAATCTTGATTCGATTGTGAAATGTGATATCATGAATATCGAACTAGACATAAAGAAACTCTTCGTTTTCCAAGGCATCGAACAACCAAATTTCAGCAGTCCCCGTAATACAGCGACAGCGGAGCTAAACTTTTCAATCTGCCTACTAGACTGAAGCTTTCGGACCACAAGAGTTTCAAAAATTAAGTGGAATCACTCCAGGTTGAGAGATGCTTTTACAGTAGAAATGAGCTTTTCAGTTCGATTATTGTTTGATGTTGATTAAATTCTTCATTTGTAATTGCTTATTAATTTATTCTATAAAAATTTGATTTGTCAAAAAGTGTGAATAAATTATTACTATTATTATAGTTATTACCGTTCTGTTTACCTTGCCAACCAGTAAAAATGAACTTTCGAACTAGCAACAAACGCGGTAACTAACAAAATACGTTCTATCGTACAAAAATTATATTATGGGCAAATTCAGTTGATTATTGTCATTTTGACTATATTCAGTAAATATAAGATTTCATCACTAAGACAACGGCTTTCCTTATATTCCTACATAGCATTTTTTGGATAATTATTTTGTAGTTTAAGTAAAAAGTGTGTCTATCGTGCAAAAAACGCTCTAAGTATTTCGAAGGTTTGAGGACTACAGATCTCAGACAATATTTAATGTCTTCGATCGGTAAAATGCCCCTGCCGTTCTCGATACTTAATATACTATTTCGAATTATACTCCGATGTAGATAATCGATCTTAGAAGAATACTCCTATTTTTTTCAGAATCAGGACCGGAATTTTGGAGAGATTGCAATCTATGTTGGAATTTTATGTTTTGCAGCTGCTGGTATTATTTCAGCCAATATGTATTTAATAATTGGACAAGAACTTAAAGATGAGGTAGGTGCATATTTGAAAAATTGATACCAATATTTTTGTTTCAATCAATAAACATTGTTCATACACAAGAAAAAATTTCGGCCACTAAAAATTGGTCCCAATTTCACAGAAGGCTTCCTCGCGAACCTCTCATAGCAATTTGTTGTAATTTTTACGCGCTTGTTCTGGGGAACAGCGCGTTATCATTTCGTCACGATGTCTGTTATTTTCGAATTTCGAGCAGAAATTGGTCTCAAACGACTAGGTTTGACTCACTGATGGGAAATCCGTGGTCAAAATAGATTCTGTCCGTCCGGCCGGCCGGCCGTGTGCGCTGTAACTCTCGAAATAAAAGACCTAGAGTCTGGAGATTCTCAGGTTAGTTTAAGATCCTGAATATCTCGGTTAAGTTCGTTAATGGGCCAAATATGCCGAACGGTTTTTGTGCTACAGCCATTTGAAATTTTGATTTTTCAATAACTCGAAAAATATTTATCTGATCGAAAGAAAACTTGGTTGGAAGATGATCAGTGTCAATAAGAAGAATTATCCATCAAAAAATTCAAAAAACATTGTTTTTTTTTTAAATTTTTATATTTCATTAAAATTTCACCATTTTGCAATGTGAAAAAGCGCATAAAAGCTGCTGACTTCACGTCAGTGCTTTTCGAGATTTGCTGTCCATTATTTGAAATAGATAGCAGCTTTTGTTAATTGGAATTGACATTGAACCCTATCTCTTTCGAATATTCAGATGCTTAACCACGACGTTATTGCTGTTTTTACCGGAACTACACTGTTTTAAATCAAAACTCAACGCCTTGGAAGAAGTATTCACAGGCAGAATTGTCTACGTCTAAATAATCAAGGCAGCAAAAGCGAAGACGGATTTGATTTGACAAGGCCATTAAGGGTTCACTACCACATACCACAACGGAACCACAATACGGCCGTCGGTCTGTCGCATGTATCGACGACGCGTTTTGTTTGTGGTTGAAATGGACTGCAGAATGTCGGCCGTGTGAGTGATATCACAGACCAACAAGACAAATCACTTCATCGTTTGCGGGAATCGCGTCTTTCCGACCTTGAGAAATACAACAGACTAACAGACATAACCACACTTTCTTCTTCCTCAAAACAGATGTCAAATTAAATGCTTGACTTTGGAATATTTGAAATCGAAATGTAAAAACTGATTTGTCGGGATTCAGAAATCACAAGATGAAAATCAGACTAAGTTTTTCCGAGGAAACCACATGAAAAGCAAATTTCCAATACCAAAGCGAGTGTTTTCTCACATCTCAAACTCCTATAGAAGAACTCGGTTGGTGTAAATAAAAATTTTGGAAAAATTTTATGGAAAACCAGTTTACCTTAATCAGAGAATCTTTGTAGTGACACTTTATAGGTCTCTAGGAAAACCCCCAAGATCTTTTGGTAGTTTGTGTGTGTTCTATTACATTGCAAACCTTTTTCTAATATGTATGGATACAATCGAAGTAATGTGTAATTACAAATGAAGAAACTTTAAACATTTATAAACAAGAAATAGACTTCCTTTGAAAACTACATTGTCTTATCTTTTCCATAACACTATCAATTATTACTCATATAAATATTTTATTCGTTAAGTTTTCAGTAACTAAATTGTAGTAAGTATACCATGTTTACGTGAAGTCTGCCAAACTGTTTCAGACACTGGTTTTTACATAACTTAATTCAGCATGTTGAGTATAATTCATAATTGCATCACTATTTTATCAATAAGGAATATATACAACAGTAACTCATTAAAAGAGGTATTTTTTGGCGAAAGCTTGTTCTTTGAAATCAATTTATCAAGCAAACAGAAACATACTATTGTATTAAATGGAAAATGTATAGATTGTGATACTTTCACATCAAATGAGATTCATTTCAATATAAAATCAAACTATGAATATACCAACTTCGTTCGATTCCAATCCTTGTGGTTGTGCAATCATATACAATTCTATTAGACATACCATCGTTTTAATTGAATAATGGAGGTTGTAATTCTTTTACTTCAGTTGCGATTCCTTTATATTATATAAAATAAACATTATGAATGAGTCCACTTAAGGTCGATTCCAATTCTTGTTGTTGTACAATTAAAGCATATAATGAGGACTGTCATCATAAAATAGAACCTCAGAGATGGCTAAACAATTGATTTTGTTGTAGAAACTGTTTGAATTATATTCTAAAATGGAACAGATACGAAATTATTCATCAATTAAATAGGACAAAAATTAATTTCAGTTTGTTTACATGTTTATAACCTCTTCATGCGAGTCCAAAAGCAGCAAGAGTGACGTAATCCTATTCCTGCGATCTGATTGGCACCCCAAAGCACCCCAAACGCCTGCTAAAATTCCGATTAGCTCGATTCAGGGTCATATCTGCATTGACATAGATTTCCTAAGTAAATTAGGCGAGTGGTTCATCTGGTTAGTCTGTGGTGATATGCTGCGTTTCCCTACTAATTCGCTACTTACGACAGACCGACGGCAGTTTTGTAGTTGCGTCGTGGTACGTGTGAGTAAAGCCTAAGGCCTGGTGTAAAATCCGGAGCTATTGCGCTGTTGCGGTGCCGTAAATCTTCCAGGCCGTCGCGGCAAAGCAACGGTTTATAGAGCATTCCTGGTCGGTGTACATATTCGTTTTTTCAAGTTTCGGCACCATTGCGGTGCCTACGGTGGAAGGTACACAATATCAATGCAAAAATGTACAGATCTCACCAGCCCGTTGAGAGCGGTTTTTTTGTCAGGCAATTTCTATACGCCGCAACGGTTCCACAGACGTAACTTCGCCAACTACGGTTTCTCAGTACTCTGTGGGGAATCTAACGGTACAAATAATGAGGCGGCGGACGCGTGAGTTCGGATAGTGGAATATGGAATGTAAACGATAAAAACTATGACTGAACAAAGAAGAAAGCAGCAAGGAGAATTATTTGTTGTTTGTTCAGACCGAATTTTGATAAGAAAGGAGAAAAAGAAACGAAAAATGTGATACAATTCTTGTTTGTTATTTGGATGTAATGCTAGTATTGCATTGAAAAATAATATAACAGATAATCACATTACTGAGTCAAACTGCCAATATCAGAAATAAAATAGTTTGCTAGCTCTTTTCAGACTGAATTGATCGAATCTTCTTGTGTTCTGTTACATCGTACTATTGGGAACATCTGCGAGGATGCATACATAAATGTATGATACATATTCTGGATAAGCGTTGTCCATGAAAAATCTTTTCTTTTTTTGAGAAATTCATTATTGTTTCGGTGTAATTTCGAATGTTTACTTGCTGATAAATGCACCCACTTATCAAACTAGCATCTGTTGAGCTCGCGACTATATCTAAGGCGTAACATACACGTCAAGATAGCGCAAGAGGAAAATGGCAGTAAATGAAAATCTAACAGCGTTTTTGAAAAGTGAATTTGCCAAAAAAGCCACCATTCTTAAGGAAGAACTCGCAAAAGTAAGAGAACAGATAAGTCAATTGGGCGTCACCACGGATGCTCGACTGGAAGCTTGCAGGGAGAGACTATCTAGGGTAGAGAACGAAATTCTGGAAATCAAACGGAAGTCCCTGAAGAACAACATCATTGGTTCTGGATTAGTGCTGGATGACGGTGATCTGCCACGTTGTGTTATAACGAAATTGAATACACTTTTGGGGATAAATTTGCTGGAGACTGAAGTGAACATTATCTATAGACTGGGGAAGAATAAACCAGTTATAAAAGCAGAGTTCCTTTCCTACTTGACAAAGCACAGAGTCATCAGTAATCGCCATGAATTGAGAGGGTCGCGTATTTACTTGAATGAAGGATGCGAGTAGTATAGAGGCGATTTCAAACTTCTGCGGAAACAGTTGAATTTGGCAAGGTCGAATAACCAAAGGGCATACATTCGACAGAACTTTCTTATTGTGAATGGTGAGAAATTTTCTGTGGATCAACTCAAGAAGCGAACTGAGACTGAGGCTGAACCTGTACGAGAGCCGGAAAAAGGTATCAGCGCACCTAACAGTCCGGCCCCTATAGCTCGTTTCAAACAGATGACAATTGAGCACGAGCATCTATTGGTAGAAAAAGACTCCAAGATCAACAAAGAAATTTCCTTATTTAATCAAGTACTAGAGAAAACCAAGGACTGGGAAATAGGGAGCAGAACCAGATCGCAGTCATCGGGAAGCGGTACCACAAAAGCACAAAAGGCTGGTAATAATGGAAGTGAAACGAAAAAAGGTGGTTAGTCCGAGAAGATATATGCCTGCAAAGTTTTCTGCCATTCAAAAGTGGTAAAACTTTTTTTACATTGTTTGTGTTCTCTTACCTCCATCAAATATTTTTTTATATTCATCTAATTTTGTACTAATCATCGGTCACAGTTTTTTCTTCTCTCAATTCAAATCTGGATTGTAGCCCTACCTTCATTGTAAATATTGGAAATTATGAATCGTTACATTAGGGATTATCAGGATAAAAATTTTGTCACAGGAATTATTGAGAATGTAGTTGATCTTAAGAATGAACATTCAATCAAAAACTTTGAAATATTCCACACGAATATACGAAGCCTTGCCATGAATTTTGCGGAACTAACATTGTTTCTAGATTACATTTCGACCAATTTCGAAATTATAGTCCTGACCGAAACATTCCACATACTTGACTTGAACATCTTTGGCATGAATGGATAGAATTTAATTTATAACGAAGGAGTGTACAATAAAAATGACGGTGTTGTAATATATGTAAAAAGCAACATAAATTTCACTCACAAGGTTATTCGACTGGGCGAGATAAAAATTTTAGAAGCCGATATATGGCAATGAAAGAACGAATCCACCAAAATAACGGCAGTTTATAGATCTCCAGATCAGGAAGTTGAGATTTTCAATCGAAATCTACTATCTTACCTACAAAGGATGAGCAATTGCAGACAGCATATAATAATCGGTGATATCAATATAAATCTTCTGGCTCATGATGAAAATGTGGAAGAATATAAAAATATTATGTATTCTTTCGGATTTGTATCTCTAATCAATAAATGTACTCGAACTCAAAGTGGAAGTTGCCTCGATCATGCTTTTATAAATAATATGAAACAACAGGATGAAAAGGAAAATATCAATGCATTTGTTTTGCACTATCTGATAACAGATCACTACCCAACCGTGATTTATACTGACCTGGCAATTAATGAATCCATGAAAAGAGGTACAAAAAAGGAAAAAAAATATTGACTATAAAAAGCTGAAGGATGAATTGCGAAATGAAACCTGGTCGGAAATGTATGGGATGAATAAAATAAACTCAATAACTGAAACTTTTATTGAAACTTTAATATCACATTTACATACAAATACAAATACAGTCTATTATAATAAAAACATAAAGAGAAAAATGTGGATTACACCTTATCTGATCAAACCAATAAATCGCAAAAATGACTTATACTTAAAGCTCAAAAGAGAACCGAACAATGAAACGCTTCAGAGACAATATGCTTCACTAAGAAATGAATTCAAGAAAAGAATTCAATCCGAAAAAAAATCATACTTGCAGAAATATATTCAGGAGAATAACTTCGAATCCAAAGCTGTATGAGATTATATGAAGGTTGTCTGAAATAACATAGAACCTAAAACAGAAATTACTCATATAAGAATAGGTGATGAGTTAGTTGACGGGAAGAAAGAAATAGCTAACTTTTTCAACAAATATTACAGCACGCTTGGGGAGAAATACTCTGATGAAATTGCAAACCCTGACGAAGGTTACAAAGAAAGAGATATCCATCAAAGTAATTCCATCTACTTATCTCCAACAAGTCCAGATGAAATAGAGAAGGTCATTGGACAACTGAAAAAAGGACGTGCACCAGGAATCGATGGAATAAGAGCCAAAACTCAATCAAAGAAGAGATATCAAAATCTTTGACATTTTTAATAAACTTTTGCTTTCAGAGTGGATGTTTTCCTGATGCTTTAAGGGTGGGGATAATGAAACCACTCTACAAGAATGGGGATAGAACGGAGGTGAATAATTATAGACCCATCTCATTGATGTCTAATTTGGCAAAGATAGTCGAGAAAATACTGAAAGCTCAATTGGTGAGCTTCCTAGAAAAATCTCATATAATAGACATTAAACAGTATGGATTCAGACAGGGAAAGTCTACTGAGGATGCCATTAGAAAGCTTATTGGGAAAACATAGGAATATCTTGATAAAACAACTCCTGCTCTATGCGTCTCTGTAGATCTAGCCAAGGCCTTCGATACTGTTTCTCACGGCAAACTCTTGAGAAAGCTCAGAAATTACGGTTTTCGTGGTACAGTTTACAGTCTACTCCAGAGCTATTTAACGAACCGCAGGCAGATAGTTGAAAAAGATGGATGCAGAAGCAGTGAGGATTTATTTACCTACGGCGTTCCTCAAGGGACGGTAATTGGTCCACTGTTGTTTTTAGTCTACATAAACAGTTTACTCAAAGCACAATCAGATGGCGAAATCATCAGCTTTGATGATCACACGGTTATCCAGTACCACGCAGACTCCTGGGAAAAACTGAAACGAAAAGAACAACATGATTTTGATGGGTTGAAAAACTGGTTTCTATACAACAAACTCACCCTGAACATCAAAAAGACTAAATATCTCCCATTTTCCTCATACAAAACAGGACTCCTAAACATAGGTTCGATCAGAATAGACAATGAAACTGAAATATCAGAAACAAAGAGCATTAAATACCTAGGCGTAATTGTGGACTGTCATCTGAAACGGAATGTACATGTGGAGTATCTGACCAAGAAATTGAGAAATCTCCTATACAAGTTCAGATACATAAAAAAAAATATCTGAGCAGCATAAAACACCTAAAAATGCTATATGAAGCACTAATAATTCAATCACAATTGAATTACGGAATCACAGGATGGGGTGGTGTTTACAATTCTAATTTAGCAAGATTGAATGTTATACAGAAGTGGTTTTTGAAAATCATTTATGGGAAAAAAGTCACCTTTCCTAGTAAACAACTATTTGAAATGGCGAGTGACCTAGATAGCAGACAGTTGTACATACTAAAAATCAATTGTAGCATTTTGTTGGAAAGTTACAGGTAAAAAAGTTGGAACGCGAATATTTTACCAGAAGAAAAGAAGATACTTACCAAAGACCCATATATAAAAAGAGTATAGGACAAAGATCCTTTTCCTACTTAGCTCCACGAATATATTCCTTGGTACCTGCAGATCTGAAAAAAATCAAAAATTACAAGTTGTTCAGAAAAAGAATTAAAAAATGGTTGGCTACTACTGATGGAAACTTCATCAGAGAATTGTTCAATTCTAACTGATCCAGAGGAAGAATACTAAAAAGTTATTGAATCTTTCAGTTGATGTTTCCATAATACTTACCGATAAGACACTCCACCCAATCTAGACCTGACAATCCCGATTTTGACTTAACAATCACGATCTGTGACCAAGGTTCACCTACCGAATTTGACTCAATGAAATCACTTAATTTCAACTAAGTTTGTTTTTATTTGCCCTTTGTATTTATTTTAGTTACTTCAGTTATGGGTAATGGCTCTAAATAGATCATAATTTGCTGGGAATTGGTTATATCTGTGTATGATCATTCTTTTTCAGTTCATATTAGCACTTAATTTTAGTTAGTTTCGCACGAGAAATCAAATTCTTGTAATTGGTTACCTCTGTAACTTACTTTACCTGTTTATTGCCTTATTTGATTATTATTATTATTCTTATTTAAGTTTACTTGAATTTCTGGAAAAAAAGACGCCTCAATAAGTAATTGAAGGACTCTTATCAATGTGAGGAAGTGCTGAATGCGGACCATATTATGTGGTAAATGTAGAAACATTCTTATGTTCTCTTTGTTTACAAACAAGTGAATCAATAAAATAAAAACAGATTATTTGCTTTAGTTCTTTAGCATCGTATTTGGAAAGGAAAGGAAACATTAGACATATAAATGATCTTATTTTCATATCTCAGCAGCTCAATATACAAGCAAAATAAAAAATGTCACATCTGGTTCAACCAAAACTACCTAAACACAAATAAAAATATGAATGTATTTATATGAAAAACTTGAGCTATTATCAACAATAACATTATATTTAGTTTTCATCAGTATTTCAATCAGATCACTTCATTTGAATACGACTTTGTGTAGTATGTAAAGTAGGCATCTGCAGAAGTGTTCGATAGTTTCTATGAACGGACAGCATTCTTCATCAAAATTCTCTTATTTATATCTTTAACTGAAACACCTGAAAACAAAAGGACATGAAGTTGTTTTGAAATGAATACCATGTAATTTACATTTAATTCACATAATCATTTTCAAAGAAATGAAGTGAACATACTTTCATGTATTTTGTGTCCTGTTTTCCAATCATCAAAATCCAGACCTTTCTTTTATCATTGAGTTTCCTGACATATGCTGTTTTCAAATTGACTTCACTTTCATTTGACTTTGGAAAAATGAAATAGATGATCCTCTCTTCTTTGACCATGAATAACATTGAGTTGAGGCACACAACAATAGTCATTTCGGTAGGATGCCATTTCAAATTAATACAATAGAAAATTTCAATCGGAAACAAACGAATGAAATAATGAATATTACAAACACTCTATTCGGTATACCAAAATGTCTACTAAAAGAACAAAAGCTTGAAAATGAGCTCTAAAGATGTGCAGAACACATTAGAATAACGGGTACGTCGAAAAACTACTAGCTTGGAAGGGTTCGAATTCCTATCGCCAGAGGGTGTATCGCTTCTCAGTAGATACGAGTATCATATAAACCTTCCACACTTTATTCTTCAATGAAATTGTATTTCATCTCTAGCTCTTAAGAAGAAAAGAGCAAGTTTTGATCAGTATAACTGCTGAATCTAAAGTCACATTGATGGCTTTTGTGAAAATTTTCCATTTATACGACAGGATGTGAAAAGATAGAATTGGTTCATGGAGAAGAGGGAACTCCGGTAATAATGAAGTAACATAAACACAAGGACGAATATTTGTCAACAAATGTTTCACCTTGATCAGAGCTAATCATACAATCAACCAAAGCATCTACATCGAATAAGCGATGTCCAAAGAGTACTGCAGTTCCACGGTCGTTTTTGCGCGCATGTTCTAGGGGAACAGCGTGCTATCGTTTTGTCCAAATGTCTGTAATTTTGGATGATTGAGCCGAAAATGGTCTCAATCGACTAGGTTGGACTCACTGATGACGAATCCGGTGTCAAAATTGATTCTGTCCAGCCGGCCGGCCGGCCGGTTGGCCGGCCGTAGACACGATAACTGTCGACAGAAGCAAGCTAGCTACTTGAAACTTTCAGGATTGGTTGCGCATCAGAATGCCGCGGTTGAGTTCGTTAATGGGCCAAATCAATCGAATAGTTTCGTAGTTATAGGCACTTGAAGTTTTGAAGTTATTTATTTTTTATTTCATAAACTACTGAAGTGATTGGATTCTAACTTGGCTGTTTGGTGGAGTATAACGACGCGCAACTTTGAGCCAAATTTCGTCAAGATCATATTGTCAGTAAATTTAAAAAAAAATTTTTTTCGAAATTTTTTTACAAAAAAATTTTTTTTTCGGAAACCATTTATCATATCTAAAAAAAATCATACTCACACTTTGACCTTCTAATTTCACAGCAGTTTACTAAATTTCAGTTCGATACGATCATAATTTTTGGAGATATCGGGAAAAAATATGTCAAATTTCGAGGTTTTCTTCTCGATATCGTTGATTTTTTCGGTATTACTCGAAAAATACTGATTCAGTCCTGATTAAACTTCACAGCTAGTTTTAAGATGCTGAAAGACAACTTCATGCAAAATTTCGTGATAATCGTGTTATTAGAACAATTTGAAAAAAAAAATTCCTATGATTTTCTCATCATATCATCCTCATTAAATTCTGTATGAAACTTCGAACTGTTATTTTCGATGAAGTACTGGATTTCAATTCGATCTGATCTGTATGTTTGGAAATATTGGAAAAATAAAATTTTGGTTGGGTATATCTACGGAATCATTGGGTGGATTTTACCCATTCACGAATTCGGCCTTCGTAATTAAGGTCCAAACCTTCTCTACAAATATCGAGTTTCTAAGTTGTTTCTTTCGGAAGTTATTGTGTTTACGCAGTCGGCCGTTAGGCTGACCGTAAACGCAATAACTTTCGGAAGAAACGACTTAGAAACTCGATATTTGTAGAGTAGGTTTGGGGCTTAATTACGAATGTCGAATTCGTGAATGGGTAAAATCCGCCCAATGATTCCGTAGATATACCCATTCAAAATTTTATTTTTACAATATGTCCAAAAATACAGATCAGATCGAATTGACATCCAGTAATTTATCAGAAAAAAATTTCAAAAAGCACTGCCGTGAAGGCAGCAGCTTTTGCGCGCACGTTCAAATTCGTTGCTGAAGCGGTCATCTACATTGAACATGCGCGCAAAAGTTGCTGCCTTCACGGCAGTGCTTTTTGAAATTTTTATTTATTATAAGACCGACATCGAGGCGGTAGCTTAGTCGTTAGAGCTCATGCCTCAAGATCGGAAGGTATGGGGTTCAAAGACTTGGCCGGGAAATAACTTTTTCGGTTTTCAGGGGAACGTCCAACCATTCGCTGTTGGGTAAACAATTAACAGAGGCTATATAACGCTGCTGGTTTTAGTTATTCCTAACGTGACGCAAGGAATGAGTAACACAGCCTACACAGAATACACCCGGTTTTCTAACTCTCACAAACTTTTTCTGAGGAGTTTAGTTGAAGCCTTGGATAGTCGGAAAATACGAAAATACGAATACATAACTTGGAAACCTCACATAGGACTACAGACACTTCTGACCTTTTCGACGGAACGCTGCAGTTTCAACAACATACAGCGCTCCATCTACCAGGAGCAACTTACGAATCCCAACCTTCGAGTGTAAAATACTTTGATCGGAGTGCAGGACATTCTTCCTTTTGTTGTGACGGAAGCTGTACAAACTGCACTATCGCAGAAACAGTGACCTGAAATGATAACATTATGAACGTCATGCACAGCAATCAAAGTATTCTATAATATTTCTATCGACTATTTGGATTAGAAAGATGTTCCTGGTAGATGGCGCGCTGTATGTAGTAGTTGAAGAAGTAGTAGTATTCATTGGTAGTGTTCTTTCGTACTGATTGAACTGATGGAACTTATGTGATTTGAGTGAAAGTAATTTTGCAATCAGAATACATTCAATCACTGAATGTCCGAAAGAATGCGCTCAGTTTGATCCATAGACTTTGCCATCATTTTCATTCATGTGTACAACTGAACTGGTAATAAACTCTGGTTTGCCATCTTCAGTTACTATTCATGTTTTCGACTGGATTATTAATTCATCTATCTCTGTAAATGTCATCGTGTATAAAATTCTAATAGACATATGTCTATGAAAATTCTGCAACTTCTAACTTCAAATTTTGAGGTTAACTTTCCAATCTGAATTCAAATGATATAAGGAATTCCGCGATTAGAATAATCACTTGCAATCACTTTAGAGTTGTGGAAGGGGGAACTGATTGAAAACGAAAGAACGATCGCTTCAACTGATCTTTCTGATTGAAGTTATATAAATCACTTCGTTCAGTACGAAAGAACATCACTATTCATTTCACAGTATCACAATTATGGATACATAGAAGTAATGTCATAATAAGAACAAATCAAGATCTAAATTCTAAGATATATGTTCACATTGCGGTATTGGAGATCTTCCTGAATATTATATGGCTGTTACTTTACACAATTGTGAAAAGTTTTCCTATTAACGTTTTTTGGAATTGAAATAATGAAATTCATTAGCTAAGGCGATAAACAATTTCATACACATACACATGGCCTTTCATTCTCTCTGTGTTGAATTATGTATGGGGTATATATATCTAAAGCCACCTGTCTAGTTATATTAATATCTTTTAAGCTCTATCAGAAACTTAAGACAATAATAGACATATAGACCTACAAAAACAAGAGAATTATTCGCACGAAAAAACCCCCCTACAAAAATGTCTGTATTTCATACCGAGTATAACTCTCGAAGCTATTTTCGTTTCATGAATAAATAATCAGAGCCTTTTCCTCAGCCAAAGATTCCATATGACAAAAACCCCAGTACCTTCAGCAATGAATTTCAGCAATGTTTTATTTCTTCCTTCTGCCACCTTGCTTTTCTGAGAAAATGTTCTAGTTCGGTCAATCTAGACCAAAAAATGAGAGTTAAAGTACATAATATCCCGGCAAGCTGAAAATCAGTAAAATTGTTCAAAACATAATTATAAATAATATTTCAAAGTTCCCCATCATTCCCGTGTATGAAAAAAAAATTTTTCAAGGTCAAAGGTCAAAAAATGAGTGTTTCGCGATTTTCAGCAGAAAGTTTCATCATAAAAGTACCTCAGACAAAAATTGTAGACTATAAAATTATCTACGAAAAATTTATCAATACTTCCTTTTCTACGAGCCACCGTTTCTGAGATAAAACGATTCAAAAAGTTATAAAAGTTGTTATCGTCATTTTATGCATGAGTACGCCACGTATATAGTTAGGTAATACCAACCCTTCTTTCCTGTAGTACACAATACTTATTTCCTAATAAGAATTTCCATATGAGAACACTAGCGTTGCATAGTTGCAAATATTATTTCCCACATGAATTTGTGCTTGTCCAGACAAATGATCGTATTAAATACGATAACCCAGTGAATCTCGAGGAGATAGTAGTCAGACAGTAATCAGATAGATTGTAAACGCTTCCTATAGTTAATAAAGTCGATTTTTGAAAAACAAGGTTTCTTCCTAAATAACATAATTATATACATCTCTTGAGTATAATATATATTATATATATTGAAATATTTTACTATCGGTCATTGTAATTTTTACTCAAAATGTGAAATGTACATAAGTTATAACTACAAGAATATCGGGTAAAATGAAACCCAATCCTTTAATTTTTAAGCCAGTGTAACTTCGAGACATCTGTCTCTTGTTCTATTGTGTGTGTGGCTAGGGTCTTATTTGGTTCAATGTGCTGAAATTTTCAAAAAGAGTAATTCAACTTAACAATATCTTATTTGGGTATATTACCAAGTTCAAGTGTGGCTTGGTTATCAGCTAGACCGTACAGACTGGTGTTGGAAGTTGATCAACAATATATTAGAGCCAGTTCAAACTTTACTCCCACCTGCGCCGGAAAAAACACAATTTTTTGCAACTGCAAAAACGGATGCAGTGCTGAAAGTGGTTGCAAAAATTCGGACTGTTTTATTCTCTGACATGCACAAATTGTCAAGGCCGGTCGTTGAATCACAAACAATGGAGGATTCGTTTGATTCCGACGAAGTGTCATGCGATACATCGCTATTGACGGAATTCACTTGCATCCAAAATGAAGATGAAGAAGAAGCAGGAGGAGTAGAACGAGAAGAAGATCACGAAAAAGAACAAAAACAATTTAAAACTTACGGATCAGGCAAATGAACTTCACCACTTTTTTAATTTACATCGCTTTTATATTTTCCAATCCTTGAAATTTTCCGTTATTTTACGATTGTTTCACATTAAACAGGATCACAACTGACCCGTGGAATAGGCCTACTGTAGAAACCACGTAAAAAAACGCTGAAAATTTTACAAAAGGGTTTATTATTTTCTCAATTTAATATAAACCGATACGATTGATACCTTAAATAAAACTTATAAGGCGTGCCGAAAAAGTAGGTAACATAACAAGGTTCTTCTTGTACGAAGAATCATTAAGGAAAATCCTCGCACCCGTCGATTTTTTATTTCAAAAGCAATTTATCTTGTGCTTTTTCGAATTTGATATTTATCACCCTCTACGCCCCGCACCCCACTGCTTTATTTTTTCAGATGGGAATATATGGATTGTGATACAACAAATGAAAGGTAATTTGATCACGTATTCAGCGATGTGGCTTAAAAAAGAATTGGCTGGCCGTTTATTTATTAAAAATTAATTTTTTTACAATTTGTGATTGGAAAGTACTGTAATCAGACCATTACTCTTTTATTAACTATTATTAATGAAAATCCTCGAACCCCTGGATTCGTAAGTCAAATTAAATTGATAATTAAATGTTATTTTCGTTCACATAACTGAATTGGTCATCGAATGACCTTTGATGCGATATATCACATGCAATATTTTTCTAAAAAAAAAACTGTTGAGCTTCAAGGGTATAAACGCCCAACATTAGAACTGAATGCATTTATCAAACTTCGAAAATAGAAATCAGCGGGTAGGAGGATATATTTCAATATTCATTATTTCAAGAATGAGAACCTGACACCAATCACAAATTGTTAATTTTGTAATGAAAAATAGCTTAACAAATTCCTTTTTCAGTCACATCGCTCAATGTGCAATCAAATATCTTTTTATTTGATATATCACAATCCATATATTACTATTTGAAAAATCTATGAAAGCACTGACGTGAAGTCAGCAGCTTTTACGCGCTTGTTCACAGTGCGAAATTTTAAAGAAATATAAAAATTTTCAAAAAAAAACGATGTTTTTCGAATTTTTCTATGGATTATTCTTCTTATTGACACTGTTCATCTTCTAACCAAGTTTCATTTCGATCAGATAAATATTTTTCGAGTAATTGAAAAATCAAAATTTCAAATGACTGTAGCACGAAAAACATTCGGTATATTTGGCCCATTAACAAACTTAACCGAGATATTCAGGATCTTAAACTAACCTGAAAATTTCAATCTCTAGGTCTTTCATTTCGAGAGTTACAGCGCACACGGCCGGCCGGCCGGACGGACAGAATCAATTTTGACCACAGATTCTCCATCAGTGAGTCCAACCTAGTCGTTTGAGACCAATTTCGGCTCAAAATTCGAATATTTTAGGCATCGTGACGAAATGATAACGCGCTGTTCCCCAGAACAAGCGCGTAAAAACAGTATAGGGGTGTGGAGCGTAAAGGGTGGGAGATTTCAAATTCAAAAAGGCATTTAGGGAGACCTGCTTTCGTCAATACGAATCCAAATTTGCTGACTGGTGTAGAATTTTTTGAAGGACTGAAAAGTAGGAGCAAGCCACATATTTCCAAAAACCGAAGCGTAATTTGATATAAGTGACTATTCAATACTAAATGGAAGTAAAGCAAACATCCTGTTATTTGATCCAAACAGAACGCCTACAAATATCGAGTTTCTAAGTTGTTTCTTTCGGAAGTTATTGTGTTTACGCAGTCGGCTGTTAGGCTGACCGTAAACACAATAACTTCCGGAAGAAACGACATAGAAACTCGATATTTGAAGAGTAGGTTTGGGGCTTAATTACGAAGGTCGAATTCGTGAATGGGTAAAATCCGCCCAATGATTCCGTAGATATACCCATTCAAAATTTTATTTTTACAATATTTCCAAAAATAGAGATCAGATCGAATTGAAATCCAGTACTTCATCGAAAATAACAGTTCGAAGTTTCATACAGAATTTAATGAGGATGATATGATGAGAAAATCATATAAATTTTTTTTTTCAAATTGTTCTAATAACACGATTATCACGAAATTTTGCATAAAGTTGTCTTTCAGCATCTTAAATTTAGCTGTGAAGTTTAATCAGGACTGAATCAGTATTTCTCGAATAATACCGAAAAAATCAACGATATCGAGAAGAAAACATCGAAATTTGACATATTTTTTCCCGATATCTCCAGAACTTATGATCGTATCGAACTGAAATTTGGTACGCGCGCACGTTCAAATTAGTTGCTGAAGCGGTCATCTACATTGAACATGCGCGCAAAAGTTGCTGCCTTCACGGCAGTGCTTTTTGAATTTTTTAATTGATCTTTCCACAATAAGCATTTCTATATGAAAATGGAATATTAGCAGGGAGAGCAGTGCTCCATTGCCCTCACTGCACCAATTGCCACTGGTTTTCTGTGAGCTTACTTGGATGATTTAAGAATGAGCCAACACTTCGGAAATATCGAGTTTATGAGTTATTTATTTCAAGAATCTAAAATTATTTAATTCAAAAAGTTTTTTCTTCTTCTTTCAATAATCATATCTCATTTTTTTTAGTCGGAGAAATGTAATTACCAACTGAGTCAACTTCAATGGTACGATATGAATGAAGAGAACAAGAAAATCTATTCTATATTTCTGAATCGATCAAATAAAAATCTATCCCTTTCTAACAGCGTTGTGAGAGTTGATTATGTTCTTCTGGTGAAAGTAAGTATTCTCTTTAAAATTTCGTTTCTGTGTTTTGAATTCACAACATATTCCAGATATAGAGATATTGATAACAAAACAGTGTAACTACTCCCTAGTCCACTTACACTTTCTGCGTCTAACGCACGTTTCGGAAACCACTTTTCGTTCGTCATGAGACATATCGTTACTGAGATATTATTACATGTATACCAAAATGTGGAGTGCTTTGCGTAGGATGGCACATAGGGAGCACGGCAATTAAAATCATTCCAAAATTTTTTCGGCATGAATAATCAAATATGCTCTACACCTCTATAATATATATACCTATAGTCATCAATTCATCATGGCCGCTCGTATCATAAATCAGCTTCTCCTTGCCTAAAACGATCTATCAAAATATTCGGGAAAAAATTATTTTGTCAAATTCTTGTGCCAAAGCTGGCGACTTCCTCACTCCTCGGCATTTACATCTATTGCCATCGTCTATTCCGAAAATAGTAACCATGTGTTGAAATTCCAGTTTATGTATACTCATGGTTTACAGACTAAATTATCACTATATTTAATGCTTATACAGGTTTGAAAAAAAAGTCGGTAAGATGCGAAACGTTAACCCGATAGAGTTCAGAATATGGACCGCCAGTGGAATTTTCAAATGATCATCGCGATTCATGTCGAATAAACGACTGCTCTTTTGCAGTTTGGTGAGAAGTCGATACGCGATCAGAGTGAATTTGCCAGTCAAAGTCCAGTACTCCAGCCGTGGCACCGCTCTCCAAACATCAGTTGCATTAGACCATATCGGTTGAAAATGAATACGACAATTTTATTCCATTGAAGAAGAGGAATTTATTTGCCACAATGAAATAGTTGCCTCTGTGAAAATGAGTTCTTAAATTCATTTTTGCCATAACTGGTTCGAAAATAAAATAAATTCTACGAAAGTAAGAAATTTAAGAACGAATAAACATTCCAAAAATTCGAAATTGAGGTCGATAAAATCAAATTAAATGTTCAAATAATCCACTTTGTTGTGTCAAACAGTAGCGAAATCTATAATAAAGAGATAAGCTCATATCTCAGAGCAGATTCGGCATGGTTGCTATTTTGGCACAAAGTTGTATTATTTTAAACCATAGTTCATTAATATTCGTCGCTCTATCAATTTCTGGTCCATAAACCCAATTTTCATGATATCCCCAAAGAAAAAATCATTTGGAGATAAATCTGGCGATCTAGGAGCCATTTGATCGAGCCATTCGTAGAAATGAATCGGTAAGAAGTCGTCCTCAGATATTTGCTGCTTTCTTTTTGACGATTCGGGTAGCTCCTAGCTCCCCCCGCGCATGAAATTTGTTAGCGAATTTCATGCGCGGGGGCAGCGCCGAGCTACCCAAATCGTCAAAATGAAAGCAGCAATAGACGACTCTCGAATTGTGGCTTGGACAGTAATCCTGTTGAATCAACAAATTTTTCCAGAAGACCATCTCAAAAGAATGGAATTTCGTGAAACGATGATGGAAAAAGATAATGAAAAAAGCTGATTTCTAAGCAATATCTTATTCACCGATGAGTTATCATTTTTATTGAATGGAAAAAATAACCCATAGTAGGAAGATATTCGTCTAGGGGGAATTAGCATTCCTGTGCGTACCCAGTATCCTCTAAAACTTCATGTTTGTACAGGAATACTGGGGAATTACATCACAGGGCATAATTTTTTATCGATGGTAACCTAAACGCGGCAAACTTTCTGGATCTTTTAGGGCATCAAATGACTACGAAAGTTTGACAGCTTCCAATTAATTTTGATGATATCGGGTTTCAACAGGATTGCTGCCCAAGTTACAACGCGAGAGTAGTCACACACCATCTGAGGATGGCTTTTTCGGACCGTGTCATTTCTACAAATGGCAGGATATCTGAAAATTCTGGTTTCTGGGCAAGAAATTGATAGAGCAACGAATATTAATGAACTAAGGATTAAAATAATCAAACTTTGTGCCAAAATAGCGACTATGCCGAATCTGCTCTAAGATATGAGATTATCTCTTTATGTTATTATAGATTTGGCTACTGTTTGACACTAAAAGGTGTATTATTCGAACATTTAATTTAAATCTATAGACCTTCAATATCGCATTTTTAAAATTTTTTGTTTTTCAATCTCCTTTAAATTCATTTTATTTTCGGACCAGTTATGGCAAAAAAATAAAAGTACTCATTTTCACAGCGAAAATTATTCTTGTCATTCATTGTGGCAAATAAATTCTTCTTCAATAGAATAAATTGTCGTAATTATTTTCAAATTTTATTTGATCGCTTATCAACTCCTCACCAACCCTCAAAAGAATAGTCGTTTATTTGACATGCATCGCGATGATCTTTTGACCATTCTCAACTCATCTTGATTTACGTAGGGTTTCGCATCTTAACGACTGTCTTTTCCAAACCTGTATTGTATAGTGTTGAAGACACTCTTTAAGCTTATGCGCGGTAACTCACAAGGATACGAGAGCTAACGGCCGATAGTAAACAGAATAACTTTTTAGAGAAACAACTTAGGAGATTCGATATTTGAGGCATAGATTTTGACCTCAAATGAAAAGGCTGAGTTCCTGAATGGGTAAGATCCACCCAATGTTACCGAAGATATAAAAAATGTAGTGCTCGTTCTCAAAAGCATATATATATATATATATATATACATATATACCCATTCGAAACAAGATTGCAGGTTGCATTGACATCCTGTAGTAGAATTCAGTGTGAACCATATAATCAGAAGATCGCCAAATACAATAATATCCGATATTTTATTTTGTTCCAATGAGAAGATCGTCACGAAATTTCGAACAAATTTCCGCACGAGCTTTAATCAACTAGTTATCAAGCTTAATACCGATCAGATCAGTATGTTTTTGAAATGTTCGAGAATAAAACGAAGATACGGAGCAAAAGACCAAGAAACTTGACTTTTTTTCCAATATGTTGGCAAAAAACTAATGAAATATTGTGAATAATTGACCTCAAAGTGTGTGCCACATTTCATGATAATATGATGAATAATTCCGAAAAAAAGAATTGAGCGAAAGTCAAAAAATGAGAGAATTTTTTTAACGACAGTCACAAGTTGTCAGCATAGACAAGATTCGCAAATCAACAGAAATTGTGCCCTGTCATTTCATAGAATTCGTGTAAAAGGCGTATAAAAGGCCTATTAGACTATCCAATCTCAAGGGCCCGGCATATCGGGTGCCCAATCTGCAGGGTCGGGTGTTGCTTATTACACCACCCTAGATGCCGGCCGATTCTATTCTATTTGTGAATGAAAGCTTTCGGCGTTGCTATGATACTTCCCCGTATATCAGGATTGTTAGGCGGTAGGAAGCTAGTCAGATCGGTACTACTTGATCCCCCTAGATCAGGATCCTGGCTGCCGGTACGTTATTACACTACACGGTCCCTGCCTGCCGGGCCTGCGATATTGGGTAGTGCAATTGGCCTTTCACACTATCTCATATTTATATAGGGCCCGGCTGGTAGGGACCGGGTAGTGTGATAAGGAACCGTCAGCTAGGGTCCTCTACTGTACTGGTCTAGTACTCCTCGGACTATAACTTAAAAAAAAACATTTACTACTGGATATAAATGAGGCTGCCATCGTCCATTTGCCTGCACGTGGCTCTGCTGGCAGCTTGATTTTGGACCTCTGCCGTGAATACCTGGGGTCTTCGAACTATGGGAGATTGTTGGGCTTGTGGATGAAACCAGGAACGGCCATGCACCACCACCAACGAATCAAGATGGAGCTCTTAATCTGCCAATCCTTCCGGTATCCGGTCTTTCCCGTGTTGAGTCAAATTAAGCCGCAGGCTTCACGCCTGGTGGTGCATTTCCGTCAATTCCTTTAAGTTTCAGCTTTGCAACCATACTTCCTCCGGAACCCAAAAGCTTTGGTTTACCGAAAGCTGCCCGCCAAGTCATCGGAGGAACGTCGGCGGATCGCTAGATGGCATAGTTTATCGAACTAGGGCGGTATCTGATCGCCTTCGAACCTCTAACTTTGATTCTTGATCAATGAAACGTGTTTCAATTTCATTTACTTGAAATTCACAACATATCAGCGCATGCACTTGACCCCCACCTTCTCAGTCAGGTGCAGGCGCTGAAAGTTAATATTAAAACACACAATAAGAAACTCATCGAGTGAATATCCACACATTTTTACGTACAAATTAATTATCATATCTTCATTACGACAATATCGAGACAAAATCTCACAAAATTTCACATCTCCATCCAGCAACAAATTATATATATTTGTACCACAGCTGTATACAATCATTTACAATAAAATAGTAAAAACTCTAACGCTCTTTGTGTACGGAAGTGAAAATCCGTAACATAAAATTTGGTGCCGAAACCAGGGAAATTTCTTCAACCTTACTATTGAAGTTTTTCGAAGCCCTCTCCTGTGGTCCAAGGGACGCAAGAATTCTCAATCCAGTCAACGCAGATTATTCACGATCCAGTTTCCATTTTATGGTAAAATTTTCGCCATAGTCAACGCAGTTTCCTTATCTTCAAGGCCCACATCTGTCGAATCTTCGAGTGCTGCCGTCCCCTTATCAAGATAACCTCGCAAGAACAACAGGTTTGATTGTTTTGATTTCATTCCATCGAATGAAAATCTGAATTTAATAAACATTGTGTTTGATTTTATTTTGATAATTTTGATTCGATATTTTGCAATAACTATTTTTCAATAATACTCAATCGCAATTCATTTAATTGTACCACTTCTTCAGTTTATATTCGTGACAGTTACTGTTTTCTTTGAATTTTTTCTATATTTTCGATAGTAGGAATATCTGAACTACACTGCTCACAACATTTAAAAGACTAATTTACTTCATCATTATCAAGTTTTCAACTTTTTATATTTTCTCCAATTTAGTATTAGGTATTGTTAATAATATGTTCATCATTTTTACTAAAAATGGAAGCTCTCACTAAGCAAAGAACGGCACAAAAAAATGTTTTCACTAGATTAGAGACATTTATTGCAAAAAATATAGATAAAGACGTATATGATGTCAAGGATTATATATTACGTCGTGATTGGTTAGTGAAGGCTTTTAACTCCTATAATGAAGTTCAGGATGAAATTGAATATCTAACATCGAAACATCCAGAGGATTTAAAGGATTGTGAGGATAGAGAGGAAATGGAACAGAGATATTGTCATTTGCTATCGGAAATAGATAATATTGTAGAAAAATTCAATTCATCTACAAGACAGCTCAATCTAGGTTGTTCAAATATTTCAGAGACTAAGATTTCGGTTAAATTGCCAGAATTGAATATTCCTATATTTTCAGGGAATATTTCAGAATGGATGTCTTTTTCAGAGCTGTTCTCAACATTAATAGTAGAAAATAAGTCTCTTGGTGATATTCAAAAGTTTATTTATCTGAAGTCATTTTTGCGAGAAGAACCTCTAAATTTAATTAATAACTTACAATTAACTGGTGAAAATTTTAGATCTGCATTGAATACACTCAAAGATCGCTATGAGAACAAGCTTTTGATTGTAAATTCTCATCTCAGGTACTTGTTAGAAACTCCCACTCTGTCGAAATTCTCAGTAAATCAGTTAAGAGAATTCACTACTAAAATTAAACAACACATGGAATCATTGAAAAATCTTGGAATTCCCATTGATGAATGGGACTTAATTCTTATTTTCATTTTTTCCCAGAAATTAGATTTTAATACTAGAAAGGCTTTCGAAATGGAAAGGAATGAAAATGCACTACCCACGTTAAAAGAGTTCTTCAACTTTCTAGAAAAACGCTGCGTAATTTTTGAAAACTTAAACTCTCCATCTCCAAATATAAATAAAAATGCCCCCATCCGTTTCTGTTAATTATTACCTCGAGGTTCCGAACACCAACAAAATGGAATCGAGGTCCGGTTTCATTATTCCAGGCATAAAAGATTCTGGCAAAATTTTAGCCTGCTTTAAGCACCTTAGTTTGTTCAAAGTAAAAGTGTCGGCACATTCGGTGAAGGGCACCGCGGCGGGGTCACTTGGGTCGTTCTTGCGAACGACCCGCCGGCAATACGTCTCGCGACACGCCAGTTGACACCGCGAACGATGAACCGGAAGGGGCGAAACACGAATTCGACGTGAACATTCTGACTTTGCCGATGAAAGGTTGAGCAGTGCATTTTGGAGCTTGAAACGCCTAAAACATAAATTGATTTTGTTGGTGGTTAACGTCCATGTTTATAAATTCAGTTTCTCAGGAATTTGGACAGCAATTTATTCGAATCTCTTAGTACATCGCCAACGTTTCGAACCTTTCGTGGTTCTTTCTCAAGGCTAAAATAGTTGATGACAGTATTAACAATATGAACAGCTATTGGGAGGGATCCGTCACTCACCTCGTACTTAATTTGATTCGGAATGTGTCTGGTAAATTAAAACGTTCATTTTCTATCCGTGACAGACAGTCGAGTAACTCCGATTTGACTCTCAAGAGGTATTCCGGTGAAATATGTTATTACATTTCAGCGAGAAACAAATCCATCCTTTAGCATGTTCAACGATCTCAATATGTGTAGCACTTTGAATAAAGAACACGAATAAAGAATGTTCTTTATTCAGATGTGTAGCATAACATAATATGCTACACATGTACTAAGATGTACTAAGAGATTCGAATAAATTGCTGTCCAAATTCCTGAAAAACTTAACTACAGAGTTTTTGGTAGGAAAGTACTATTCCCTCGCATACACGCACATGAGTAATAACAATATATTTTGGGGTGTATCATCAAACAGTACTACAGTCCGATCTTCAGTCTGAGACCCCAGGAGTAACAACACTACACTTCGAAACATTGAACTTAAAAGATTATCCTCACACCATTTGGAAACATTGTCTAGTTAGAGCTGAAGTCGAACACAGTCCTCAAGTGACCGAATCACATAATACAGCTTCAAATCGTCGGCGAGCATAAGCTGCGGCAACCAAAGGTCATTCACGAGATCATTTACAAACTGAAAAAACATCAGGGGCCCAAAATTAGACCCTTGGCGTTTCCCAGACGTGGCTATAAACTCAGATGACCGTTTGTCCTTCAGCTGGACGAACTGACGGCCATCAACTCAGTATGAACGAAACAGCTTGTTAAGGCTCTCAGAAAAGATAAATTTATTGTGCAATTTCGACAAGAGCAGCCCATGCGAAACCTTGTCAAAGGCATTATGAAAATCTGTATATATTGCATCAATTTTCGTTGTAAAACTTGATGGAAACTTTTAGAACAACTATCTTGTGCGAGGAAGTGCGTAGAAGTGATCCAACTTGCTTGTTGTTAAATTCCGATCGTTCCATATGTGCATCGAAGACGTGAAAGACAGATTTGAAGGTAAGGGGGGGATACAAAATGATCTGGTCAATCATGAGTGAACTATTCAAAGAATGAAATCGGATGAAACTAAAACATATTTACAGATTTACGGTAATGAACTGGATGAAAACATAAAAAAGAAAAAAAAAGAAAATGCGGTTTCAACATTCAATAGAACGTGTTTAATTGTCTTATGTAGGAAGAGGACAAAATTTAATAACAGGGCGTTCTGGAACATTATCCTTAGTTCTGACACACACACCTCTTGTCTGAACGTCAGTACCTAGATGTTATTGAATAATGCGGCCTAATGGTCAATGACATGGTGAAATATTGTCGGATTCTATTGAAACCAATGTGTTTTCTTGAATAGGAGTTCCCTAAGTGTTCCATCTGCTTCGTTGATGTAAGTGGTGCAAGTATTCTTCAGATCAACGGGTCTAGAAATCACGATGCATACGTTCGACCATTGGCCACCGTGTGAGCCTGTTTAAATGCTGATTGGAATGATCAGGTTTAGGTAGAGCGGTTAAGGGTTCCAAGGTGAGGAAGTTGCCTGCACTTGAGGCAGTGAAATCGTTCGGATCATGAATCTGGCTCACCCGAAGATCCGTGAGTTTGTCCGCTCAGAAGAATTTGGGAGAAAAGATCAGCTCCTAAGGGAATATTTATGTCTCCTGGTTTCGAGAAGTTGGGATCAGCCAATACTAAATTCGAATTATTCGATAAAGTGCATTGAACATGAGCAGAAGTTAATCGGTCACACATTTTCCTCAGAATGATATGCTCAATATTGACAATAGTAGCGGTGTCGAAATGAGGAGTTATTGAAAGTGATATATACAACCTAGTCTCAAAGCCGTGCTCATCGATTTTAATCCGTTAGGATCAATGCTCAAATCGTTACTGCGAAAACCTAACTTTCAAAACATTTATTTCGGCTGTTCCGAGTAAAACACTTGAAATTGATTAAAAAAAACCCGAATTTATAGGGGAGTGAGGTTAAGGTTGTTGGACACTGTGCAAGTGACCTGCAGCTGAAATTTTTGAACTACGAGAGGATCCGAATGTAAGAGTGTATGATGCAGTTGGCCTCACTTGAAACATGAGTTTTTCGACTGACAAACGGAAACTGAATATTTATTAAGGACCAATTGCACCGTTTTCGTCTTAAGCTTCAGTTAGTTAAGCGACGATAAACTTATTAAGCTCTAGTTTAAATAAAAGTTAATTTACAAATCTGGTAACTTCCTCATGAATTGGTACTTGTGACTTGCTTCATGTTGTTTATTTTAACCCTAATTGATGAAATATTTCAATTCAATAGATGGGTTCTACCATATTTCCATAAGATATGAAAAATCAAGATGCATCTTTTGGAAAACCCACCGAAAAAATATATCTGACAGACTAGTTAGCTTCCATAAAAATATTGCATGTAACTTTCCTGACTTGTTCATTATCATTAAGACTAGGGATCTCTTACTACAGACCTGTGCTCTTACTTCTACATCAGGCTTTGAACATTATTCAAATTTATAGTTATATACTCAAGTACACTTATATTTTGTAATATCATAAGATTTGAGCTTCTGCATGGAATTACAATCCTGACGTTTGTAAAATGAATAAATAAATAGTATTGATTTATCCGAAACGACTTTTGGATAAGGAACGGCTTACCTAAGGATAGCATTTCTATTGAATCATTTTGTTTGTAATAAGTATATTATGAATTGAGTTAATTTTGGGTCGAATATAATGAAAACTCTAATGTGAGATCCGCAGAATAAAAAGTATTCTATATAAATATTGAAGTATCATGTATGGATGGATTGACGAAGGTGTACGTTTGAAGATCGACTAACACGAGGATGCAATTTCTTTTACATTAATTCGTTTGTAGTTATATTTTGAGTCCAGTTAATATATAATCGAGGAGAATGATAGCACAGAGACAGCACATGCACAATGATAAAGTAGTATATGATAGCTTTCCACGTAATACATCACTAAATAAAATAGTTCTGAAGAATCTTCATGAAACTAAGGTTTTTCATTCCAAATATGTCTTCGATTTCATTCTGCTATTCGCTCTTGGAAATAAATAAGCATATCATTGTAACTTTATCATTTCAAATAGTTGAAGGCTTCTAAGAAATACCATTGAGTTCACGAACTCAATGGAAATACTAATGTTAATTCTTCATGCTTTAAAAGATACGAATCAATGCCTACTGATGTAATTATCTCTCTATATCATTTTTCATGAATATCATCTGAAATTCAATAACTTTTAATCAAAATTTGATTATCAAATCCATTAACTCGTATGAGTTCTTCATGAATGTCCAATCTAAACAAAAAAAAATGTAAACAAACTGGAGGTTACGTCCAGAAAAATGTACAACTTGTGCGAAAGTAGGGTTAGATTTCGAAGCTTACCATTAATCCTTCTTTTTAACCCCCAAATTCCAGGGCTTAAATTCAACAGTCAGTTAAGGCCATTAAACGAGGATTTCGTGACGGTGCAAGATAATTTTTTACCTAAACCTTGGTTATGGTCTTAATCTATGCTTTTGTAATACGGTGCAAGTGGCACTAAGACAATTAATGCATAGTTTTTCTCCTTGAATTAGTTTGAACCGTTTTTGTGAACTCAATTAACTTGGGACATCGATAAACTAAATGATGCGATTTATACAAATGACATATAATAGATAATGTAACTGATGTTTGTAAAATGAATGAATTACTACTGAAACGCTTTTTCATGTGTGTGTTCTTTTTCAGGCTTCAAGACGAAATGCCCGAATTGACATTGCTCAAGGCATGACACTGTTTTGAGAGAAAATCTTAAAGTTTTTTGTAGGTAGAAATTTCAGAGGAATTATGAAACAATTCGAAACGCGAAGCAACAAAAATGTGTGATCCATTGAGTGGCATTTGCATAGTAACAAAATTCCGAAAATTATCGATTTTCAAATTTAGTAGAGCACGCTTATTTTCCTCTAAAAGTACTTGCAATTCCTTCGAATGGTCTGATGACTTACTTGGGCTTATTCCAATTTTAGACCAATAAGCCACAGCTAAATGAGGGGCATTCTTGTATCTGTCTCTCAAGGTGTCATAAGGGATTTTATATTTAAGTGAAGTCATAGGTAATGTTCGAACAAGTGAACAGGCTGGACCCTTCAAAGAACTCAAGAGTTGAACTTTTCGATGTCACTGAGTTTTCTGTTGTTGTGAACCACGGCATCCTACATATCGATCCATGATGGGAACTCCGTAATGTCACTCGAAAATGTTTTGACCACAATCTGGTTCAGTCGGAGATTACAAACCTGATCATTTTCTTCGTCCTTTTTCGTAAATATTGAAATCAAATTATAAACAATCTGCTTTATTTCCAGAAATTTTTCATTGAACTGTTTCCCAACGACATCATGTTCTTCGAAAGTTACTCCTTCAACGGAGTCAGCGACTCCTATAACGACATAATGATAAGCGAAAAAATCATCTCAAATTCGATCCACATTTTCATTGGATACTTTCAATAAGGAAAATGAACTCATGTCAGTTTCTGCAATTCTATAAATATCGTCTAATGAATTAAACTGAGATTGACGTAGATTGAGAGACTTTTTCAATTTCTCTGCCATAATGAAATGAATGGAAGAGCGAAAAGAAAATGAAATGAATGAATGAAAATAAATGCGAAACAACCTCCCAATTTGTATGCTCCGGTAGAAATCAGCACCAATTTTTGTTGCAAAACTTGATGATAACTTTTAAAACAACTAGCTTGTGCGAGGAAGTGCGTAGAAGTGATCCAACTTGCTTGTTGTTGAATTTCGATCGTTCCATATGTGCATCGAAGACGTAAAAGACAGATTCGAAGGTACGGGGGCAAAACAAAATGATCTCAAAGACTGAAAGCGAAAGTAACAGAAAAATATCCACAGATTTACGGTAATGAACTAAATTAAAATATAAAAAACGAAAAAAAAGAGGATTCGGTTTCAACACGAATAATACTGATAAACGCTTCATAAAAATAATCTACATGCTGGTATGAGTAAATAATAATAGTAATGGTTTAATAATTCTTTAAGACATGAAATTATGCAAGGGACATGTCAAAAAATAATCAAGTATTCAACAATTTTCAAGCTTATCACCAAAATACTCATTTAATGTGTGAAAACATTTTTAACTACAATTCCTTAAATTATTTCGTGAATCTTTTAAAATTAAGTGATTGTATACGGAGAGGAAGATGATTAAAAACTTTGATGCTCTAATAGATTGGAGACGATTCAAACTCCAGTGTCCTGTAATGTATAAAGGAACATTTGAGGTCTCCTTATTTCTCGTATTGTGAGAATGAAAGCTTGAAAGTTTTACAAAATTGCTCTCATTCTCCTTCACATTTAGAAAACATTCCAGAATGATTATGCACGCCGCAGTGAGGATACCATTTCCTAAGAAAACAGGTCTGCAAGAGTATCGTGGAGCGCAGTCGAACATAAAGCGAAGGATTCGTTTGTGGATTATGAAAACTCTACCAATGTCAGAAGAATTACCCCATACTAAAATATTATATGCTGAGTTACTGTATACCAAACTATAATATACACTAATGAGATTGGTCTCAAAGGTAGTGATTTTTAATCCTGCTGAAAGCATAAAAGGAACGATTAAGTTTTTTGCAGACAGCATCAATATGTTGTGTATCCCACTTTCCCCATTCTTGGTGAACACAAGCTTCAGAACCTGGGTCAGCTCTATGTGTGGTGATTTGTGTGTTTATTTTTTTCAAAAGTTCAATTTTCGAGTATTTCAAGTTCAAAACGAATGAATCCCTCACAAATTTCAGAGAACTCGACGATCGAAGATAAGACCCATATTCTCTGAATATTGATAACAGGATGCCTAATAAGATTTCATGTCATTGTTGTCGTAAACAATATTTCCTTTGTGGGTGCCTGTGTCGGTATGGGAAACTCCGAAATTTGTGTCATCTGACATCTGACACCATTCCTTGAAACTTTGTACTAGTATTTTACATAACCTCTGCAATTTTTCTGCAGTGATCCCTATAGAAAAATCATCAGCAAACAACATGAATCTGAGTATTTTATATAATAGTCCGTTGTGGTTTGAAACTTTGATGAACAATTTTCTCAGACTAACCGGAAAGTCGTTAATGTATAGCAGAAATAAAAGTGGTCCTAGAACAGATCCCTAAGGCACACCTAACTCAACGTCATACTCACTAGAATATGAGTTATTCACTCTCACGAACGCGACCCTACCTTCGAGATAACTTCGGACCCAATTCAGAAACGCCCCTCTTAATCTCAGATTATACAGCTTGTCTAATATAAACTGATGAGCAAGAGTTTGAAATGCTCGCGACAAGTCAAAAAACAATTCCGCGACATAAGAGATATTGTTTAGACATTCATAGACAAACTCAACAAAGTGGATAGCCCCAGTCCGAGTTGAGCAGCCAGATCTGAAGTCATGCTGGGCACTATAAAGAATTTGGAATTGGTCGAGGTATCTCATCATTCTACTCAACACTATTTTCTCGAAAACTCTTGAGAAGATACTGAGGATAGAAATCGGTCTGTAGTTCGAAAAAACGTTAATATCGTCATTTTTGTAGACCAGAATAATAATGGCCTTCTTAAGTAGATGGGGAAATACACCCGTGCTGACTGGTAAGTTGGGGGTATGAGCAAAATGTTCACATATTTTCTCCTTTATTGACTTCAATATACGCGCAGAGAGGAAATCAACTCTTGAACTTTTTTTTATTTTTGAGTGATCTAATTGCGTCAAACACTTCATGTTGCAGAACCGTATGAATGAAAAGAGTAGTATACCTATACTCCATCCACTTCTATAAACTATCCCGGTTGACCAGATTCAGCTCTATCAAGATTCTTCACATAAAACTGAGGCAGGTTGACACTCGTGAAAATATGGGCAATGTCAAAATATTTCTCAGACACAATGCCAATACCAATTTCTACTTTCAATCTCAACATAATCATCACGCTTGGAAACTAAATATGCCGAGGGTAGTTTTGAAGAAGCAGAGACAAAGTATCAGGAATTGCTATGTAGAATTGAAATCTGCTTTTTCTGATAGTAAACCTGATAATTTGGAATCAATAATTTATTACAAGCTATCCAATATTTTCGACATATGTGAGTGAAACCCCAGCGTATCGTTCACATAGATTACTAAGAACTTTGTAAATTGATTCAGTTCTTTTGAAGTGACACAGGTGTTTTGGTGCTACTGCATTTTCATACTGAAGTATTTAAAGTTGTGCAAAAAGGCATTCAAATGTATTCTGTGAACTCTCTTGAGAATCTAGAAGTAGGGAATTCTATAGGTTTGTCTGTTCGTTCAGAAGCTTAACTGCAGGGTTAGCCGGGTACTTTTTTTACTTTTTTTCGAATGAACTATCACAAAGTAAAGGCCTGCTCTATCCATTATTTTTCAGAAAAATTTCAACACTCAATTTTTGGTTTCCATACAAGAAAATAGCATTACTGAATCTTCCAACCATGTTTATATACGTGAAATATATCCAGTGTTAACAGAGAAAAAAGTTTCTTCAATATTTGCCAGTTCTTTGGAATTATTGAATTCACATAATATTTTTTCAAATTCATTATTTTCCCAAGGTAAATTCACATTTTGAAAAATACGTAACAAGTACGACCTCTATGTAGAGAGGACAACCTTGTGTAGTTATCTGACAGGAAAATGATTATTACCTGACATTTTCAAAATATACAGGGTGAAATGTATCAGAATGTCATCTCTCACTAGAGTCAGCACCTTGTCGCGGTGTGAGGGCTTGTAGTACTGCAATGAGTCCTGAACATTAGCGACTGGAACTCCGGTTCCTGGTAGGGTCACCACCCATGTTGAGAAGGTTGAAGATGAGCGGGAAACTAAGACTGACCAAGAATTCACATGGCAGGACCAAACCCAAGTCCTGTCATTCCTCACCAATGGTAGCAGACCAAGGCAGACATGCCGTATCTGCTCCCATCCTCCCACTCCTGACTTGTTAGGAGATATCCTTTTTGTCTCCAAAAACCTACCTCCCACCCCCTTTCTTCCCATCTATCTTCCCGTCTTAGTCTCCTGTCCCGGCTGTAGTCTCGTGGCCAAGGGATTGCACCAGGAAAAACGATGCCAGATGGAACCCCGAGCATACCTTGGGACCATTCTGTTATACCAACGCTTCCTGGCTGGCTGTGGTCATGTCTCGCGGGCCAGCGAGGTGAGGGTGGTCTTGGCTTAAAAACCTGGACCGAGAGGAAACAACCTCATCAAAAATTCTAAATCCAAAGCGGGAAACCAGGCTGAGGGATGCGTGGCTAGATAGAAGACTAGTCTCTACTGCTTTCGACCTTTGAGCACCGGGGGGAACTCCATTGTATAAACCCCTCACCTCTGCAAGCGGGGCTCTGCAGAGGTGGACCGATATTCCCTAGCTTCTCGTGGGACCGATTATGGAAAAGCAAAAGGAAAAATAAAAAACCACCTGAAAAGGAGCGGAGACAACCTCCGCCTCCACATCCGGGCACCCTGAAAAGAGGGAGGTCAGACGACCAAGAAATCGCCTGCCATTTGAGTTGCCTAAACTAGGTCAACCAGGTGGCAGAGACGATCCACTGAGGAAAGGGCTCAGTGAAGCAGGAGTGCGGAAGTACCTGTGACTCCTCCACCAAGGGCTAGAACCTGGGGAGGCTAGGAAGCAGGCTCTTCAGCGCCCACACCCGGAGGATACTCCGACGGGGAAAAGTCAAGGCAAAAGAGGTCCGGAGCAGATCACACCTCCTTCGCGACCTCTGCCGAAAAAGCAGAAGACGGCTGCAGCTAAAACCGGGCAAGTCACTGGTTATGCAGCAGCTGTCAAATCAGGGTTGTCAGCATTCAGGGTAGGAATAGTCCCCAAGGAATACCCTAGGGTTATCATGAGTGCTGAACAACTCTCCACTTTGGAAAACGCCCTGGTAGAGGAAATGTGCCAAGGGAAAGGAAAAGGTATACACTTCTCTGGCGTCCATTTCCGTAGTGGAATGATGCTAGTGGAGTGTGGATCTGAACAGTCGGCGGACTGGCTCATGAAGTCGGTACCGCAATTGAAATCTTGGGAAGGACCAGAGTTGGTGGCACTTAGTGGAGACGACATCCCAAGTCCCACAAAAATAACAGTATTCTTCCCAAGAAGGTTTGACATGGCACCGGAGAAGATCCTCCGACTTGTCGACTTTCAGAACTCCAACATTAACACTGGAGCGTGGAGAGTGCTGAACTCGAAGAAGGAGGGCAAAGGAACCATCCTCTCGATTGGGATCGATCCCCATTCTGAGGAAGTCCTGAGGAAGGAGGGATGCCACCTGAACTTCAGGTTTGGGCGCATCCCTGTCTCGGGACTTGGACAGAAAAGCGACCCTGTGGAAGGGTCGGAGATGGTGGAGACGACCTCCACATCCCAGTGCATCTGCATCGGCTCTGCTGGGGCTCCTGAAGAGACAGAGACTTCCTCTGCATCTCGGGAGGCTGAGCGGGGCTGTTCGGTGGCCAGAGATTTGAAAGAGACTTCCTCGAGTACCCCTCAGATGGAACTCGAGGAAGAACGGGTGGAGAAGAAGGAGGGGTCAAGCATTCCATAAAACAAGCCTTCCTCTTCACCAAGGTTGCACAAGTGAACCTGCATCATGCGAGGGGTTCCTCAGCCGTGATTGCAAGGTTGTTTGAGAGGCTGCAATTAGGCATTGCTCTGATCCAGGAACCCTGGATCAACAAAGAAGGCCAAATCAAAGGTTTGGCAACAAAGGAATCAAATTTGATCTATGATATGAGGCAAGAAGCTCCACGTGCTTGTATTCTCATAAACAAAAATATTAAATATATTTGTGTTTCAGAATATATGTCTCGGGATTTAATACCAATCATGGTTCACCTCAATGTTGGGGGGTTGACCGAGACATCATCATTGCATCCGCATACTTCGCTGGAGACGGGCCAATAACACCGCCAGAGGAGGTACAGGAACTAGTACGTTACTGCAAAAGCAAACGCCTTCCAATTATAATTGGTTGTGATGCAAACGCGCATAATACTGTCAGGGGAAGCACCAACAATAACCTTAGAGGTGAGTACCTACTTGAATATCTTGTAGCTAGTGACCTCGAGATCATCAATGTTGGGACTACTCCAACATTCGTCACGAGAGCAAGGAAAGAGGTCCTGGACGTAACAATAGTAAATTCTGCGGCCAGGAAAAACATTACTTATTGGAGGGTGAGGGTGATGGACGAACCATCACTCTCTGATCATAGGATCATTGAGTTTAGGGTGGAGGGAGATAACACCTATTCCCCTGCGACTCGAAATCCTAGAAAGACAGATTGGATCCTTTACAAAAACCATCTAAAAAAAAATCTAGAACAAATCGATGCGGATGACCGTCATTTCGATTTGAACTCAAGGGTAGAGCAGGTTAGTAGGAGGCGTTCGACTCCAGCTGTCCGCTCACCAAAGCTAAACCAAGTAAGGATGCACCTTGGTGGAACGAGAACCTGTCAAACCTCCGAAAGGAGGTCCGTCGGCTCTTTAATAGGGCAAGACGGAATAACATTTGGCAGGAGTACACCGAGAAACTTACACAGTATAATAAAGAAATAAGGAAGGCCAAAAGGCTTAACTTTCAAGCTTTTTGTGAAAATATCACTTCCACTCCCATCGCAGCCAGACTTCAAAAAGTCATGGCAAAGGGGGGCACCAACCCCATACTGTCACTTAAAAAGCCAGACGGGTCACACACTGAGGGAGAAGAAGAACGATCGATTCTTCTTCTCAAAACACATTTTCCAGGTAGTGAACCCATTAGCAGTATTGAAACAGCAACCGAGTTCACCAAAAAATCCGGCAAGGATGATTGGGATATTGCTAGAAAGATATTTACAAGACAACGACTGGAATGGGCAATTAGTACTTTCCAGCCGTATAAATCACCAGGAGTAGATGGTGTGTTTTCTGTACTCCTTCAGAAGGGAGCGGAAGAAATTCTTCCCCATCTGCTGAAAATCACAAGAAGCAGCATAGCACTGGGTCAAATACCTGATAATTGGAAAAGGGCAAAAGTAACCTTTATCCCAAAGACAGGAAAAAAAGACTGGACTGATCCCAGATCCTTCAGGCCCATTTGCCTAACTTCGTTTTTGCTCAAAACGATGGAGAAGGTAGTAGATAACTACATAAGAACGGAGAATCTGGAGAAGAAGCCACTTCACAACTGTCAGCATGCGTACAGAGCAGGACGTTCTACGGAAACTGCTCTGTATGGGCTGACTGAAGGCATCCAGAATTCTCTGAACAATAAAGAAATCGCATTGTGCGCTTTCCTAGATATATCTGGGTCCTTTGACAACACAACACATGTATCTGTCAAAGAGGCACTTGTAAGGCGAGGAGTAAACGATACCATTATAAAATGGTTGTGTAAGGTGCTCTCGACGAGGACAGCTGAGACATTGGTGGGCAGTCAGACCATCTCTGTTAAAACTACTCACGGAACACCTCAAGGAGGAGTATTATCCCCCCTCCTATGGAGCCTGGTAGTGGATGAACTATTGCACAGGCTTACGGAGCTTGGCTTCGAATGCATAGGATATGCCGATGACATAGTCCTAATAGTAAGAGGCAAATTCGAGGATGTCCTCTGTGAGTTGTTGCAGAGGGGCCTCAGAATTATTGAGCAGTGGTGCTTATCAGTGGGTCTCAAAATCAACCCAGCAAAGACCACAGTAATTCCCTTTACTCGGAAGAGAAACCTTCCAGCTATGAAGTCCATTTCGGTAAATGGAGTTGTTGTAGGATGGAAGTCAAATATCTGGGAATCATCCTAGATAGTAAGCTTCTGTGGAATGAGCATGTTAAAATTACTGCTAGTAAAGCGATAAGGGCTTTAATGGTGTGCAAAAGACTATCCGGCAAAACTTGGGAGTGTAACCCTAAAATACTGAGATGGATGTACATCATGATTGTAAGACCGATAATAACATACGGGGCAGTAGTTTGGTTTGCTAAAGCAGGGCAGACAAGCACGAGGAAAATACTCGACAAGGTACAAAGGCTTGCCTGTGTTTGCATCACTGGGGCTATGAGAACATGCCCGACTAGAGCACTTGAGGTCATCATAGATCTCAGTCCTCTACATCTAGTGATCAGAAGGGTAGCCCATGAAGCTATCCTTAGAATCTCTAGGGAAGGTACAGGGAATGAGAGAATCAAAAGTCAGAGAGCCTGGTCCTCCCTGAACAAGTACATCTCATTAGCGAACCTACCTAGCGATGTTATGATTAAAAAAGTAAGCATCGAGAAGAACTTTGACTCAATGCTGTGTAAAAGGGAAGAATGGGAAAAGGAATACACTACCCAAAAACTCAAAGCAAATACCGTTAAATGGTATACAGATGGTTCTAAAACCACGACGGGGGCCGGCGCTGGAGTATATGGGCCTAGAACTAAATGTACACTATCGCTAGGCTCCTACTCGAGTGTTTTTCAGGCAGAAATACTTGCTATCGAAAGATGCATAGACATAAACCTGGAAAGAAACTATCAAGGGTGTGACATAGTGATCCATTCTGATAGTCAGGCTGCTATTAAAGCACTGAACTCCCATGTCATCGACTCAAAGCTGATATGGGAATGCCGAAGGAAACTCAATGAAGTAGGCAAGAATAACAAGGTCTCCTTAGTCTGGGTTCCTGGGCACTCAGGAATCAAAGGAAATGAAGAGGCAAACACTCTAGCCAGAAAGGGAGCACAAACGCTACCTACTGGCCCAGAACCTTTCTGTGGTATAGGCAAATGTACCTTTAAGAAAGAGTTTTTGGAGAAAGAAGGAAATGAAAGAGGGGCACCGTGGAGGAATTCTCCAGGAATGGAACACTCTAAAAAGTTCCTTCGGAACTTTGAAATTGCTAGATCCAAAAATCATCTGGAACTCAGTAAGAATAAGTTACGCCTCCTCACTGGTTTCCTCACAGGACACTGTCGCCTAAGGAAGCACATGGTGAGAATGGGCTTATCAGAAACTGACGAGTGCAGATTTTGTGGGGAGGAGGAGGAAACCCCTGTTCACCTGATCACAGAATGCCTCGCCATTGTGAGCCTGCGCAAAAGATACCTTGGACAGGAGCATTATAGGAGGAATGAGAACTTAGCCTCCTTGAAGCCCTCACAGATATCAGAATTCATCAGAGCTCTTGAGCTGGAGGGCGAGCTGTAGGTTGCGAAAACAGCTCTGACAAGGGGGCACAATAGACCTTAAGGTCGCAGTGGAACGTAACCCCTTACCAACTATCAATTATCAGAATGTCATGGTTAACTGGGATAGTTTATAAAACTGAATGGAGTATAACAAAGAACAAGTGGTGCACGAGGACGATAATGAACCTTCATAAAACTCTTAAGGGTGGTCTCCGCTTCTGAAGTGAAAGGTTCAGCAACAATATTCACTATGACTTAAAGTTCTTCATATATGGAACACCCCCAATAGTAAGATTGATAGACCTTTGATCCTTACTTTTACGACCTTTCGCTAATTTCACAATATGGAAATGGAATTTTCTACTCCTAATTAGTGAATTGTATACGAACGTTAAGCTTCTTCATATGAGGCATCAGATTACAATGTAACCAATGCCATCTGGTCGGAATTAATGGGTAACTCAAGTGAAAGAACTCGATGATCGCTGATATGAGCCTCGATACGAGAGCACAGATGAAAACCTCAGGAAAAACTCTGTCTCCTTATATTTGTGTAATGAAATTGTTGTTTTTTATTGGCATATTATGATTGGTGTCGAAAACTAAGGAAAACGGTAACATAATGAAATACAATATATAAGTAATACTGGACATGGTGTTTCATATTTTATTTCTCGTTTGAAAATCATCCGTAGCATCTATTCTATATTATATGTCAAAATTTTACCACGTGTACTTCACCAAAACTCGATTATAAACGAACTAAGGTGGTATAGACTTGCTAGCAAGCTTGCGAAATTATGCATAGAACAAGATTGTCAACAAGTTTCACATCATCTTTTTTTTCTGATAAATGAAATGCGGTAAAAACACAAAAATCTTTATAAGTTCAGGAACTAAATGACATTTGATATACTGACTCTATAAAATTTTTGTTTCATTTCCAACATTAAATTTGAACGAGTGTACTTGATGGAAGCTGTCAATACAATAATTAAAATACAGATTCTTCTGTAATACCATTACCTAATATCTTCTGATATTGATATCTCACGTGACTTGTTGTTGCCTCTTAACATTGACAAATTCTGTGTATTACATATGGATAAAAACAACACACACCTCCCTTACATCAGCGGGCACCAGCTGAAATCGGTTTCAATCCATAGAGACCTTGGGGTTACAATTAATTCTGATCTAACCTGGTCAGATCACATTTCAAATGTTGTTGCAAGAGCGAAACAAATGATTTTCCTTCTCGGTAAGGCTTTCAGGGGTTCTGATGTCACCACACACCGTTTTATCTATAAGACTTATATACGCCGAATTATGGAGTATGCTGGAGAGGTTTGGTGGCCGTCGTCCAGGTTGAATAAAAATTTACTAGAATCCATTCAACAAAAGGCTACTCGTCTGCCCTTTGGTTACCCTTGGCCATCTTATGGAGAACGTTTGAGCATGTCTGTAATTCCCACCTTCACCGACCGCCGTGACCGAGGTGACCTTATATTTGCCTTCAAGGCTCTAACTGACCAGTTTGGCGAAGATACAAAGAATATGTTTCAATTGAATAAGAACAGCTTAAGAGGGCAGCGTTTCAAGCTGTCGAAATAACCTTTCCAGACGACTCAACGACAGATTTTCCTTCCAAACAGAATATACAAACTGTGAAATCAGCCACCATCTCAAGTTGTTGAAGCATCTTCTGTCAATGCGTTCAAAAACAGATTCGATGAATGGCAGGCCTCTCGCCACTGAATTGGACAATATATGTGTATATATACTTTTCTTTATTTCCTTTTCACTAGTCTTCATTTCATGTATTGTTTTCATGGATTATCTTCCATTTTCACATATCTTCCTTATTGTTTGTGGGATTATAGTTGTGACCTCAACCCTTGTTGTTAGTCAAATAAATAAATGAATAATTACTTTTATTGTCTTCGACGTATCACGTCTTGAATGTCAAATTTAATTTTATATCAACTGGTATGTAATAATTGAAGTCAAAAACTTGGGAAACGGTAACATAGTAGAATATAAGCCAAAATAATACTAGACACGTAGTTTCATCTTTCACATTTCGATTCAGAATCATCAGAAGCATCTATTCTATTTTCTTATTCTATTTGTCAAAATCTTACCACGTATATTTCACCTCGATTACAAACGAAATAAGGTGGGATAGACTTGCTGGCAAGCTTTTTGGTTTATTATTTGATAAAATCAAATAATAAACCTTAGTGATCGACCAACAAAAAAAAATTTTATCCGGATGATTTCCGACCAGTGGTTCCTGAAATATGAAGAAAAACGCTGCAAATTTTCAATAATATCGAAAATGAATCATTGCATTCGGTTCTGAGTTGTTTAAGATATCAATGGCATATTGGGTTATTTAACTGAGAAAATAATAAACCCTTGTGTAAAATTTGCAGTGTTTTGAATTGTGCATAGAACAATATTGTCAACAAGTATTTTTTCTGTATGGTATTTTATTATGTAACCATCCTCCTAATTGTTTGACTTGAACTATTTGTGCCAGTTGATATAAAAATCAAATTCGTCATTCAAGACAAGGAACGTCGAAGACAGTTAAAGTATATCGAGAGAAATCAATTTCGAAAGATCTCATTCAAAAGTATTACAGAACAATCTGTATTTTTACGCGTTTGTTCTGGGGAACAGCGCGTAATCATTTCGTCACGATGTCTGACTTTTTCGAATTTTGAGCCGAAATTGGTCTCAAACGATTAGGTTGGACTCACTGATGAAGAATTCGTGGTCAAAATTGATTCTGTCCGGCCGGCCGTGTGCGCTGTAGCTTTCGAAAGGAAAGACCTAGAGTCTTGAAATGTTCAGGTTTGGTTAAGATCGTGAAAAGCTCGGTTAGGTTCGTTAATTGGCCAATTCTGCCGAATGGTTTTTGTGCTACATTTATCATGAAATGATCGATACATGATCGAAATGAAACTTGGTTGGAAGATGAACAGTGTCAAAAAGAAAAATTATCCATGGGAAAATTCGAAAAAAAAAATTTTTTTTTTTGAAAATTTTTATATCTCATTGAAATTTCAATGAAACTTCCAAGTCATCATTTCGCAATGTGGACAAGCGCGTAAAAGCTGCTGACTTCACGTCAGTGCTTTTTGATCATTTTTAATGATCAAACGCATTAAGTTCAAATCATCAATTCCACTCCAACTGATAACGCGTTGATATTCTCTTCAGAGTCAGCTTTATCCGATATAAGTTGAAAAATATGAATAACCGATGCACAGGAAAGATGAGAAATGAACAAGCCACATAAAGAGACTTCTTCAAATAGTGAAAATTATTTCTCATCGAAATAGATTCAATTTTAATATAGAATACAGACATATAAAAGCAGGAGAATCGAACTTAAATTATTCATCACAATGAATATGAATGAATATTCTATGCTGAGATCGCGTAGAAGCAATACATTGTTGTACGCTCCAAAACGGAGACAACCTGTTATGTGATTATTATTGAATAAAGAGTCTTCATTGAGAGCAACTCTGGAATTATGTTTCATTATCAAATGTATAAACAACATGGTGTCAGGTCTAAAAGTCAGAAAATAAAGGAATTTTCTATTCAAGCTGAAAAGCTTGCAATTATGCTACATAATATTGGACCAGATAGTTTGAAAATTTTTAATTCGTTCTATCAAAATTATTCACAAATTATTTCGTTCCGTAAGGATTTCTGGCAGTCAAAACATATTTTTTTCTCAAGAAACCAAACAATATCTGAAATAATCGACGGGTTTGTTACGAGTCCTAGAAATATTTCAAATGGATGCGAATTTCGAAGTCTACGTTATTCTCTTAACCAAAACATATTTATCTCCAATATGGGATAGCAGAATTTGTAACATAATGGAACATCCACTATATTTAAACAAATCGAGAACGGTTACGAAGACTAGGATTTCGTCCCGAGAAAACAATTTCATTTTAGAAGCGGAACTCACTGCTACTGCACTAAATCACACATGATGGAAGTCGTCTTAGGTTCACTTCAAAATAGAAGAAAGTTCACATCCCGAAGGTTTCGAAAGAAAAGCCCTTAAGAAAAGAAACACTATAAGGATGGTATCTATTCATCCTGCTATCATCTACATAAGGAAATAGAACTGAGCTCATACGGAAATTATTGTCAATGTAGATGTTTTCTGCAAACGCAATATTCTGAATACATATCTATAACAGCCTGATAAAAGTAAGAACTCTCAGGTGGGAAGTTGTCACTTTTTCATCTTTTAAACAGGACAATGAGACTCTGCACTAGGCTCATTCTGAAACTAGTGGAAATGAAAGTTTAGTCCGAGAACTCATATTTTGAACACAAGCCGAAAAACGGAGACAGAAGCTAAAATCACTTTGAGGTTTGTGTTCATCCTGTTATTCTCTACGTAGGAAATTCCCATAACAGCCCTATAGAAGCAAAAAAACCATACAGGTATTCAACCTGTTATCCTCTACGTAGTGATATAAGACTTAGCTCATTCGAAAGCTGTTGTCAATGCAGATGATCAAGGATTTATTTTGAACAAATTTCGATAACAGCAGCACAAAACCAAATCTCACTTTAGGGGTGATGTTTACCTTCTAAATCTTCTCGAATGAATCCCAGAAGATACTTGATCGCAAGCTATAATCAATGCAGCTGTTTTCCTTGAACAAATATTTTGAACAGATCGTGATAACATAACAATGCAGAAGATTTCGCGAATTCTCATCTTGAACAAACTCCAATATTAGATAAATAGAAACAAAAATCACCTTAAGGGTGGTGCTCACCCTTTTCCCCTTGATGTATGAACCTGAGCTCTTTGTTAATGCAGATTTTTTCCACAAACTGATGGATCGAACAAATTGCGATAAGAGCCCTGTAAAAGAATTCTAGGAAAGTACTGACGTGAAGTCTGCAGCTTTTACGAGCATGATCAAATGCCTTGATAGAGCGGTCATCTTTTCACATTCTGACTTCTGAAAACGCATAATTTTTCAATCGAGTAGAGGATAGTGGGGCAATGTGAAAAAGCTAACAAACAAATTGAGAGACTCAAAAATGGTTGGATTTAAATTTTCGAGTTCAGATATAGTTATGTCTAAAAACAGTTCATCCTTCTATTTTTCATCGTTTATCCGCTCGAAAAATACTGGGGAAAAAAAGATAAAATTGAATGAACTCGTGGAACCTCAAAATTTCACTTTGCCCCGATCCTTGGGGTAAAGTGAAATAATGAAAATAATCCCTCACTAACGTTCATATTCAGAAAATATTATGTTCTGCTGTTGAAATGGTGCTAAGTGTGTACAACAAATCCAAAAAATCTAAACTTTAACTGCTTTCCAATCATTTATTCGACTTAAAAAACACTGAAATGAGTGGGGCAGAGAAGTATAGCATATAAAATTCATAAATAATGCTTAAAAATAGAAATACTTGAAAAAATTAATACAGTTCCGAAACAGAAGAGAGAAAATTGTCCTTGAAAAAAATTAAATAAATTGAATTTTTCTATATCGAAGTGGAAGATAAATAATATTTCACTTTTCCCCATACATGCAAATTTCACATTGCCCCAAATGTTCAAAACCAAAAAAAATTTCTAGTTCCTTAAAGTGTGTTCATTATTGTTATATTTTATTAAAAAAATAAGCTACCCATATATTAGCTCTTCTACGAACAAAATTGTATCGCTGCGATGGTGGTAGCAAACAAAAATTTAACATTTAACTTACCCCGCTATTTCACTTTACCCCACTCTCCCCTACTAGTTTTCAATTCGATCCAATCTGTATTTTTTGGAAAAACTGGGAAAATTTTGAAAAGGTGTATCTACGGAATAATTGGGTAGATTTTACTGATTCGCGAATTTTGCCATTGTAAGTAAGCCCCAAACTTATTACACAAACATTGAGTTTCTAAGTTGTTTCTCCTGGAATTTATCTTGTTTACGGTCGACATAACAGCCCATCGTAAACACAATAGCTTCCTAAACGAACAACTGGAAAACTCGTAATTTGTAGTGTAGGTTTGGAACGTAACAACTAAAGCTGAATTCGAGAATAGGTGGAATCCACCTAAAGATTACGAGGATATACACTTCAAAAATTTTATTTTCCCAATATTTATAAGAAAACAGATTGAATTGAATTGAAACCCAATACTTGATTAAAAATTATAGCTTGGAGATTTATTCAAAATTTCATGAGGATCATGAAATAAAGAAAAGAATATCGCTTTCCATCAAAAGGTTGAGGTGCGTTTGGCGGGGTCAAGACATGAACTGGTGACTGCTTTGGCAACGAAATGGAACAAGCGCTTAAACGGTCCAGAACTCACGACAGTGCTTTCCTAGATTTTCATTTATTCGTGTTCGTATTTGGGGTGATTTGCCAGGGTGTCTCGAATGAACTAATCCAATTCTATCCGACTTTTGAGGGACATTTATATTTGTCCACTTTTCCCAATATAATCATTTTATTCAAATTCTGATTACTTTTTTCAGATCGTCAAATCTCTGTATTCATTAGCTGCAGTTCTTGCACGGTTCGTCTCAACAAATGAAGAGGCACCTTAGAAGCAGGAAGAAAATAATTGAACAGTACCTTGAGGCATGTGAATTAATTAAATGAAAATTAAAATGAAAGTTCTGAGGAGGAAACACTTTGACTGAATGAATATACAGATAAAACATCGGTATGTTTCAATTGCAATCCCTCTTTCTCAATGCAGTAGTAGTCAATCTTGCAACGTTCGATAAGATAGATCTGATTGCAATCATCATGATGATTATGAGGAACTTTTCAGAAAAAACTGTCGTGCTTGATTAATTTCTATGTGATTCAATAACTCAAATCAAAATCGCCTGGATTCTACTGTAATCAAGAGTTTTTATACTTAGAAGTGTCGAAAAAAAATTTAACATCGTTTTTATTTTTCATGCATATAACAGTATTCATTGCAGAATGGGAAGGGCAACACTGTTTCATATCGGTGGTGAGCACACAGGATGGCGATATGAAAAATTTCATCGATATGTCCCATCGCAATTCTATCACAAGTACCTACCCTTTATGTATATGTTTACATTCTTACGTGGAAAAAATTCACTCGAAAACAAAATGCGATAGGACCGACTTCAATTTCTGAGCTTAATTTTCATTAAATTCATCGAGTGTTTTATAATTGGACGTATAATAAATAATTTGAAATTCACATTCAAAACTAGATAGCATAAAAAAATAAAGGGATGAACCCTATTCATATCAATATTTAATTGTAATTTTCATTGAAATATATTATGCATACAATTTTTCTGAGTATTTGATTGAATAATATCAAACTGAATGCCAAAGTCGTGTATTTTTGGATACTGTACGTCTTAATATCTGGCCTTAAACATGAAAACTACAGAAGGAGAAATAATGAGACTTGAAGAATGAACAGTATATTATGTTCACTTTCAGATTTCTTAGACGAAATGACCTCTTTATGCACATTTCAAAAGTTTAGCGGTACAGAGCCTTCTTCTGCCATTTCGCAACACCACAAAACCCTACTGTTTGGTCTTGGCTTATTTGATCTTTCGGAGAACGTGAATCTACCGCTAAAGCTACTATATTATTATACTGTGGAAACTACGCAGGGTTGCTCAAAAAGTGCTTTTTAAATATGAAATTTCTGTCTTTAGGGGCTATATATCAAACTAATCCACCTTTTTAGTAAGCCTGAATTCATAACTATCAGCCCAAACCAATGTTACACCCAGGAAAAATCATATAATAATAATAATAATAATAACAGCCTTTTATTTCACAATCACCTTACATATACCATGTACACAAAAGTGAAATGAAACAACGTCAATAAAAAGGGTCTTTCTACAGTTCAAAAACTTTTCTAAACTGTAGGGCTCCAAATTCATAGAGTATTCAAATAATTATTTTTTAAATGTCATGATATTACTCAGGGCCGTATTTATAGTTGTTCCTTGAGGCTTCCTTATACTGAAGGCCGCCTTGAATTTGCTTTTCTATGGAAACAAATACAAGTTTGTTTGCATAGAAACATAGAAAAGCAAATTCAGGGCGGCCTTCAGTAAGGAAGCCTCAAGGAACAACTATAAATACGGCCCTCAAAGTTTTTATTCTATTTGGTAGTGAATTATACACATTTAAGCATCTATATTCCATCTGCCTCTGAGATGTTGTTAACCTATATTTTGGGTAGATGTAATCCATATTTCTTGTTTCATGAAAAGTTTTCTTATTTTTATATTTCTTGAATAGTTCTCCTTTATTCTTAACAAAAAGTGCTCATTCTTGGACATATACAGCATAAATTGTCAATATTCCCATTTTCTTAAAAATGCTTGTGCATGATTCATTATATCTCATGATATTAATAATTCGAACACTTTTTTTCTGTATTACAAAGAGTGGTTTTATGTCTCCTGATCCATAGAATGTTATTCTTTTCTAGAACTTTTAGCAAAATATCAAACAAAACATATCTTTGTTCCCTATTTTCCGATAGTTCAAAAATGAGAGAATGACTACTGTGGAATAACCGAGGCCCTGAAGCAGTAGTCTAAGGAAACTTGTCCATTAGATAGGTGACTGTGCCTTTTTTTACTGGTAAGCTTTGTTCATCGACGTCATTTTGATGCTTTTAATTTTCATGATTTTGAAAGATGTACTTTGGCGAAGTCAGCGATACTTCTCTGGAAACGTTCAACAATTATAATAATAATAATAATAATGATCTTCATTCATCCCCTAAGACATTCGAATGTATGAGACTAGTCCAAAGTAAATAGTATTACAAATGAACTAACAAAACAACAAGAGAACGAATCATCAAGTCCCAAGGAATCATTCAAGTATTCAATCAGACTATAATAGCCTTTAATACACAACATAGATTTTATTTTCCTCTTGAAACAGACAAAATTCATAATGTTAAACAATTATGGTAACTTATTGTATATTTTAATACCCTGGTAAGTCGATGAATGCATATAAGTTCGATGCTTATAAAGGGAGTGACAGAATTTCCTCATTTTACGTATTTTAAGAGCGATGACTAGACGACATCTCCGGAGTTTTTACATTATGTCTGATCAAAAGCAGTGACTTATGAATATAAATGCATGGAACTGTTGAAATTCTATTCCCAACAAAAGGAGACCTGCATGAGGACCTCGAGTCAACACAGAAGATCAAGCGCAGAACCCTCTTTTGAGCAACAAATATTCTATTTACATCAATGGAATTACCTCACAGTAAAATATTGTAAGAAATATGACTAAAAACCAAACAATCATACAAATTAGGAAGGCATTCAGTAGGAAAACAATTTTCAGCCTGATATATTGCATAATAGGATGAATTTAATTTCTTGCTCAGTACATCAATGTGAAGATTCCACTTAAGGTATTCGTCACTATATTCAATATATATACCTAAAAATTTGATACATTCATCAGATTTTTTCGAAGTATCAGAATGGGTGATATTCAAAGGATTATGCCCAATATTTTGTTGCTAAAATAATTATATTTAGTTTTTCCAACATTCAGTAAGAGTGCGGTTTTCCGACACCAATCCATGAACTTTTGAATAAGGCTCTTACAGGCCTCTTAAAGTTCGTCAATATCCGAGGCAGTAATTGCAACAGGAAAATCATCAGCAAAAATTAACACCAACAAATATTCTGGTAAATCATCAATAATTTGGAAGTGGACCCAGGACAGAACCCTGGGGTACTCCAGACGTAATGTCCTACTTGCTACTGAAAACATTTTGATTTTGACTCTCATGGTCCTATCAAAAACGAAACTACACAGCCAGTAGAGAAATATACCTTTAAAATCCAGATTTTTAGATTTCTCCCTCATGAACATGAACGAAAGAACATCGAATGCACTAGAAAGGTCGAAAATAATGCCTGATACAAATCGACCTTCGTCCAGACCTTATATACGAATTCAGTTAATGTAAATGCCGCAGTCTCAGTAGAACGACCAGGCCTGAATCCTTGCTGGGAGTAAGAAATAACACGGTATTTATCCAATAACTGACTCATTATTTTAGAACAATATTTTAAATTACCTTTGAAAATAAGTTCATCACAGGTGGTAGTCAGAAATATTGTGAACATCATTTTATATTTGAGGAAATATCAACTTCACCTTCACGTTCATGACCCGCCTCATGTTCAACTATATTCCAAAGTGCCTTATTTTCATTATCAGACTCAATCAGATATTACTGATAATGAAGATACTTAGTTCTCCAAAGCGACAAATGGTACTCAGTTTTAACTTTCCGATAAATTTCAAGAGACTGAAGAGATTTAATATTTACATGAAGCCAGTAGAGGCTGTTAAATTTGCACTAGCTTGTATGAGTTCATTATTTACCCAAAAATTTTTTTAAATAATTTTAACCACTGACTTTTTCAACAGGAAAAAATTCCCTCATTAGGGACTGAATTTTATGTACAAAAATCTAAAAACCCGTGTTCACATCAACGCAATTATACAATTTCTCAATACTCAAATCGCATAGACTTGATGTGAAGACATCCAGATTATTGTCGTTAATAACCTGAATAGTCTTAGTATGTTTTATATGTTATGTTAGTATATTTTTTTTAATTTTCATTTCAGTGTTACAGTTTTCAAGAACAAACATTCCTATAGATTCCTCCTTGTTCGCTAAAATTTCATTCCGAGTTTCCCTCTCGATTTCAGAATTAGTTTTCCACTGCTTTCCTTATTTATTCAATGAAAAAATGTTAGATGGTGTATGTGATATCATCTCTTGAAATAATTTTTTTTTTGTGGCGCGCATCTGTTCTCCACACTTTATTCATTCTGATTACCTCTCTGAGAGATAGACAATTTTGATTAACCTTGCCTTTATGATTGAGTTTTTCGACCGGATTTATTTTTCTCAGAAAGAAACAAAAACTGCTAAATATGGTAATTTCACTTGACCCTAAAGGAAGTGGAATTATCTTTCAATTTGATTGGATCTAAACATCAAAGGAAAATCTTCTTAACAGAAAGCCTGCACAACATCTCATGATGTCGAACTCTCATAAACTTGAAAATCATTTGCAGAGGCCCAGACAGCACCAGATATTCCTAGAATATTCCATGATTATACGTTTTGGCATTTTCGAATATCCTATGAATGTGCGCCTGGGAATATCTCAGATATTCAGTAAAGAATACTCCTGGAATATTTCGAATTTACATAGAACGTACCGAGATTATTCTTCATAGGATATTCCCAGAATATTCGGGAAATAACATTCTAGGGATATTCTGGATATTCATTGAATATCCTAGGCATATTCTAAACGGCATATTCGTATAAAATCTCAGGAGGATATTTATAGAATGTATCTATATTATTCAGAATGTCCTAGAGATATTCTACGAATATCTTAAAACTGACCATTTGAACATTCGGGGAATATAGTTCAAGGCTCATATATATGCATTTTTATGTATTGTATAATATTGCATTGTCAGGAAAATAGATTATGATTTATATGGGTCTGGGTTCTGAGGCGTGAAATGAAATTTATTTGCGAGGCATCGCACCCTGAAGGACAATATTAAGAAACGATTATGATAGATGGTTTGGTGCAAAAGTTGGTTTTTCTTAATTGATAGTAAAAGAATGAGAAAAAAATCACTCTCACGCCTTCGGATCTACACCCATTATAACTTTTGGTTGATGTACAAAACTTCAACATTTGTTATCAGCTGGATAGGAAATGAGAATAAAAAAAAAGAAAGTTTTGAATAAACTGAGATATTTATTCAAAAATAAAATAAAGATAAATGAATCGGTTGCTGGAGGTGGTGCTGTGGGACCTGCCAAAACGCTGAAAAAAAGCAATTTTAATAGTTTTAATTGATCGAGGAATAATACGACATTGTAAATAGGTATCAGAATGTGAATACAAATGAAAATGTTTTTACACACCCTGAAAGTATTCAAGGAAAACTGCTCACCCGATTCTGCTCAGTTTCTCCTTGGCCTATGCGTGGAAGGTAGAGGTAGGTATTTCAATGTCCTCCATTTTGGCATGACTTCATAGTTGTACTGCCTCTGAAAATAAAGATAAACTGAATTTTACTAATTTACTCGTATGAAAGTAAACGCAGTTTCACTCTGATATCATTTATTGAGATGTTTACGTATCATCTCAACAGAATGCCAGTACCATACATACAGCGCTATATTGCTGTCCAATTCTTACTGAATCATTCTCTAGACGTCTAGACCTGTCTCTTGTCCCATCGTACGTCACTACGTCCTACCAACATCGCTATACGCTACTTGGCATCTGGTCACACTTTACAGGCAAAACCATTATAAATTCATAGGGGTGGACGTCTAGCAAAATAAACATTATTAACATAAGTTATTTCTGGAGAGAAAATGCCGCCCCCCTTCAAAAAAATCTTTATCTTTTACTCATTGTCGTCGTTCATGAACATCAAATGAAAAATAACAAGAAATAGAAATCTTTTGTAATGAAATGGAGTGTGTCCAGAACAAAGCTATACTTCACTGCTTCGCAAAATTCATTAAAGCATTATTCTTGGTCCACATGGATGAGTTTTTCAATAGAATAATCAATACTATAAAATCAGGAACGAAGTTTTGTTTATGAAAATATGATTTGAAATTCAAAATGGCCGTGAGAATAATGTTATAAAATTCACAAAATGCACAAAATCGAATCGGGAATGTCTCACTCTCAATTCCGTCTTTCGAATAAACGATTAGAAATGTATATAATCACACAGATTAATAACGAAGCTGTTAGCAACTCAGCTTAGAGATACGAGAGTAGGTTAGGAAACAAAGATGCAAACGATGTCGTGCAACTTGGCGGTGAAAAAATGTGAAATCCCATTGGCTGTTGGAATAAGGTGGCAGGAATTTCTAATTTTAAAAATGCACCTGAAAATTAAGAAGATTTGTTTGAATTTATAGTAATAATTTAATGAAATAAAAGCATAAGTGCTGAATATTATATGCATAATTCGATACAGTCACAATCTGCTTATTGCGGTCCGAAAATATTTTGAAAATTCATTTTCAACGTATAAATACGTCTTATGAAAATAATTGATATTCCATGCATATGTCAGATAGAATATTCCAGGAATATTATGTGTCGAATATTCTCCAGATGCCCCACGGGGAATATACAATTCGGAATGTTTTATGAATATTCTGGGAATGTTCTCTAGAAAATATTCTTTTTGGAACATTCATATCATATTCTTTTATGAATATCCTAGTAATATTCGAATTGAAATATTCCTGGAATATGCTTTATGGGATATAGATATTCTATGAATATTTTACGAATATTCGGAATATACATATCCCATTTTGCACATTTAGGGGATATTCCATGAATATCTAGTGCTGTCTTGGCGGCTTCTTGATTCCGTTATTCTTTACGTAATTTATTACTCATTATATCAACCCACAGGAAGAACTGTTGTTGAGGAAAGTACCAAATTTGGATTAGAAGAACCTGAACAATGGGAAAAATTCTTTTAGAACACCATCGAAGTTCTTTCATGTTGGAAACATAAGGTCAAATCATTCCTTTCGTATATTTCCTAGTTTCGTAAGAAATATTCATCGACATTGCCACCTATAACTCCGTTGGGAAAATTATAAGATAAATTATTATACTTGTTATCACTTCATTTTTGATTGATTACCACCCAGCAAACAATTTTGGTCGGCATTATGCCGGCTCATAATATGCTGGCCAGACTAGGCCGTAAAGACAAGATGCCTGTGACCATGACCGGTCCACTTCCATAAGGACACACCGGCCACCAGTAGGACCAATGCCTGTTGGCCGATATTACAGCACCTTTTGTATGATGGGCCTTTGAAGGCAAAACAGTGGCAATCATTGCTGGTCCATTGGAAACCCGGTATGTTACCAACTCTTGAGGGTTGGTATTGGCCCACTGAAGATTAATTGCAATCGTTTTGGTGCACTCTTGACAATATTAATTCATTCCTTGAAAAACCACGTTCATTTTGAGAATTAAGAGCTTCTTACGATTTTCTATTGATCAATTTTCTGTTCAGACTGGAGCTTAGTAGAAAGTATATCTTTAGATGATAATCAATATTGCATATCGTTCATGATGAACATGATTTAAACTTGAAATTATACTTTATTGTTACATCTTATTGTCATGAGGCTTCAGTGTCAACAGAAAGTTAATCAATATCAATACAGCCACAAACTCAAAAATGTCAAAATTAACATGTTTTTTGAGGAATAACTCTACCTAAAAAGTCAAACATACACCTTACCGATAGGTTTACAGACTTTTACAAAAAATAATTCAAGGTTTATGTTATCAAAATAGATATTTACATTTTTGACATATACCTATTTTGGGATAAAGAAAATTTTTTATGAGACTTTGTTAGAGGAACGTGTAACAGTTGAGAGTAAAAAAAACAGAAATATAGATATTCTGAAAATTTATGCTGATACAATGAACACTACTATCGGGAACATGAATTCCATCAATAGACGAAAAACGCAATATGAAAAACAAAATAGAATTTTCTAGAAAAAAAATATCACAATGCTATTTGTTTAAGCAACAGAATAAAATCTTTGGAAAAAGCACAACACAGTAAGAAATCATCAGAGTCTTTCAGAGGAACAGTCATCTTTTCCTATGTTCGTTAATCTCCTTTTCTTTCTATCGCCTTGTCTATCAGGGGCTGTTCAAAGCCAGATTTTCACTACCGAGGCAATTTCTGCCTCAGTTGCATTTCTCGTCAGGTTATTTTGTCGAAGACAAACTGAAAAGAAATAAACATATTAAGTTCAAGGCATGACTTACGAATAAAATACAAGATAGATAGACAAGTACATTCAAAGACTCAAACATCATGAAAATATGTTCACCAGAATGTGAACATTAATTGAAAATTAAAATTCAATATTTGTATACTGGAGTTAGTTGTCTAATAATTGTCCACATTATATTTTTTTGCCATTGTATGTCAAGCCAAAATAATAATATTGTTTCGATCCAACAGTGTCATAGTTTAATTTGGTAGGTGTTTTTAAAAGTGTACGAGCATCATTTGATAAATTTGTAACATCTGGCTTGCTGGCGAACCAAGATAAAAGTTCAGAGAGTGCCTTATGAGTAATATTGATTTCAAGAGACCATTTGACGAAAAAATCACTTGAACTTATTACATTGTCACGAACACTAGAACTGAAGAATTTGTATCACTAACTGAAGAATCTGTATCACTATCCGAAACCTCAGATAAATACTCATGAATTGTAGGTTCCGTTTCGCTAACAGAAGTTGATGGAATAGGCTGATTTACATACGAACGCAATTCTGGTCTAGAGGTATTATCAGAAATAGAACTTGTGCATTGACTTGACATTGCCTCATCACTTCCAGTGAGGGAAACATATTTTTACCTATCATTTCATACTTATGACTTCTCGAATAATTTTTGAACATGATTGCAAATTGCAACTCGCAAAAAGAGTTCTAAGGACTTTAAAGTAGAGTGAAATAATTTATAACCTCAAACTTTTGTCATGCAAACGAGGAATAAGATATGGATATTATAAGCACTTACCTCACTTCAGCTGAATCAGACATATTTTTCTTATAAATATTATTATCTGATAATTAAACAACAAGCACTTTAAATTGTTGGTAAACTTATCATAACATAACATTCAAATTAAAAACTTCGCCATTCTTCTTCTTCTTCCACATTCACCAAAGGAATGTTATGGGTCCGCACCAGCATGTACCCAGATTGGTTATTTACTATGTTCCAGCGTGTCTATTAATTTCCCACCCTACAACACCCACGAGGGGAAGAGGGATGTGGTCAGGTTATTTCGGTAATTTTGTCGTGTGTAGGATCAGACATATAAATGTTAGGATTATTTTTCAGTGGAAGAATAACTAGAGTACAAAATATTTCATTTAATTAAACTTAATTATACAGAACGTAGACAAACTGAAAAAAGTATTTATATTCATAACCTTATTTTCTCAACTAGCGTCACAAGCATAGAATATGCTATATGACATTGTCATTTAATGTTCTTCTTCCTATCCTCAACACTCCCCCTCGATTTAAACTTTTTTTTTGTACAATCGAAATCAAAATTTCTAGTATTGAGTATTATAAATACCTAGACGTTTACAAATATGTTCAAATTTCTCCTTACATAGAGGTTTTGTGAGAAAATCAGCTAAATTTTCATTAGTGTTCACATATTCAACATTAATTATTTGCTTACTTGTTAAGTCTTTTATAAAATGTTCCTTTATTTCAATGTGTTTAGCCCGTTTCGAATTTTCGTAGCTTTTAATCATTGATATCGCACTCAAGTTATCTATTTTTAATGTTGCACTTTGCACTTCACAGAATTCGGAAAGAATACCTTTTATGTTCACCAGTTCTTGTGCACTAGCTGCGGCTGCTACATACTCAGCTTCGGCAGTTGACAAAGCCACGCACGTTTGTTTCTTTGAAAACCAGCTTATTGGATTTCCTCCATACAGAATAACTGAACCACTTGTACTTTTACGATCAGTTCGATCACCTGCCCAGTCTGCATCTGAGTAAGCTTCTAGTAGTACTTCACCCATTTTATAAACGAGTCCTTCATCAATTGTGTGTTTCAAATATCGTAATATTCTTTTTCCTGCAGTTACAAGTTCTTTATTTGGTTTATCTAAATATCTGCTTAGGTAGGATACTGCATACATTATATCCGGCCTGGATGTACAAGCCAAGTACATCAAAGATCCTATTAATTTTCTATAAGGAAAATTGTTTGATTCTTCATCTGGATTTCCGTTTGTCTCTATATTGAATCCTGTTATCATTGGTGTAGACACACCTTTGCATTCGGACATGTTAAATTCCTTTAAAACTTTTTGTACGTAACTTCTTTGAGTTATTTTCAACTCATTAGAAGTTTTTATGATTTCCATTCCTAAGAACCTTTTCACTTCACCCATATCTTTTGCCTTCAATAGTTCCTTCAAAGATTTCACAACTTCCTCGATTTCTTCATTTTTCCCAGTTATTATTAGGTCATCAAAAAACACTATTAACCAGCAATCTTTTTTGCTATACATACAAAAGTCAAAATTTGATCTTTGAAAACCTAAGTTTTTCATAATTTCATCGAACTTATTGTTCCAACATCTTGGACTCTCCCTAAGTCCATATAAAGCTCTATTTAGCTTCAAGACTTTAGATTTTTCTATTTTTTTTTCAGGTTGAAAATTTTCGCACCAGTTTTATCGAATACAACTTTATGACCTTTCTCTACAATTTTGTGTACAGACAATAGATTCACAGCAGCTTCGGGAGCATACATAACATCATTTACAGGAATCTTTTGATTAATACCATTTATTTGTACTTGTATTGTAGCCGTTCCTTTCTTGACAATATTTAAATCACTACTGTTTGCAGTTTTAATTCTTGCCTTGACATTTGTTCCATCGTTTATCCATTCCTGATTCCTTGTGAGATGAGTAGAGGCACAGGAATCTAAATACCACACATTCGTATTCACATTTTCTGTGGTTAAATATGCTAAAAAGGCTGAGTCATGTTTAGTTGGTTACTTGTCGAGCTTCTTCTTTGTATGACATTCTGACTTATAATGCCCAATTTTTCCACAATTGTAGCACTTTACACTTTTCTGTAATTATACAGAACGTAGACAAACTGAAAAAAGTATTTATATTCATAACCTTATTTTCTCAACTAGCGTTACAAGCATAGAATATGCTATGTGACATTGTCATTTAATGTTCTTCTTCCTATCCTCAACAATAAAGTTAGTATGCATATATTGATTAAACCAGACTTTTCCTCTTCTTAAAATCACTTACTTAACCGAGCAAAAAAAAAAAAAAAAAATTCTCTTCTTTATCAACTATATTTTGATATTAGAATGTTCTAAAAATTCATTCAACACTTGAACTACTTTGATATTGTCCGTGAAAATTACGCATTCAAATTAATGGGTCTTTGGAACTTGAATTCTCCGAGTTTCCTATATAAAATATTTATGTTGTGCACATTGAGGTCACATTCGAGAAAAATGTGTACTATTGTACCGATTTCACCACAATCACAGTCGGGTGTGGGTTTAACTTTAATTTTATTTAAATGTTTTGGCGACATACAGTGTCCCGATCGTAGTCTCATCATAGTTGTTATCTGTTCTCGGTATGTCGCACTTTAATAATTTGTGTGGTTTTTCTATCGTATCATTTCCATCCCGATTACGCATATGAGTGTATGTTCTTCCCTTATGTCTTCCCCATTCGTGTAATTCCCTAATCCACTCTTCCTTTATTTTCCTTTGAACTATGTTAAATATAATCTGAGGGCCTCCCTTATAGTTTAGCATGCTACCGTTACGCCTGCCTTGATTTGCTAGGTGGTCTGCTTTATCATTGCCTGCAATTTGAGAATGACTTGGTACCCATACCCCTTTTATTATTTTATTTTCATTAATTAATTCCGCCCATATGCGTTTAACTGTTGCTGTGATGGTGTCTACTGAAGAATCTAATTTCCAATTTTTCAATGTTGTTAATGCACTAAATGGATCCGAGAAAATGACCGCTTTAGAAATATTTTGATTTTGAATTATAGTTAACGCTTTACCGATGGCTAGCATTTCTGCTGAAAAGATTGAATAATATGAAGGTAACTTCCTATTGTATTCTAAGGGTAAGGAGGGTGAATATATTCCAATACCCACACTTGTCCTATCTGTGTTTTTTAATGAAGCATCTGTAAACAAATTTCAAAAAGCACTGTCGTGAAGGCAGCAACTTTTGCGCGCATGTTCAATGTAGATGACCGCTTCAGCAACGAAGTTGAACGTGCGCGCAAAAGCTGCTGCCTTCACGGCAGTGCTTTTTGAATTTTTTTTCTGATAAATTACTGGATTTCAATTCGATCATATCTGTATTTTTGGACATATTGTAAAAATAAAATTTTGAATGGGTATATCTACGGAATCATTGGGCGGATTTTACCCATTCACGAATTCGACCTTCGTTATTAAGCCCCAAACCTACTCTACAAATATCGAGTTTCTAAGTCGTTTCTTCCGGAAGTTATTGTGTTTACGGTCAGCCTATCGGCCGACTGCGTTAACACAATAACTTCCGAAAGAAACAACTTAGAAACTCGATATTTGTAGAGAAGGTTTGGACCTTAATTACGAAGGCCGAATTCGTGAATAGGTAAAATCCACCCAATGATTCCGTAGATATACCCAATAAAAATTTTATTTTTCCAATATTTCCAAAAATAGAGATCAGATCGAATTGAAATCCAGTACTTCATCGAAAATAACAGTTCGAAGTTTCATACAGAATTTAATGAGGATGATATGATGAGAAAATCATAGAAATTTTTTTTTTCAAATTGTTCTAATAACACGATTATCACAAAATTTTGCATAAAGTTGTCTTTCAGCGTCTTAAAACTAGGTGTGAAGTTTAATCAGGACTGAATCAGTATTTCTCGAGTTATACCGAAAAAATCAACGATATCGAGAAGAAAAACTCGAAATTTGACATATTTTTTCCCGATATCTCCAAAACTTATGATCGTATCGAACTGAAATTTGGTACATTGCTGTGAGATTAGAATGTCGAAGCGTGAGTATAATTTTTCTTAGATATGATGAATGGTTTCCGAAAAAAAAATTTTTTTGGAAAAAAATTTCGAAAAAATTTTTTTTTTAAAATTACCGACAATATAATCCTGACGAAATTCAGCTCAAAGTTGCGCGTCGTTGTACTTCACCTAACTGCCAAGTTTGAATCAAATCGCTCAGGTAGTTTCTGAAATAAAAAATAAATAACTTCAAAACTTCAAATGCCTATAACTCCGAAACTATTTGATCGATTTGGCCCATTTACGAACTCAACCGCGGCATTCCAATGCGCAAACTACCCTGAAAGTTTCAAAATGCTAGCTCACTTCGTTCGACAGTTATCGTGTCTACGGCCGGCCGGCCGGACAGAATCGATTTTGACACCGGATTCGTCATCAGTGAGTCCAACCTAGTCGATTGAGACCATTTTCGGCTCAATCATCCAAAATTACAGACATTTGGACAGAACGATAGCACGCTGTTCCCCTAGAACATGCGCGCAAAAAGGCTTGATAATCTCTAAATTTGTTTCCATAAAAATTTTTAAATTTATTTTCTGTCAGTACATCGTTTTTTATGAAATCCGGGATAATTATATCGCATTGGGCAGAGTGATGTGTATAATCTAGGGAGAAGAAGGGAATTTGTTCTGCTTTTCACTAACTTTTTCAAGGGCTGTTAAGTAGGCTGGTTTATATTTTTTATTCCAAAAGCGTTGATTTGAGTTTAATTTATTGAGGTGTTCTATTATTATATTATTTTTTATTTGTAAGTTTTTTGATATATATTTTGATGCCAATATTTCTCTTCTCCTCACTAGAGATAATTCTCCACTTTCTGCTAATAATACGTTGATTGGTGTTGATCGCTGTCCTTATTCCCTGAAAGTGTACTGAGTTCATTTTATTCAATGTCACCGTATATTATTGCTCCATAGTCTAAATGTGGTCTGGCTATTGCTTTATATAAGTTTAATAGGTTTTGTGGTTGTGCACCCCACCAGGTTCTACATAAACATTTCATGATGTCAATTCCCGTTTTTGGCCTTACTGTTTGCTTGTTCCATTTGTAATGACCAGTTCAATTTTGGATCTAAGATGACTCCCAAATATTTAATTTGATTTTTCCATAATATATTCTTATTATCTATTGTTATGCAGGAAATTATATTCGGGGTTTTTCTTCTTGCAAACATCATCGCGTATGTTTTTTCCGTGGAAATTATTAAGTTTCTTGATGTTAAAAATGAATTGATGTTATCGAGAGTTTTTGTCATTTTTCCAATATCTGTTTCGGAACAGATGACATATTCATCGTCTGCGTATTGGCCTATTTGTACTCCCTTAGCCCTACATTTAATGACGTCTTTAACATATAGATTGAATAGGAATGTACTCAATTTGGATCCTTGTAATAATCCTTTACTATTATAATATGGTCCCATATTCGTGTTTTCCCTGGTGCAGCGTATATATATTTCATTAGATGTTAATAGTTGGTTTATTAAGTCGGTAATATCAGTTGGTATATCTATATTCCGCAGATCTTCCCTTAATATATCAATGTTAACACTATCATAGGCACCCTTTATATCTAAGAATACCACCATTGTATATTTATTTTCAGCAAATCCGGAATAAATTCTCGAGGTCAAATATACCAAGCTATCATTAACTGATTTCATTCTTCTGAAGCCAAACATTAATTTATTTTGTTGTAAATTTTTTTCAATTGTATTCTCTATTCTGTTTTTTATTAAACTTTCCAGGATTTTGATACTGCACTGGGACAGGGCTATTGGACGTATACTATCTGTATTTATCAGCGGTTTATTAGGTTTGTTGAAGGGAAGTATCAAGATTTTATTTTGATGTTTTAAATTCATTGGGTTCCTCAAAATTGTGTTCATGATGTTCAGCAATTTTATTTTTATTTTTTACTTAAGTTATTGTACATACTATACGTTAGTGAATCTAATCCTGGACTTGAGTCTTTTCTATTTTTTACTGCTAGTTCTAATTCCGCCAGACTGAAAGGATTGGAGTAGTCTTTTTCCCTACTGTTTCTATTCATTATTTGTGATGGTTTATTAACGGCTGGTTTGGATAGATTATTCATTAATTGATCTAGTATTTCTGGTGTTGGTAAATTTTTAATATTGATGGATCCCTCTTGGTTTTTGAACTTTTTAATGGATTTCCATGCTGAAGTTAGAGGTAAGAAGTTTATGTTTTCGCAGAATTTTGTAAAGGATTTATTTTTTTTCTCTCTCATCAGTAGTTTGACTTTAGCTCTTATGTTTTTTACTTTGATAAAATTATCCTGGGAGGGATTTTCAATGTAATCTCTAAGGATATTTCTGCGCAATTCTACCATATTAGATAATTCTGCATCCCACCAGATAACTCTATATTTACTATTTTTCACTGATTTTCTGCAGGGAATATGCTCCTCTGCACTAGCAATTAAAATGTTGTTAAATTGTTCTAACGTAGTGATGTCCGAGTATTCTATTTCTGATTCTATTTTAGTATTGTACTGATTACCATCTGCTTTATCTGTTAAAAATTTCCTAGTGGTGAAGTAATGGTTGATGTCTTCTGAATTACTATGTTTGTTGATATCTATTAAAATGGGATAATGATCGCTTTGAGCTGGATCAAACTCTACCTTTCAGAGGCACTTATTTGCTATACTCGTTGAGCAAATACTTAAGTCTGGAGCACTATCTCCTTCGTGCGGCGGTTTGAATCTAGTGACTGAACCGTCATTTAAGATGTGTTCATCATTTTGATCTATATATTCCTCTATTATTTTACCATTACAATTACCAGAATCGGATCCCCATCTTGGACTAGATCTATTAGATAAAAAATTTGTTTTATTTTGTGTATTGATTTATATATTTTAATTTTATATGTTTTAACTAAAGGTTTGACTTTGTTTGTGTTATTAATTACTTATTATTATATTATTTACTAGTTTTACTATTGTTTTTTATTATGTAGATTTATTGATTTTGAGGTTCTCTATGTATTAATGCCTGTGTAAATATTTCATTACTGTATTCTTCATATTCAATATTATTTTGGTTTGTTGAGTTGCACGATGACTGGGGTTCATTTTGTGTTAGCATAGTAAAGCATTCTGAGATTTCCATTTCTGTTGGGGTGTTAGCACCTTCATTTAGATTCGAGGTTAATTGTGCCCAATCCGATAGTTTATTCTTTTTGTATTCTGGGGTATATTTTAGAAGACAGTCTTCAATTTCCTGTTTGTTATAACCCGGTTTGCTTTTAGGGGGTCTGTTTTTAGTTTTATATGTTGTTATTTTTTTTGTTCATTTGTATTGTCTTGTTCAGATTTATTATTTTTAGCTGTTTTTTGCGCATATGTATACTGTGAGACCGTGGGGGGTAATTCTACATTTTGCGTTACTAGTTCTATTTTTTGTAATTGTAGAAAGTTGGTAAGATCGTTTTTGACATTGACGTTGTTACTGTTAATTCTTCTTTTTGAAATGATATTAGCTTCAAAATATGTATATTTGTATACTGCCATCATATTTTTAATTTGTTCATATTCAATACATTTTTTGTCTGTTGATATGTGAGATTCTTTGCAGTGATAACAGCGAGGCTGTGCATTTTCACAGTTATTGCTTTCATGTTCTTTTCCCCATATATTACATTTTTTTCCCCTTTACATAATTTAGATGTGTGTCCATATAGCAGGCAGTTATAACACTGCACAACCGGTCTAACATATTGGAAAACTTCCAATAGATTGTGATACAAAGCTATATTAGAAGGAATATTTCTATTTCTGAAAGTTATCACGCACGATTTTGATTCAATGTATGTTATTTTGTTATCTGATGATACCGTTCTTCTTTTTAATCTTCTGACATTTAGTATCTCATACTTAGATTCCGCATTCTTTTCAATTTCCTCCTCAGAAATACTTAAATCAATGTCCGAGATAACTCCCATGCTAATAATATTTATTGGCGGTATATAGATAGTGCAATCATCAAATTTTCTCGTTTGGTGAACAAATTAGCTTCATTTGCTGTTGAGAACTCAATTCCTACCCTATTTTTGCCCTTTCTTTTTATGTTTTTAAAATTATAATTGAAGTTATTATTAACATGTAAAAACTTTCCAAGTTTCAAAGGATGGACATATCCAATGTTCACATTAGTACCCTCAACATACACGACATAAGGTCCTAAATCTCCTGCTTTATATTCATAAACAGTTTTTTCTCTGTTTTCGTTGGTTTTTATATTGTTTTCTATCATTTCTATGTTCTGAGATAATGTTTCTAATTCAGTTATCATTTCAAGGTCATTGTTGTTTTTTGCTTGTTCCCGCAATTCCGTCAATTCCATTCCCAACTCTGCTAGATCTGCCGATGATATTGAATTTTGGGATAAATTATCAATTGTTTTTTTAGCTTTAGGTGTTAGGTTAGCAAATGACCGGGATCCCGAAGATCCCGGACTATCGTTATTCATCTTGTTTATTCAATAATTTCAGTTGTTATTCACTCACCACAATGGATAACCAATAAATAGACAATCACTTAGGATGGAACTAATTTCGAACACTAGATTATGTTATTGGATTTAATCAGATTCTCAACTTCGTAACCAACCCACTTGACCGCTCGACACCAAAATAACTTCGCCATTCAGACAGACGGCTTCAAGTTGAGTTGACAGTTGACGTGGCGGTCATGGTTGGGAAAAAAGCCCGGCAGATTCAAAAATTAGACGTTGTACTTTGTTTGGAGACAACAGAATTTTGACCACAGCAAAAAATCAAAATGTAAACTTTCATTTCGATGATATTTTATGCGATGAATTCAAAGCAATAAACAAATCCATATTCACAGATAACTCTCTCTGTTATCTGTGTCCATATTTCGGCTTGATTGGAGATGCTGCACTGCCAACATCGGGCCGGTATGTTCGTATTGCCGACTTGGCCAACGTCGGGCCAGAAAACTGCCGATGATTTCATTGCTCGGTACCATTTTTGCGCGCATGTTCTAGGGGAACAGCGTGCTATCGTTTTGTCCAAATGTCTGTAATTTTGGATGATTGAGCCGAAAATGGTCTCAATCGACTAGGTTGGACTCACTGATGACGAATCCGGTGTCAAAGTCGATTCTGTCCGGCCGGCCGGCCGTAGACACGATAACTGTCGAACGAAGTGAGCAAGCATTTTGAAACTTTCAGGGTAGGTCGCGCATTGGAATGCCGCGGTTAAGTTCGTTAATGGGCCAAATCGATCGAATAGTTTCGGAGTTATAGGCATTTGAAGTTTTGAAGTTATTTATTTTTTATTTCAGAAACTACCTGAGCGATTTGATTCAAACTTGGCAGTTAGGTGAAGTACAACGACGCGCAACTTTGGGCTGAATTTCGTCAGGATTATATTGTCGTTAATTTTAAAAAAAAAATTTTTTCGAAATTTTTTTCCAAAAAAATTTTTTTTTCGGAAACCATTCATCATATCCAAGAAAAATTATACTCACGCTTCGACCTTCTAATCTCACAGCAATGTACCAAATTTCAGTTCGATACGATCATAAGTTTTGGAGATATCGGGAAAAAATATGTCAAATTTCGAGTTTTTCTTCTCGATATCGTTGATTTTTTCGGTATAACTCGAGAAATACTGATTCAGTCCTGATTAAACTTCACACCTAGTTTTAAGACACTGAAAGACAACTTTATGCAAAATTTCGTGATAATCGTGTTATTAGAACAATTTGAAAAAAAAATTTCTATGATTTTCTCATCATATCATCCTCATTAAATTCTGTATGAAACTTCTAACTGTTATTTTCGATGAAGTACTGGATTTCAATTCGATCTGATCTCTATTTTTGGAAATATTGGAAAAATAAAATTTTGATTGGGTATATCTACGGAATCATTGGGTGGATTTTACCCATTCACGAATTCGGCCTTCGTAATTAAGGTCCAAACCTTCTCTACAAATATCGAGTTTCTAAGTTGTTTCTTTCGGAAGTTATTGTGTTTACGCAGTCGGCCGTTAGGCTGACCGTAAACACAATAACTTCCGGAAGAAACGACTTAGAAACTCGATATTTGTAGAGTAGGTTTGGGGCTTAATAACGAAGGTGGAATTCGTGAATGGGTAAAATCCGCCCAATGATTCCGTAGATATACCCATTCAAAATTTTATTTTTTTTATTTATTTTTTCTACTTGGCACTTTTTTATCTGCAAATCAGTGAAGGATCTACATTTCATCAATGATTCAGCTTATAAATCAACGAAATTTTCGTTATAAAATAGTCAATGAAGAGTAGGTTATTACTTCAAAGGAATTAGGATCAGGAAAAATATACAATATTCATATTTGAAATTATTTATTTATGAACTTCGAGCAAATAATTACAATAACAAATGGAAAAATTAATCTTCAATAACTTCCAAGGTTAGTATTTCAAAGCTAACAAAGAGAAATTGGGATCGACTGAAACGAGTTTATTTATTTTTAATTGTGTTAACTATAATTATTATTAGCACCTTAATAAGTTAAGAACTGTAACTATACATACATCCCATCAATCCTCACCTTCGAAACATCATGCATATTTCATAATTCATAAGCATCTTGAACATTAGCAATATAAAGTACACCTAAGCTTTATCAAAACACAAACTACCATCAACTTTGTAAGATAAAGATATGCATTCTTCACATAACAAAAAACTATATGAAAAGATCCCGAAAATGATGAATTTAAAACATTCCTGAGAAAGCTATTATATTCCTCTAAAGCAGTCTAAAAAGAATACTATCCATGTCTAATACAAACCAAATATATTTTTTAGGGTTAATACCTCTCTTTTTTCCTCGAAATTAATGGATACATTGTGGTTGGCTCTCCTAAATAAAATTGGTGACATCATCCTGGTAACACAGCTTGGTTTCTGTAGGCTCGTTGAGGTATAGTGTATTTATTGCTTTCATCTGAATGTGGAGAACCTAAAACAGACTCGCTTCTCTCCTCAAGCTATTATAACTTTGAATCATTGTGTTTTTATCGAAACATCCACATGTTCCACGTGTGTTTCAACCAATGTTATTGTAAATGAGCCTAAAAGGGGGTAATAAAATCAGATAAATACAATTATATGCATATTTCCTGAATATGATTACTTCCTCTGAGCTTCACATTACGTATCACACAGTTGCTTTGGTATCCTAAAATTCAACACAGTTGATTCTCCATGATCAGAAGTGTCCTACATACCTTTATAATTGCTTCTGTTACAATGGTAGTATACAATTCTATCCCCCTTCTTATTTTCAACAGCTTTAGTACAAGCATAATTAACATCTCTGTTTTCCTTTCCTCGCCATGCTTTAAACTCTTTGTAGCTTCTGTGATTTTTATGTTGTGGATATTTATAAAATGCTTATCAAAATCATTATAGGATGAAAACTTCTCTCTGTGTTCACTGGGACTAAGAGAACACATAATATTCTGCCTCCTTTCCACTTTTGGAGAATCATGCTTATATATTTTCCGGAGGTGCCTGTTTTAATTAGATACGCTAATGAACTCCTTTCGACACAAATTAGAGGATTCACTCTCACGGGACGGAATCTCCCCTACTAGAGCTTGTTCTTTCTACGATCTGTAATTTTTAGCCATTGAAGTAACCACCTATTGCGCAGTCGCGAAAACAGCGATTTCTGTCCCTGTTGTAGTGTCGCCATTTTAAATGAATTAACCTTCAACAATGATGTTTACATCATGCTTTCAACGTTATTACATACATTATTTTGATTTTGAATTTAAAATTAGTTGTTTGTTGTGTGAAAGCGTGCAAAAACGAATTGGTTCTCTTTTAAATGCAGATTTCCACGAGATTAGTAGGTAAGTGAAAAGCTTAAATATTTATGAGGTAAACCCGCAAGATTTCCCGTCGCGAAGCTATAAGTAAGATATTCACATCATTGTAAGCAATGTGAGTTCCTGAACAAAAAATATGAAGGCCAACATAGGCGGTCCCTCTTTGTTTGAAAGATATGGGCCCCCAAAGTTCCAAATTGTTGCATTTTCAGATCCTTTTTTCCGCCATAAAAATGATCTCTCAATTCTCAAATCTAGTTCATAAATCATCTTTGAACCTTCAACCAACGAATATTGACACTTCAAAATTCATTATTTAAAGGGAGAAAAGTGAAAATTTCAGACTACCACTTAACCTATATTTTTACGAAATACTTCTCAATGTTAAAGCGGAGCTTGGCAACAGCGTCTTTTCATCGCTGGCCAACGTATTATCACCGAAGAGTAGTTGCTGGTGGGAAATATTAAATGATGGACAGTTGAAGGATATGATTGTAAGGAAAATGCTTCTGTCACTGAAGAAGAGGTGGTTATTCTAACATCGAAACAAAATCATTGAGAATATTTGTTTAAGGTTTCACTCTCAATATTTTCGTTTGAACTTTCTATCCCCTTCAAAATAGGGAGGTTGTTATCTACTTCGTTTTTTGTTGTGTCTTCGAGATGGTCCCAGTTTAGAATTAGATTCAGGGTATTCCAATAAAATGGGTTATATAATAACCTCGATTTCATTGGAAATCTGGGAAGGGCGCGACCTATCACATATGAAAAAAAAGTACGTTGAAATATATATCAGGGTGTATTCTCATTCCATTATGTGTTTCAACCTTGTAGATTTCATTAGAAACGAATTCTCCTATTGGAAGATTTAGAGTATCGCAGTAAACAGTAAGAACATACTTCATTTTTCTCGCCAGCAATAATCTCATTCACGAATACGCACGATGGCCCAATTCCGACCGATGAACTCGCGCCATTGCCAAACTTCACTTTTAGACTGAGTCGAAGGAATAGAGGTTAAGTGGTTGTCCAGTAATTACATTGTTTTTTCATTAAATATTGATTATTCTTGAAAGAAAGTGTTGCTTATTGTTGGTTGGAGGTTCAAAGGTGGTTTGTGTACTATAAAGATGAAGTGAGAGATCGTTTTTATGGTGGAAAAAGGGACCTGAAAACGAAACATTTTGGAACTTTGGTCGCCCATATCTTCTAAATTAAGGGAGACCGCCTATGTTCGATTTCACATTTTTTATTCAGAAAAATGCACTGCGTACAATGATGTTAATATCTTTTCAATATATGGGCGACGGGAAATCTTGCGGGTTTACCCAAATTTCTTAAAAGAATCTGAAGAAGTAATCTCTAAAAGCAAGCATATGTAATATTCATATATCATCCTACCACATAGGAAACGTAAATCATCCTTGAAGGAAAATGCTTTACACACATTGTTCCTGCCCAATATAGTTTCGAATTAGGTGAATTACAAAAGCATATGTATTGGACATACCTAAAGGATAAATATTCAATTGAGATACCAAAATCTAAGTAGGATGCGGTGTTTACAAATTGACGAATGAAGAAAAAACTCAAGCTCATGTTGCTAGCAAGACATAACGTATTGCAGTGAATTTCATTGGGTCATCAGCACCAAGCTTCGAACCTGCTGGTTAGTTGTACATTGTAATTTACATAGATTTTATATTTGAGCTATTCAATTTCAATGTATATGGAGATTTTCTTGTGATGCAATTATTTTCATATATTATACATTTTTCTCTTTTCCAGGTCAAGAAGATCATAATAAGAGTTCTATTAGGTGGTGAATTTGAGGATGATATGGCTGCACTTCTAGGTGAGCATTTCATTTCAATTAAAATGGATTTTGACTCTTGAGTGATCAATTTTTATGCGCAAGGAGACTACTCTCTAGTGAATAAATAATATTCATTGAATTTTCTCATTAATAAATGTATAGATTTGTTTAGTAATTATCTTTTTTTTTCTTTTCAGGTAGGAAAAAATGACAGAACCTATCGTCTATTGCTTTAGCCAGGAAAGCAGCAGAACTTTCCAAAGGTGGAAGAGCTTTTATCGAGTTGCTTTGGGACTTGTCAGAAAGATCGTAAGGCTTGAAGGTAGAAACGTCAATCATAAGGAAGAACAGAAAAATGCATGTCAATCTCAAATAATGTGTCAATATGGCTCCCTTTTCAACCTAACTTGGTCCATTGTTTCTTCAGAGTGTACTTGCGATTTTTTATTGATATGTAATACATGCAATTTCTGCGCTTAAATGCAAAATCAGACATTAGACTTACAAGCCGTTCTGAGTAAAACAAGAGAAACCTGCCAAAATCATAGTTTCAACATAACAAACTTCCCGTTTTTACCGAAATATTCAAAATGGTGATAGGAATTAATATTGCATCACTCATAAAAATAAAGCCTGTCAGTATAAAGATATTTTGCATCTTATTTCGTACGACTACTGTGTAGTTTCTTGAAGAAATTACAGAATAAAGTTAGAAAAAAAGTTTTCAATATTCTTAAGTTTATAATATCAAAAAAAATCCTTGCTGGCAACAGTAAAGCTTTGTATTAAAACAAAAAATCTTAAAGGTAATGCAAAAAACTAAAACTAAATTCTCAAACCATCATCCTCATTAACAGAGAAACCCTCTTTAGGATGATCTAGCTCATGAGGGTTTTCAAAAGCATTTTTGAAAAAATTAAGCTGTTCATCAGCCGCTCAATTTTTCCCATAGTGCTTTCTCAAACACCTTTTGTTTTTCAGCTGAAATATTTCAATATTAAGCTATATATATATTTTTTTTTTTTTTTTTTTTTTTTTTTTTTTTTTTTTTTTTTTTTTTTTACTAATAATATATATATATATATATTGATCCAACAGACGCATCTAGTCCCGATATATCATACAGGCTACCTAAGACCCACATGATCCAAATGACTTTGACGAGTATATAAAGTGGAAATGAGTTGTTTCAAAATATAACTCACCAGGCAGCCTGAGAGGGGAAAGAATTTCTTCAAGACAAAAAAGTTGTATAGTTGACAACGTTTCTCAAACCCGAACCACAGCGTCGCCATTCCGATCCCTCATATACCACGCAAACATATCCAGCCAACGTTCGAAATCCCAGCGCTGTTGCCAGATTTTCGGGACTAATAGCGTCGATTGCGATGTATGAACGGGTTTAAAAAAGGAGGTCAACTCGTTGAAAGGTCGAATTTGTATAAATTATCCTATGAAGTCTACTCGAAACAAATTGACGATGAAAATTGAATCGAATGCGAATGAGATACTTCGGTCAAGTATTCCGATTTATTGTGATATGTAAGATCAAATAATTTGCAAAATAGTGAAATATTTATTATTTTCTGAAGGTGTTCCAATCCTTATCAAATATTCGTACCCATTATGGTTATAATATTATTACTTCTCGTGTTTATTGTTTCATGAGGGGATGAATTTAGCCATTGAAGTCCCATAGATAGTAAAAAAAATTTCTTGAAATTATGCTGATGACACGATCCTCACGAAACTCTACAAATATCATCACAACAACAAGATCGTCATTATTTTCGAACAGGCTACCAAGTTTTGTCATGATGGAATCAAAATGTTATCAGTTATTCCGGAAAAAACAACGATACCGAGGAAAAAAAACACGAAATTTCAAAAAACAATTCCAAATATTTCCGGAAGTTGAAATCGTATTGAATTGAATTTTTATGACAATTACAAGCAATACGATCCCAACAAAATTTCGCAACTATTTGCGCGAATTAATTGATCGTTATCCTTCAATCCAATCGTTTGGGTAGTTCCTGAAATATCAGGGATATAACCTCAAAACAAATAAATCCGAAACTACCATTTTAAAACCAACAAAAATTACTGGCTCCATATTTATACAGTAAATAAAATCATTTAATCCGGTTGATAAAATATTTAGACTTCAGAAGTTGAAACTTTAACTACGGAACAGATTACATGTTGAAATAAAATTCAATTTCAATTAGTAAGTACGGAACAAAAATTTTATTTCAATATATCGTTTTTTCCGTATTTCTAGTTTCAACTGTTGACCTCTCAAACTTTTATTAACCTGAAATGATTTTATTAACCATATGACTGAGAAAGTAGTAATTATTGTTGGTTTGAAAGTGGTAGTACAGCCAAACTTACAAAACATCTCACCCCGCATTGCATAATGCAATAAAGATTGAAGTTTTAAGACCATTCCTCTTCTATGTCAGAAATTTCAGATGAATTACACATATAGTTTAGAGGAATTTTCAAAATCTTTCGTCAATGATTTTAAAATAGAAAATAAGATATTTTTATGTCAGGTTAGTTCGCATTTGGTGATCTTCTAATTATATCATCATCACGAAATTTGGCATGAACCTTCGTGCTGCAATTTTTCATCAAAAACTGGATTTCAGTCTGATCTAATTTGTGTTGTTGGTGTCATTCCAAAAATAAAATTCTGAATGGGTTATCGGCGGAAATATTAAATAGATTTGATTCATTCATCAATTCGTTCTCACGGCCGATCGTGAGCGAAAAGAACCAACTTAAAAACTCGATATTCGTAGAATAGTTTATACCTTAATAACGAAAGCTGAATTAGTGAAAAAGTGAAATCTACTCAATGATTCTGGAGATATATCAAATTTTATTTTTCCGATGTTTCCAAAAATCCACATTAGATTGAATCGATATCCAGTATTTTATTGAAAAATGATGATTGAGGGTTCGTGCAGAATTTCTTGCGGATATGATAAGAAGATCGCAAAATATAGAATATACGAAATATAAATTTGAATTTTTGTTTCGAATTATTCTTATGACATGATCATCCCGAAATTTTCTAAAAAGTTGTTTTTCGGACCTAGCTGGGCGTCATCATGATTGAATCAGTTGCTTTCAAGTTATTCTAGAAAAAACAATGATACCGAGAAAAAAGAACGAAGTTCCACAATTATAAACATGTACTGAAATTCGATGCGAAAGATTAAGCTCAAGGTCAAAATGATATTGACCGAGTACTTACAAGGCCTGTGTTCATAGAAAATACTACCAAATTCCAAATTTTCTCGAGGTTGAGACAGATTTAAAATTGATTCACGAAATAACTACGGCACAACACTCGTATAAGTTTTCCTGACTGTGGTTTGTGAATCAGAGAGCTGAATGAATTATCAAATTTCCAAGATCTGTATGAGTATTTCATAATAAATATATTGAACTCTTTCAGCCCTTCAATATGAGGTAGTTGATCACGATCAAAAAGAATTTTTTATCACTAAGTTTTACTTCCAACAACCTACTCTCAACCTACTGGTTTGGGTATTGGAAGGAAAAAAATATTCTAACGAATAATGAGAATATAATTATTCGAATACATCTATTTCAGAGTCAATAATTCCTTCCAAGCAGAAGGCATATCCTTAACGCTATGTTTAAAATCCCGGTATAGGTCACAGATTTCATCTCGGTATATTTGATGACGTCACCTACATGCCGCACCAAATGCCAGGAAATCGTTAGCGGTTTCTATTCATCAAAGTGAAACCTAACCTTATTTTTACGCTGTGTCTAGACTCCCGGTAACCGTGATGAATTTTCTACATTGACTTTTGATGATGCCCCAGGTACCGAGATTTAAGTAAAGTTCGATGTTTCGAATGTGTTTGTATAGTCATTTGGATAATGTAAAATTATGTTAATTTATAAGGCCAGTTTATTTAAATCGAATTTACTAATTTACTTCGAGTCAATACGTAAATATACAGTTTGGGATGTAACACTAATGAAATAGGTATCTTACATTTCATTTTTCAAGTTATGTAACATGTGGGGTATTAAGCAGCACAGTTTCAGTTTCATCGACTTATTTTCGGAGATATTAGGAAAAACATATGTCAAATTTCGAACCTTTTTCTTCGGTATCATTTGATTTCCGGAATGACTCGAAATGATGATCCGGTCATAATGAAACTTGGTAGCTTATTGGCGGAAGCTGAGGTCTAAATTTGTGCCGAATTCCTTGATGATCGTTCCATTAAAATAATCGACACAAAAAATTTCAGAATTTTGCGATCTTAAAATCTCAAGGTCCTCACGAAGTACTGCCTGAACCTTGAAGCTGTAATTTTTCAATCAAGTACTGAGGTACAGAATTTTTTTCCCATATGTTTTGTTGAAAATCTTTTGAAGATAAAATTTCGAATGGAAATATCTGCGGAATCCTTGGGTGAAGGTGAGCAATTCGCAAATTTGGCCTTCGTTATCAAACTCTGAACCTGCTCTACAAGTACCAAGTCTTCTTTGGGTAGTGGTCGAATTCACGATCGGCAGTTAGATCAACTGAAAACCCAATACTTTTCGAAAGAAACGACTCAGAAATTCGATATTTATAGAGAAGGTTTGGGGCTTGATTCTTAAGGCTCAATTCGTGAATGGGTAAGATCCGCCCAAAACATTTGAAAATAATCCCAATTAAATTTGTTCCATGAGTACAGATCGGATTGAATTGAAATCTAGTATATTATTAAAATGATAGCCTGAAGCAACGAAATTGAACAAGCACGTAAAAGCTCCTGAACCTGAAGTTCAGAATTTTTTTTCTGCTGGCTGTAATCAATCAAGCGTCCCTTTTCCAGAACATTTTTTCTTGTACAATTCCAACTTCTCTTCAACTTCCTCAGAATTTTTGAATGTTCTTCATAGAATGAAAACCATTTCAACAGTTTTTTCAAGTTTGAAAACTCGGGAAAAAATTTCACTTTGACACATCAACGAGACAATTTAATAGTAAGGTCAGGTTACATTTTTTACAGGGATTTGCTTGGATCCCGGTACCTTGTGCGTCATATAGGTGACGTCATCATCTATGCAATGATAAAATGTGTGGCCGGTACCGGGATTTTAAAGACAGCGTTCAAAATATGCTTTTGTTATTGACTCTGGAATTTATGCGAAAAAATTAACAATTAATTCCGACTTGTATAGCATGATTCAAAAATATACCACCAAACTAGTAGAATATTCAGTTAACACTAGGAGAATTTTGTTTTATAATTGTTTCAAGTCTATAGAAGGCTCCATTCTCACTCAATCGTGACAGAATTGATTTTGACACCGGATTCATCATCAGGGGGTCCAACTTAGTCGTTTGAGCAATTCCGGCTCAATGTTCAAAAATTACAGACATTTGGACAAAACGATAGCACGCTGTTTTCCAGAACATACTCGCAAAACTAGCTGAAATAAGCACAGCTATTATTTGCCATGGAGATGGTTGTAAACCCTGTATAGTTTTGTTACCCGGGAATATTGTTTTGTCACGAAAAGTGCAATTTATGTTATTGGCTCAAAATCTCCATGCTGAATTGATATCTAATGATACCAAACTGTATACTTCATTCTGTTACGGTTTGAGTAGACTTGTTTTTTTACATTCACAAAACTTGGAATTAAAATAAAGAAATGTTCGCTCTGTACAAGTTCAAATCATGTGCCGATAGTGAACGTTTTTAAACTGTATGATCCAAATTCGGATCTATGAAATATTGAATCGATAAAAATCACGAACATGAAAACTTTCCAAGCCAAATATGAGTCATTACATAAACATTTTTCTCGACTCTTGTATCCTACACCGGGCTTGCATAAGTTTCGACAAAATGTCGATTTTCGGTGTGTATGTCGATAGGATGGAATATCCTTCATTATATGGAACTCGACCATATAATGAATTTAAAATCAACGTAACTCATAGCGACGGCATGCTATAGCGGGATTATATAAGCTCTGGAACTGTTTTTTTTCGGCTTGCATATTATGTGGAAATGCTGAAATATCCAATTCGAAGGTTCAGAATCAGAATAACTCATGACGATGACTCCCTAAACCGAAGAACACTTCTATGGACTTCTACAATCCCGCTGATGCTTGCAGCTGGCCGTCGTCATGGGGTATGTTTATTAGGAATTTTTATTACTATGTTTAAGTACCATTGATGGTTGTAAACAAGTCATAAAAATTTCGTTCCAACTGCGATCCAACTACCAAAAAGGAAACGGCTAAAACAGTTCAATATGGGTGCGTTTTAATTTTAATCAGTTGAAGCGATGAATTCCATCGAGCGATGAAAAAACGATTGACGTGACATCATCAAATCTCTCGAAAGGTTCCTAAACATAGGGTGGAATTACAGACAGAAATCAGTGAATTCCCGATGAATTCCGTTATTGGATTTGAATTTTAATGAACGGTTTTTCTGGTATAATTACTGATAACGAATACTTTATATCATAATGTGCAGAAATCAATCATTTCATTTGTTTTGCAGATATCTTATCATTCTGTGATAGTTGTTTGCTGTATTTTCGCACATATTCTCATCAGAAATCATTATTATGGATGCGGAATTATTTCCGTTGTGCAAAATATGTTAGAAACTTGATGATAATTCTGCTAGTGATGAGGAATTCGTAATCTTTGAATTGGAAACGAAAAATAATGAAAGACATGTAAATGCTTATAATCGTATTGGGGAAAATCTTATTTTTATAGCTAATTTTTTCAAATCATCTGCACATCTGCACCATACATTTTTCTACTTTACACACTTAACAATATTCGATAAATCCACGAAAACTCCCGGTCAAAGCATTGAAGTAAGGTTAGAATTATCCATCAGTTCGATCGACTTCCGAGTAAGATTGATCCGATTAGTAATCAGAAATTGATCGATTAAACTACGTTGAAAAAAACGCCCTGCTGAAATTCTTCGGGATTTCTCTGATGAAAATGTAAACTCCGTGGTGCATTTACGATTAATCGATTGGATATCTCGATTAAAATATAAAAACACACCATATTTTCATCATGAAATTTCTATACAGATCTTGAAAATTAAATATTCCATTCATCATCACGATTCACAAACCGGAAAGTCATGAAAAGCTACACCAGTACAGTGCCGTCATCATGTTCATTTCGTGAATCAATATTTAAGAGGTCAAGAACATGAGACAACTTGGTGGTATGCTCTGTGAACGCAGATTTTTAAGGAATCAATTTTATGTTTACATCTTCCTGTTTTCCGTTTATTTTCGAAATTAGGAAAAAGGGGCAGTCAACTTACGACGGGGATTACTACTGTCAAGAACAATGAAGGATCATTAAAAAATATAATTATATTCGATTCAGCATGAAGAGGTAGATTTAATATTTTCTTTTTCTCTGAAAATAGGTATTGACTCTAAAATGTATGCAAGACAAATGATCCGAATTCAAATACTTGCATAGAAAAATTCAGAAATAGATCGCCAAACTCCAGATGTGGAATGATGGCTGGAAGTAAATAAAATAATTAACTAAAACTATATTAGTTTTCAATTCCCAACTCTCCCAAAAATTAACCCTCCCGAGGCACGAAAAATTTTTGTCGATTTCAATTTGTTCCTCCGAAACCAATGATCGAACAGAAACAAAATAAAGTAGAAAAATCTAGAACCTGCTAGAATCTGCTGACGTGAAGTCAGCAGCTTCTACGCGCTTGTTCACATTGCGAAATGGTGAAATTTTAATGAAATATAAAAATTTTCAAAAAAAAACAATAATTTTTTTTTCGAAATTTTCCATGGATAATTCTTCTTATTGACACTGTTCATCTTCCAACCAAGTTTCATCTCGATCAGATAAATATTTTTCGAGTAATTGAAAAATCAAAATTTCAAATGGCTGTAGCACAGAAACCATTTGGCAGATTTGGCCCATTAACGAACTCAACAGAGATATTCAGGATCTTAACCTTAACTGAAAATTTCAGGACTCTAGGTCTTTCCTTGCGAGGGTTACAGTGCACACGGCCGGCCGGACGGACAGAATCAATTTTGAGCACGGATTCTTCATCAGTGAGTCCAACCTAGTCGTTCGAGACCAGTTCCGGCTCAAAATTTTAAAATTACAGAGATCGTGACGAAATGATAACGCGCTGTTCCCCATTCAAGCGCGTAAAAAGTATTCATATATAGAACCACACTAATTTGTTAGAGTCTCTACTGTATCCATAAGAGGATGAAAGTTGAAATGTTCAATACTCGAAAAGAACACTCATTTGAAGAATACAATATGTACCCGCATTGTGCTTCTATTAAAACAGGCTCATTTTACGATTAAGTCGTACCGATAATTCCTTCGCGGCCATCACGTGAAAGTATCACATACCCACGCTGCTCTTTCTGGCTTGTACAATGGATGCCAAGAAATAAGTGACACCACGTGAAGCAAAATTCTTGGATTCAGGTTTTAAAAACTAATATAGTTTGAACACATTTGGACACTGATTTATTCATCTTGAGGAATTACCTGAAAACTTCTCGATTAGAAATTTTTGACTGGAAAGGAACAAGCTGCAGTCTTAACCAACTCTACAAATACCGAAGTTTTTCTCGGGAGTTATTGTGTTAACGGCCGGTCTTACTGGTAAAAAAAAGACTACTGAAATAATCTAATCAGAAACTTGATGAATGAAGGGTAGGTTTCGAGTTCAATTATGAAGGCCGAATTTGCGAATTGGTGAAATCCACTCAATGGTCCCGAACATACATATTTAATCTGGCCAATATTTCCAAGAATACAGATAAAATCGTATAAAAATCTAGTACTTCAATGAGGAATGAACACTTGATGGTCCCTGCGGAATTTCATGAGGCACATATCATTAGCCGATCAGCAGATATAATTCTGATTTTTTTGATCGATCCAATCGAATTTCGCAACAATTTGCTCATCAGCATTTTCCAACTATTGAGATGTTCATCATGTCCAGCTCAGTATTTTTTGAAGTATTTCAGAAATGACAACGATACCTAGTTGATAACTATACAATTTGAAATATTTTTTTCCAATATCTCCAAAGATTAAAACACGAGTTCAAGGTCTGTGTCGAATATCATCAAAATGCAATAATTTATTTTCGCAGAAAAACCTCGAATAAAACTTGGAAAATTTTCGAAAGGAAATTATTTTTTGATTTTGAGTCCGTAACACACTCACGAAATTTAAAGAATTGTTGCGCATCCCTAATACATGACTATCTACGAAATTTAAATCTGATCGCGTTAGTTCCGTATGAAATATTGGGGAAATAACATTGAATTTTCAAATATCCACGAAGTTTGGCATACATATTTCTTTACCAATATCTCCTGTATTTGGTATCAGATAGAACTGAAATTTGAAGTGCTTCGGTTGGATATTGATTTTAAGGTTTGTGCCAAATTTCATTGAAATCTGATAAGTAGAAACAATTTTTGTCAAGAATTTTGGGAATTTTTGAAAATACTTTTTTTTTCACAACAATCCAGAAGACATATTCTTAAACTAGACATGAAGTTTCAATTTGATCACGTCAGTTCTTCTCGAGATATTGGGAAAATAACCGCAAAATTTCGAAATTCTACATATTTATTCTTCCAAGAAAGTCCTAAATCGGTCGAAATACTTATTTATCATAAACTCTCTTCTCTTTGTATCGTTCGATCACTCCAGATACGATATGTGGTCATGTGACAAAAAAATCCGTCGTATCACGGATGATATTACTGGAAGGCTATTGTGTAGCAATCGCTCTGTAACATTCCTTTGTTTCTGATTATTAAACTCCATCAAGAGAATATTATCCTTTCACACTTTCTCACAGCTGTCTCCCAAAATATTTAACCTTCCAATGGTGAATCAAATATGCTTAGTGATGACCTTTTATTGTCTATATCTTTCTTTGCAAATAGAGAATATCACCAAACTCCTAATGTTCTAAGAATTCGATACCTTAATTATTGATTCATGAAGGAACGAGCCCGATTTGAAATATTCAATTTTGAAACTCTGTATGAAAGATTTTCCATGTGTTATTGACCCTTTGCCGAACTACAATACCAAAAAGCAACTTTCTATTTTACTGGTCGAAAAGATGAAATATCTAATTCACAGTATCTGTATGGAATCATATCATATGTTTCGAGAACAACGCCCTTTACCGGGCGTCTGAGTTTGGATTTTTACTGTGTAGCTCGAAAATATAAGACATCTCATTTTCGTCCGGTATGGAGAATTCACAATAAACTTTCCCCATGACGGTGACTCCCCATAGCGGGATCGTACAAGTATCCATAATAGAAGTTCCCAGGTTTGTATATCTCGCTGTACAGTGTTGCCAAGTTCAGGGACTCGAGACGTTGATTAACCATACGAATTATATACAGCTAGTTGATTCCCGCAGAAGCGCCCTCGCACTGGCCAAACCCTGAAACTTTCTGTGTATAATATGATGTATCACCGATTTTTTACACCCGGCTGAAATTTCGTTTATAGCATCCCCTGACCCCCCAGACCTCAAAAACATGGTCAGACGCTAAGAGACCCGGGACCGGGTCTGAACACGTCACTTTTGGACTGGAAAGGCGGTCAAGTGTATAGATTCGGGTCTGTATGTGCGGTCGAATAAAGCTATATATATATATATATATATATATATATTCTTTTGAGAACGAGCATTACATTCTAAGATATATCACAGTGTTAGCAGAGGAAATGTAAACGGGGTACCATACTTATTTGCGTATGATACAAGAGCACAGATAAAAACCTCAGGAAAAATTCTGTCTCCCCATATAAGTGTAGTAATTTGTTTATAGAAGTAGTAATTTGTTTATTAAGCTAAATAATATTTACAAACTTTATTATACCACTTCTAAACTCAAATTGATTAATTAACAAAACAGCAAATTTTGCTATCTTAATCAATCCTTAACTTATTTTTCTGGAAAATGTCTCATAAGTCAGGTTTTGCATTTATATGCTTCATATATTGTATTGACTCCTCAACATTTTACTGACACTGGTCGTTTATTTTATACTTATTTGAAAAACTATCCATTTTCTATTGTAAATTTATATTTTCATGATCGTTTTATTAAAAAGCTAATGAGAACGTAAGTCTAATTTCATTGCCTATCTGATAATAATTGTTTGATGGAAATATTCTATGTCTATGTTCACTCTGCAAGAAACCCGAAATTTGATCAAAAAATTTCAAAAAGCACTGCCGTGAAGGCAGCAACTTTTGCGCGCATGTTCAATGTAGATGACCGCTTCAGCAACGAATTTGAACGTGCGCGCGTACCAAATTTCAGTTCGATAGGATCATAAGTTCTGGAGATATCGGGAAAAAATATGTCAAATTTCGAGGTTTTCTTCTCGATATCGTTGATTTTTTCGGTATTACTCGAGAAATACTGATTCAGTCCTGATTAAACTTCACAGCTAGTTTTAAGATGCTAAAAGACAACTTTATGCAAAATTTCGTGATAATCGTGTTATTAGAACAATTTGAAAAAAAAAATTATATGATTTTCTCATCATATCATCCTCATTAAATTCTGTATGAAACTTCGAACTGTTATTTTCGATGAAGTACTGAATTTCAATTCGATCTGATCTGTATTTTTGGAAACATTGGAAAAATAAAATTTTGATTGGGTATATCTACGGAATCATTGGGCGGATTTTACCCATTCACGAATTCGACCTTCGTAATTAAGCCCCAAACCTACTCTACAAATATCGAGTTTCTAAGTCGTTTCTTCCGGAAGTTATTGTGTTTACGGTCAGCCTAACGGCCGACTGCGTAAACACAATAACTTCCGAAAGAAACAACTTAGAAACTCGATATTTGTAGAGAAGGTTTGGACCTTAATTACGAAGGCCGAATTCGTGAATGGGTAAAATCCACCCAATGATTCCGTAGATATACCCAATCAAAATTTTATTTTTCCAATATTTCCAAAAATACAGACCAGATCGAATTGAAATCCAGTACTTCATCGAAAATAACAGTTCGAAGTTTCATACAGAATTTAATGAGGATGATATGATGAAAAAATCATATAAATTTTTTTTTTCAAATTGTTCCAATAACCCGATTATCACGAAATTTTGCACAAAGTTGTCTTTCAGCATCTTAAAACTAGCTGTGAAGTTTAATCAGGACTGAATCAGTATTTCTCGAGTAATACCAAAAAAATCAACGATATCGAGAAGAAAACCTCGAAATTTGACATATTTTTTCCCGATATCTCCAAAACTTATGATCGTATCGAGCTGAAATTTAGTACACTGCTGTGAAATTAGAAGGTCAAAGTGTGAGTATAATTTTTTTTGGATATGATGAATGGTTTCCGAAAAAAAAATTTTTTTGTAAAAAAATTTCGAAAAAAATTTTTTTTTAAATTTATTGACAATATGATCTTGACGAAATTTGGCTCAAAGTTGCGCGTCGTTATACTCCACCAAACTGCCAAGTTTGAATCCAATCGCTCAAGTAGTTTCTGAAATAAAAAATAAATAACTTCAAAACTTTAAATGCCTATAACTCCGAAACTATTCGATCGATTTGGCCCATTAACGAACTTAACCGCGGCATTCCAATGCGCGACCTACCCTGAAAGTTTCAAGTCGCTAGCTCACTTCGTTCGACAGTTATCGTGTCTACGGCCGGCCGGCCGGACAGAATCGATTTTGACACCGGATTCGTCATCAGTGAGTCCAACCTAGTCGATTGAGACCATTTTCGGCTCAATCATCCAAAATTACAGACATTTGATCAAAACGATAGCACGCTGTTCCCCTAGAACATGCGCGCAAAAACTATTGGGAACTTGATTCAAGTTGACACGGGAAGGATTCAAATGTACCCCATGCCAATCTTTCATCACCAATAGGATATTCCATAATTGGAACAGTCTTCCGGATACGATTGTTGGCGCCTCTAGTGTCAACTCCTTCAAGAACAATGTGGACTCTTGGTGGCGAACCGGTGTGTGTTGATGGCCGGGTTTGTGTTTTTGGTGATTTTTTTTTTTACTAGTTTATTTTGTTTTGAATTCTTTATTAACATTAGTTCCACACTCTGTAGTTTTTCATTTGAAATTTGTATATAAGTTGAGAAAACTCTTGTCTGATGTATAATAATAATAAATAATAACTTCTGCGAAGATGCCAGCGCCCTAACGGATAAATTTGGAACTTGTTCAAGCTAGTAGTTTTATGTAAACAAACCTTAGAAATGTGGTGGGAAACGAATATTTATTAAGCAGAGCTTGAATATTTAAAGAAATTATTATAATTTTGTGTAAGATTTCCTGAGAAGGAACTTCTCGTTTGGATCACGATACAAAATCGTACTTTGAATAGTTCCTGGAGGAAAATTTCGGTGATATTTTAGTGTATTGGCGGGTCGAAAGAACCAATATCTAAGTTTACTTGAATTTCTGGAGAAATAGGCACCTCAATGAGTAATTTAAGGACTGTCATTTATGTGAAGAATAGCTGAATGCAGGCTATATTATGTGGTAAATCTAGAATCAGTCCAAATGATATGTTTTGTTTACAATCGAGTGAATCAATAAAATGAAAATAGAATTTCTGCTTTATTTCTTTTGCATCGTATTTCTAAAGAAAAGGAAACAGATAGACATATAATTTGTTGTTATAGACATCAATACAGTTTGAATTTCGCGGTGGTTTGTGGAAGCGGCCTCTATTTCCGGCGCAGATGTCATGTAGTGGAACATGAAATGAATAAAGTAGTACTTGTTGAAAAGTCAAGCTGAGTGTATCTCTTATATTTCCTTCCTTTTGTTCACCATTTTGCACACTGCAAATCTGCATTACAACAGGTTATGAGCCCAGATTGCTCACGTGTTTAAGTGGCGACGAGGTGAAATAAGATTTACGATGGCAGTTAATTTTCTATCTAGTGTTCCACGTTTGAAAGGTCGTGAAAACTATACGGAATGGTCTTTCGCAGTTAGAAATGTTCTTGTGCTGGACGAACTGCAAGGATGTATAGATGGAACCGAAACGGACACAGTGAAGGATGGAAAAGCCAAAGCTAAGCTGGTTTTAACAATCGATTCCTCATTATATGTTCACATCAAGGAGGCTAAAACAACTAAGGAACTATGGCTTAATCTTCAAAAATTGTTCGATGACTCTGGATTTACAAGAAAAATTGGATTATTACGCTTGCTAGTTTCAATCAAGCTGGATAATTCAGACTCCATGGAAGCCTACGTCACCCAGTTGATCGAAACAGCCCAGAAATTGAAAGGAACAGGATTTGAAATCGACGAAAAATGGATTGGTTCTTTGCTTTTGGCTGGTTTGCCAGATAAGTATTCGCCGATGATCATGGCAATTGAACATTCTGGAATGGATCTGTCAGTGGACGCCATTAAGAGGAAGTTGCTCGATTCGGAACCGGAATCGGTCGGTAATACAGGTAGTGCTTTCGCAAGTCGGAAATTCGGTACCGTCGGTAATAAAGGACGCAACCGTGACAGTTCTGCGAAAGACGGGTCTAGTAGTTCAAAAGTTGCGTCTGTCAACAATGTCAATGTCAAACAAGTGACGTGTTACAAGTGCGGACAGAAAGGACACTATAAAAACAAATGTTTGAACAAAACGGAACAGAAAATGAATAATGCATTTAGTGCTGTATTTCTCAGTAAAAAGTTTGAGAAAACGGATTGGTACATTGATTCGGGTGCGAGCAATCATTTAACAGTTCATAATGGTTGGATGAAAGACATTTCAGTCTGCAGTCAGCAAGAAATAATAACTGCAAACAATCAAAAGCTTTCAGCAAAGTGTTCCGGTAATATAGACATTACTACTATGGTTGGTGATGAGGAGCATCCAGTAACAATCACCAATGTATTATTTATTCCAGAGTTGAAGACGAATTTGCTCTCTGTAAGTCAACTCATAAGGAATGGAAACACAGTGAAATTTGAACAGGATGTTTGTAAAATCTTCAACAAACATAAACAGCTAATTGGTGTTGCTTTATTGGTAAACAATGTATACAAACTAAACTTGAAGAGGACAGAACAATGTTTCGTAACAACAGCCAGTAGCAGCAGAACTTGGCACAGAAGGTTTGGTCATTTAAACCACCAGGATTTGTGCAAGATGGAAGCTGGGGCAGTAGATGGAATGAAGTTTTACTCAAAGAAGGACTTGTCTCATCAATGCATAACATGTTGTGAGGGTAAACAGTCAAGAGATAAGTTTGCAAGCCAAGGAACTAGAGCAAAGTCAGTTTTGGAGATCATACATGCTGACATTTGTGGTCCTATGGAGAGTGTCTCTCTCGGAGGTTCCAGGTATTTTCTTTTGTTTGTTGATGATTACTCAAGAATGATCTTTGTTTATTTTCTGAGAAGTAAATCAGAAGTCTTCAAATATTTTAAACAATTCAAAGCACTAGTGGAAAATCAGAAAGACACCACAGTAAAAATTTTGAGATCAGATAATGGCGGAGAATTTTGCAGTCAGGAAATGGAAAATTATCTTGCTGTCAATGGGATTATTCATCAGACTACTAATGCTTATACACCGCAGCAGAAAGGATGAACCGTTCTCTAGTCGAAAAAGCAAAATGTCTTCTTTTCGATTCAAAATTGGATACAAAATTTTGGGCTGAAGCAGTGAACACTGCAGCCTATTTGAAGAATAGATCAACAATGTCAAAATTGGAAAACCGAACACCTTATGAAATATGGTTTGGCAGAAAACCGGATGTAAGTAATATTAGAATATTTGGAAGCCGAGTAATGGTGCATGTCCCGAAAGAAAGAAGAAAAAAATGGCAGAAGAAATCTATTGAGATGATTCTACTGGGCTTTGGTGAGAAGACAAAGGGATATCGAGTCTACAATCCAGTAACTAATGTTGTAAGCACCAGTAGAGATGTAGTAATTATGGAAGAAGAAGATGTGATAATTACTCTAAACCAATCTTCAGTGGGGGCAGAAGAAGCCATGTATGAAGATGAAATATCAACATCATATGAATCTGAATTTTCCAGAAATGATGATCAGGACAATAACTCAGATGAAGAGTATTCACCAGGTATTCCAGTTCAAGATGCTGAGACGACCCAAGAACTAAGAAGATCCAAGAGAGAGCCAAAGGTCAAGACATTTGAAGATCACATAGTCTATATGTGTGCTTCGGAAGAAGAACAAGAGGTCAAATTTAGTGAAGATCCAGTCACCGTTGAGGAGGCCTTGTCAAGATGGGACAAGGAGCAATGGAAGGCAGCCATGAAGGAAGAATATGATTCATTTATTCACAACAATGCCTGGGAAATTGCGGAAGTTCCAGAAGGTGCCAGTGTAGTGGACTCAAAGTGGGTTTTCAAGAAAAAACTAAACAGTGATGGTTCGGTTCGGTACAGAGCAAGGCTCGTGGCTCGCGGGTTTATACAAAAACAAGGTGTCGATTACGATGAAACGTATTCACCGGTCGTGAGACATTCTAGTTTAAGGTTTCTAATTGCATTGTCTGTGCAATTATGTTTAAAAATTGTTCACTTGGATGTGATGACCGCTTTTTTAAATGGCGAATTAAATGAATTAATTTTCATGAAACAACCAGAAGGTTTTCAGGTTTCGAAAGATAATAAAGTATGTAAGTTAAATAAAGCAATTTATGGCTTGAAACAAGCATCTCGTGCCTGGAACCTGAAGGTCAACAAAGTTTTAACTGATATTGGTTTTAAACGTTCAATTGTTGAACAGTGTGTTTATATAAAATCTAATCGAGATAAATTAACGGTTATTGCCTTGTATGTTGATGACTTCTTTGTTTTCACAAATGATAGTTCTGAAGAAACTTCTTTGATTGAAAATTTAAGTAGAAATTTTTCATTAAAGAATCTAGGAGAGGCTAGACAATGTCTAGGTATGAATATATCTAGAAATTCTGAGAGAAATTGCATAACAATTGATCAGAGAAGTTATATTCTGAAAATTTTGGAGAAGTTTGATATGACTAATTGTAAACCTACCAAAACTCCTTTAGAGACTAAATTGGAATTTGATATTAGTAAGGAATGTTGTAGAGATGTGCCATATCAGGAATTAATTGGTTCGTTAATGTATCTAGCTGTATTAACGAGACCTGACATAGCCTATTCTGTTAGTTTTCTAAGTCAGTTTAACAGTAATCATACTTTAGAGCATTGGAAGTGTGCTAAACGCATTCTCAGATATTTGAAGTTGACTAAAGATTTTTGTTTGATGTTCTCAAAATCAGAAGAAGGTTTACAGGGTTTCGTTGACGCAGACTGGGGTAATGATAAACAAGATCGAAAATCTTATACAGGTTTTGTTTTCAAAATGTCGAATGGGGTTATATCTTGGGAAAGTAGGAAACAGAGAACTGTAGCACTTTCTAGTACAGAGGCTGAATATGTGGCAGTGGCTGAAGCAACCAAAGAAGCAATTTATTTGAAAAATTTGAATTTTGAAATTACTGGTCAGATGAATTGTGTAAGTTTGTTCAATGACAATATGGGAGCTCAGGCATTGGCAAATAATCCAGTCTATCATAAGCGCACCAAGCATATCGATATACGTCATCATTTTGTCAGGGATGCTGTGTCAAATAATCAAATCAAATTATTGTATTTACCTACTGATAAAATGACAGCTGACATATTTACCAAAAGTTTAACAGCTGATAAACATGATAGATGTATTAAAGAATTGAATATGTCTGTATTGATGTAGTGGGGGTGTTGTTATAGACATCAATACAGTTTGAATTTCGCGGTGGTTTGTGGAAGCGCCCTCTATTTCCGGCGCAGATGTCATGTAGTGGAACATGAAATGAATAAAGTAGTACTTGTTGAAAAGTCAAGCTGAGTGTATCTCTTATATTTCCTTCCTTTTGTTCACCATTTTGCACACTGCAAATCTGCATTACAACATAATTGAATTCATTTCCATATTAAAGCAGCTCAAGATACACATACAAAATGAAAAATGTCACAGCTGGTTCAACCTACCCATATATAGAAATGAAAAGTATTAATGTAATTATATGAATAACTTCAGCTATTATCAACTCTAACAGTATATCCAGTTTTTGTCAGGTTTTCAACCAGATCACTCGTTTAGAATATGATTGTGTGTAGTATGTGAATTAGGTAGCTGCAGAAGTGCTCGGTAGTTTCTCTACAGCATTTTTCTTCAAAATTCTCTTATTTTCATTTACACCTGAAAAAAATCATGACATGAAGTTGTTTCGAAATGAATACATTGTAGGTAATTTACCTTTATGAAAGTAAACGGGTAAAAATACTTTGCTGACTGAAATAGAATTATACCGTCAATTTCCGACTTCTAGTAAGAATATGAGACTCATAATGCAAACCTGAGATCTATCGAGGATCGCCTTCTTGCCACCATATTTAAAATTAAAATCCACCCCAATTTGGGGGTAGTTTATGCTTGTAATTTTTCAAAATAATTTGCTGACCGGAGGTTTCCAGTCGAGATATTTTATCAAAACGCTACATTATGATTGAATGTGGCATACTTTTTGTGCCACCATAAAAAAAATTCAGATCCACCCCCGTTTGAGGGTAGTTTGTTCTTGTGATTTTTCAGGAATCCTTGCTGATCGGAAATTTCCCGTGGAGATATTTTATTGAAACGATGTATTATGACTAACTGTAGCATACTCTTTGTGCCACCATAAAACATATTCAGATCTACCCCCTATTAAGGGTAGTTTATTCTTGTGATTTTTCAGGAATCCTTGCTGATCGGAAATTTTCCGTATAGATATTCTATTGAAACAACGCATTATGACTAACCGTAGCAAACTCTTTGTGCCACCATAAAAAACATTCAGATCCACCCCCCATTAAGGGTAGTTTACGAGGATAAACTACCCTTAAACGAGTCGGACCTGGAATTTTTGTATGGTGGCACAGAGGGTGTCCGATTTGCAATTATTTTACTTTGTTTCAATGAAATATCGAAAATATCGATCAGCAAGAATTTCCGAAAAATCACAAGAATAAACTACCCTTAAACAGGGGCGGATCTGAATTTTTTTATGGTGGCACCAAGCGTATGTTACGTTTAGTCATAATACGTTGTTTCAATTAAATATCTCCACTGAAAATTTTCGGTCAGCAAAGTATTCCGAGAAATTACGAGGATAAACTACCCTTAAACGAGTCGGACCTGAAATTTTTGTATGGTGGCACAGAGGGTATTCAAATTGCAATTATTTTACTTTGTTTCAATGAAATATCTCTACTGGAAAATATCGATCAGCAAGGATTTCCGAAAAATCACACGAATAAACTACCCTTAATAGGGGTTGGATCTGAATATTTTTCATTGTGGCACAAAGAGTATGCTACGGTTTGTTATAATACATCGTTTCAATAAAATATCTCCACGGGAAATTTCCGATCAGCAAGGATTCCTGAAAAATCACAAGAATAAACTACCCTCAAACAGGAGTGGATCTGAATTTTGTGTATAGTGGCACCAAGGGTATGCTACGTTTAGTCATAATGCATTGTTTCAATAAAATATCTCCACTGAAAATTTTCGGTCAGCAAAGTATTCCGAGAAATAACGAGGATAAACTACCCCCAAACAAGTCGGACCTAAAATTTTTGTATGGTGGCACAGAGGGTCTCCGATTTGCAATTATTTCACTTTGTTTCAATGAAATATCTCTAGTGGAAAATATGGATCAGCAAGGATTTCCCAAAAATCCGAAGAATAAACTACCCTTAAGAGGAGGTGGATCTGAATATTTTTCATGGTGGCACCAAGAATATGCTACGGTTAGTCATAATACATCGTTTCAATCAAATATCTCCACGGGAAATTTCGGATCAGCAAGGATTCCTGAAAAATCACAAGAATAAACTACCCTTAATAGGGGGTGGATCTGAATATTTTTTACGGTGGCACCAAGAATGTGCTACGGTTAGTCATAATACATCGTTTCAATCAAATATCTCTACGGGAAATTCCCGATCAGCAAGGATTCCTGAAAAATCACAAGAATAAACTACCCTTAAACAGGGGCAGATTTGAAATTTTTTTACGGCGGCACCAAGCGTGTGCTACGTTTAGTCATAATACGTTGTTTCAATAAAATATCTCCACTGAAAATTTTCGGTCAGCAAAGTATTCCGAGAAATCACGAGGATAAACTACCCTTAAACGAGTCGGACCTGAAATTTTTGTATGGTGGCACAGAGGGTATCCGATTTGCAATTATTTTACTTTGTTTCAATGAAATATCTCCACTAGAAAATATCGATCAGAAAGGATTTCCGAAAAATCACAAGAATAAACTACCCTTAATAGGGGGTGGATCTGAATATTTTTCACGGAGGCACAAAGGGTATGCTACGGTTAGTCATAATACTTCGTTTCAATCAAATATCTCCACGGGAATTTTCCGATCAGCAAGGATTCCTGAAAAATCACAGGAATAAACTACCCTTAATAGGGGGTGGATCTGAATGTTTTTTATGGTGGCACAAAGAATATGCTACGGTTAGTCATAATACATCGTTTCAATCAAATATCTCAACGGGAAATTTCCCATCAGCAAGGATTTCTGAAAAATCACAAGAATAAACTACCCTTTAACGGGGGCGGATCTGAATTTTTTTTATGATGGCACAAAAAGTATGCTATATTTAATCATAATATAGCGTTTCGATAACATATCTCAACTGGAAACCTCCGGTCAGTAAATTATTTTGAAAAATTACAAGAATAAACTACCCCCAATTTGGGGTGGATTTGAAATTTGAATGTGGTGGCACGAACATATCAATGTACACAACTCAGTTTTAGAGTTTGGTTCAATTAAATATTCTTTAAGGTCGTGATTTAGAGGATTATATTTTGGTCAGCAAATTATCCACACCCATTTTATTCAGGAGAGCAGGCCACATAATATATCCATTAATTTCGAGGTAAGAAGTGAGGTATTAACCCTACAAAATGTGTTTGGTTTGTATTAGATGTGGATAGTATTCTTTGTAGATTGCTTAAGAGGAATATAAAAGCTTTTTCAGAAGTTTGGATGAAAATGCTTTCAACAAATTCATGGCAGAAGCGTGGAAATTGAGAGCTTATATGGGACAAGGTGTTGATGAGCATGTATCTAAGGAGAGGAAAGTGGAGAAGCAAATGTATTTTCCGAATGATAAATGAAAGTTTCTCGCATGTTTTAAATTCATCATTTTCAGGATCTTTGCATATAGTTTTTTGTTATGTAAAGAATTTATATCTTCATCTTACAAAGTTGATGGAAGTTTGTGTTTTTATATAGCTTAGGTGTAATTAATATTGCTAATGTTTAAGATGCTTATGAATTGTAAAATGTGTATGATGTTTCGAATGTGAGAATTAATGCGATGTATGTATAATTACAGCTCTTAACACAGCTTACTTTCTTGAAGTAAAATATTCAATTTTGGAATTTTATTATTTTGGAATGTAATGTACATTGTATTTTTACAAATATTGCATTTTGGTTCAGATTTAGGGGAGTTGGTAACCTGAAATAAAATTAGAAATGAATACACACTAGTTTCAGTCAATCCCAGAAGACATTAATATGTCAAGTTGGGATTTGAATCAATCATGTGAAAAAACTGTTTTCTCTTTGTTAGTTTTGAATTACTAACCCTGGAAGTTATTGAAGATTAATTTTTTCATTTATCATTTTAATTATTTGCTCGTAGTTCATAAAATAAACAATTTCAAATATGATTATTGTATATTTTCCCTGTTTCTCATTCCTTTGAAGTAATAACCTACTCTTCATCGACTATTTCATAACGAAAATTTCGTAAATTCATAAACTAATTCATTGATGAATTATAGATCCTTCACTGATTCGCAGATAGAAAAGCGCCAGGTAGAATATTTTAAGAAATACTAATTATTTGGAAAATAAACTCTAAAATTTCAAAAGTTAATGATTATAGTGAAGCTTTCTTCATTGGGACAACGTTGCTGAGACAATAACAGTCAATGATTTAAGGAAAGTTAATCATCTAAGAATATATCAAGAACCTGAATAATATTTTTTTGGGATAACTCGATGATTCAGAATTCATCATGCATTGTGATATTTTATAATGATATTCCTAGCTCGTTCTCTACATCTGAATCTATTTATTAATAAAATGGTAATTGATACACAGCGAGGCCTAAACATTTCAATTGTGGCCAATGCACTGAATGAATAACTCGTAGAAATACTAATCTAAAGAATAATGTATTTTACTGTTTGTTTATGATATACCTAATCAAATGGTGATTCAGTGCAATATAGTGAATCAATGTAATATTATGTTTATTACTATAAATTCTACTGAAATACAAACAGTCCAGTACAATTTACAGTACACCACATATACAGGGTGATTCATTAAGAGTGGCCACCGGCCGTATCTCGGAAACCATTCACCCTATAACTTCCGGAAAAAAATTCTAATGACAAAATCGGCCCCTAGAAAATGATTAAAAATATTTTCAAGTTCGTAGTTCCCCACTAGAGGGCGTAATCTATCACTTGTAAAATATAATCTCATTTTTTACGAAATATTCTCCAGCTAATAGTGGTAAGGAATAATAAAATAAGAAAATACTCTTCCTATTCAACAACTTTTGCTTGAGTAATTTTTCCATATTTCCTTTTTTTTAGTGATGGCATGGAAAAACTTTTCTTCACAAAAAAAACACTCTTACTTCTGTATGCGTGAACCGATTTTCACGTGATTTGATTTTATTCGAAGGCCATTAAAAGCAGATCACAGAAAAATATGACGACAACATACCGGGTGATCCAATTAAAAACTACAGGCTGTTTTATGTCACTTCACCCTATTTGCGCGTTTTACTGGAGAATTTCAAATGCAATGCTATGATTCTAACCGACTGAGAATAAGCTTAGCATTATCACCTATTGACTTGTTAAAACCGCAGACAGATATCTCCGGTCATTCCGAAGATATTAACATTTTTGTAAATTTTGATAAGCGTTGTTCAACCCTGTGAGCTTGAAACAACAAGGAAGTGACTTTAGTCGTCATGACAACGCAGCAAAATACTAAACACACATAAAATAACAATAATACGATAAAATGAAACAAAAATAAGCAACAACGAAAATATTTGGACAAAAAACAACCCTCATACATAATCATTTCAAATATTCAAAATGTCTACCATTTTCTTCTATACATGAATTAAGTTTTTCTTTAGTTGATACTGGTCACAGTTTCAGCTGCCTGTCGAAATCTATTTTTCACATCCTCACAAAACACAAAACAGCCTGTAGTTTTTAATTGGATCACCCGGTATGTTGTTGTCATATTTTTCTGTAATCTGCTTTTAATGGCCTTCGAATAAAATCAAATTACGTGAAAATCGGTTCACGCATACAGAAGTAAGAGTGTTTTTTTTGTGAAAAAAAGTTTTTCCATCCCATCACTAAAAAAAAGGAAATATGGAAAAATTACTCAAACAAAAGTTGTTGAATAGGAAGAGTATTTTCTCATTTTATTATTCCTTACCACTATTATCTGGAGAATATCTCGTTAAAAATGAGATTATATTTTACAAGTGATTGCCCCTGCATTTCACAAGGTTGATCCATACTTATCAAAATTTACAAAAATGTCAATAACTCCGAAACGACCAATTATATCCGTCTGCGATTTTAAAACGTCAGTAGGTGATAATGCTTAGCTTATTCTCAGTTGGTTAGAATCATAGCATTGCATTTGAAATTCTCCAGTAAAACGCGCAAATAGGGTGAAGTGACATAAAACAGCCTGTAGTTTTTAATTGGATCACCCGGTATGTTGTTGTCATATTTTTCTGTGATCTGCTTTTGATGACCTTCGAATAAAATTAAATTACGTGAAAATTGGTTCACGCATACAGAAGTAAGAGTGTTTTTTTTTGTGAAGAAACGTTTTTCCATCCCATCACTAAAAGAAAGGAAATATGGAAAAATTACTCAAACAAAAGTTGTTGAATAGGAAGAGTATTTTCTTATTTTATTATTCTTCACCACTGTTAGCTGGAGAATATTTCGTAAAAAATGAGATTATATTTTACAAGTGATAGATTGCGCCCTCTAGTGGGGAACTACGAAATTGAAAATATTTTTTATCATTTTCTAGGCGCCGATTTTGTCATTAGAATTTTCTTCCGGAAGTTATAGGATAAACGGTTTCCGAGATACGGCCGGTGGCCACCCTTAATGAATCACCCTGTACATTAACTTCTGGTGCACAACGTGAGATGAGGACAAAAAGTGAAGAATTATTTTGGTGTGAGCTGTGCATTGACGATAGTTTCATCATTATAACAATGAATTTAGATGAAAATGGTTATACATATATTGCGAAGCATTTGGATGCAAGAACGAGCAAGATAATCGCCGATTATCTTGTCATAGGTAAGTGGATATTATTTATTTATATTTGGATAAGCAACGATCGGCAGGATTATTTAGATTTAGATTTAAAATGGAATTTGTTATAGATTTCCATTCAAACGACCAGAAATTTTAAAGTTATGGATTAAGGCTGTACGCAGGGATAATAATTGAGCTCCATCAAAAACCAGCACACTTTGTCAGGAGCATTTCTTCAAAGTGATTATCTACTGAGACCTGGATCCACCATGAATTTGTTAAAACCATCAGATGCTGTTGCTTCTGTATTCTCATATCTCAAGCATTTGTTTGAATATCTAAATGAATTTTTATTTCTGACTTTCTGACTGATTTTATTTACCAACCACATAGGAAAACATTTCTCGAAGAGCACCGACTTGAAGTCAGGAACATTTAAGCGCTTGTTAAAATTTATTGTCAAAATGCGAAATTCGACATACTTTTTTCCGATATTTTCGGAAATGTTTGTCGAATCGAGCTTAAATTTCGAACATTGCTGCTCAGATTCGACTTCAGGGACTGCGCCAAGTTTCATTGAAATCTCATTGATAGTTTCCGAAAAAACTATTTTTTCAACGATTCTTCATGCAATCAGTTAACAAGTTTTAATCTGATCGCATCAGTACTTCTTGAGATATAGAGGAAATAAAATAAAATATTTGAAATGGATATAACTCCGAAATTGTTAGGTAAATTTTGCCCATTAATGAACTTTTTTTGAATTTTTTAAGTCACTAAAGCTTTTCTCGTTAGTAAGTTATCGTGGCAACAGGCGGCTGAATAGAATTCAATTTGACATCAAACTCTTCATCAGTGAGTCCAACCTGGTCGCTTGGAACCATTTTCGGCAAAAAACGCAAATTTACGCAGGATGTTAACGCGCTGTTCCCCAGAAAAACCGCTCACTAAGTTGAAATTTCAATCCTGCCTTCTTCACGAATTAGTCAGAAAAAAATTCAGGTTCTCCTAATTTGAAATGAAAAATTAAAAAGATTTAGAATTAATGCGACAGAGTTTCCTTTACTGCAATGAGGAAGGAAGAGATATATACCCGTCCACTTCGCGGGTTGCATAAGCAACGAATTGGCTTCACTGAAAGAAATTTCTATTAGCCGTTAATAAAAATCTATTGACCGCAGCAAAATATCTGCATTAAATAGGCTTCAAATAAGCTCTGTATCTGCTTCTAATGAAGTCAACTTGCTGATATTTACTTTTTTGACACTAATAGAGGAGCCGGTCTGCCAGAAAATGTCGACTCTATTTGCTCCTAATAAATCACATACCTGCTACTAATAGTTTGGATTTTAGCAACAAACAAATATCTATTTGCTATCAATATATACGCAACCAACTTCAAGTAAGAACTTTAATAACCGTGAATAGCCACAGTTGCAGCAGGAAATACAAATTGTGCTGTAACTAATAGTTTTACTTATTAACCACAAATAAATTTCTATTTGCCACTAAATCATTACCAGCTTTGGACTAATAAAACTATATGTGCCATAAACAAATGATAATACAGCTACTAATAGATTTTCTGCTGTAACTAATAGATTAGTTTATAGTGTCAAATAGATATCTATTGACTATTAGGACATAAGCAACGTACCCGAAATGAAAACGTTATTAGCAACAAGGAACCTTTATTTAGTTAATAATCGAGAGTTTACTGTCGCTAAAAACTTATTTATTAGTGGCTAATATTTTTTTTGTCGTTAATTAGCAATACATAGATATCATGCAAACAATATTTTCATCATAAATAATCCGTGGATTGTAAGTTTTTCAGTTATACTGACAAATTTTGAGAATTTATTTGCAACTATATACTTGTTATAAAAATCAATTTTACAAATTTGTTGTACTGAATTTAACTAAAAGACTGACAATTCACGGGTTATTTATGGTAAAAAAGTTAGTTTGGCAAATAATATCTGGTCATTCCTTGCTGATGATAATTAAAAAACTGAAAGCCACAGTAAAATCTCTATTAGCAATTAAATAGAGGTTCCGCGTAGATAATAACTTTTTTATTTGAGATAGGTTGCTTTGTATTAATTTTATCTATCAGCAAAAATGTATATATAAAAAATATAATGATTTCATGAAGAATTTTAGGTGGGTCTTTTATTTGTATACATTCTTTATCGACACTATGTTACTTATTTTTGGCACAATAAAACACAACATAACAAGAGAATGAAATTTTTGAAACTTCATCAAGGTGAAAGGTTGTTATCAAAATACAAAGAAATATTCAATGAAAGAAAAGTAACATTATAATATTCAAAACTTGATGCGTAACATAAGTCTCGAATTCAAATTGATACTTAAGTTTCCTAATAAATATTACATACAAACATACAGCCCTCATTGAAATCTAAAACAGGGAACTTAGTTCGTAGAAAAAAGGAAATATATACTCCAAGAAAATACTATACATTTTTTATATTCAAGAAATGTGATGAATAAAACAAAATGACATTCTTTTATATATACATAAGTTTATGTGAAAAGTGCTCATAAGAAATTTGGGACATCGACTATTACAAAGTATTCTATTCTTGTTAACGCGGCACCTCTTTCCGATCACCATCTTTTCGACATCAGAATCCATCCTCACTTTTTTTTCCATTCTCAATTTTTTTTTCCTTAGTTTGACGGCCATCCAAAAAAATGTTTCGATGGATTCAGTTCATATATTGAATATTTCATTCAAAACAATTTTTGTTAACGCGGCACCTCTTTCCTATCACCATCTTTTCGACATCAGAATCCATCCTCACTTTTTTTTCCATTCTCAGTTTTTTTTTCCTTAGTTTAACGGTCATCCAAAAAAATGTTTCGATGAATTCAGTTCATATATTGAATAGTCCATTCAAAATAATTTTTGTTTACGCGGCACCTCTTTCCGATCACCATCTTTACCACATCAGAATCCATCCTCACTTTGTTTTTTTATTTTCAATTTTTTTTTCTTAGTTTGACGGCCATCCGAGAAAATGTTTCGATGGTTTCAGTTCATATATTGAATAGTCGATTCAGAACAATTTTTGTTTACGCGGCACCCCTTTCCGATCCCCATCTTTACGACATCAGAATCCATCCTCACTTTTTTTCCATTCTCAATTTTTTTTTCCTTAGTTTGACGGCCATCCAGAAAAATGTTTCGATGGATTCAGTTCATATATTGAATATTCCATTCAAAACAATTTTTGTTAACGCGGCGCCTCTTTCCGATCACCATCTTTTCGACATCAGAATCCATCCTCACTTTTTTTACCATTCTAAATTTTTTTTCCTTAGTTTAAAGGTCATCCAAAAAAATGTTTCGGTGGATTCAGTTAATATATGGAATAGTCCATTCAAAATAATTTTTGTTTACGCGGCACCTCTTTCCGATCCCCATCTTTACGACATCAGAATCCATCCTCACTTTTTTTTCCATTCTCATTTTTTTTTCCTTAGTTTGACGGCCATCCAGAAAAATGTTTCGATGGATTCAGTTCATATATTGAATATTCCATTCAAAACAATTTTTGTTAACGCGGCACCTCTTTCCGATCACCATCTTTTCGACATCAGAATCCATCCCCACTTTTTTTACCATTCTCAGTTTTTTTTTCCTTAGTTTAACGGTCATCCAAAAAAATGTTTCGATGGATTCAGTTAATATATTAAATTGTCCATTCAAAATAATTTTTGTTTACGCGGCACCTCTTTCCGATCCCCATCTTTACGACATCAGAATCCATCCTCACTTTTTTTTCCACTCTCAATTCTTTTTTCCTTAGTTTGACGGCCATCCAGAAAAATGTTTCGATGGATTCAGTTTATATATTGAATATTCCATTCAAAACAATTTTTGTTAGTGCGGCAGGTCTTTTGGATCACCATCTTTTCGACATCAGAATCCATCCTCACTTTTTTTTCCATTCTCAATTTTTTTTTCCTTAGTTTAACGGTCATCCAAAGAAATGTTCCGATGGATTCAGTTCATATATTGAATAGTCCATTCAAAATAATTTTTGTTAACGCGGCACCTCTTTCCGATCACCATCTTTTCGACATCAGAATCCATCCTCACTTTTTTTTTCCATTTTCAGTTTCTTTTCCTTAGTTTGACGGCCATCCAGAAGAATGTTTCGATGGTTTCAGTTCATATATTGAATATTCTATTCAAAACAATTTTTGTTAACGCGGCAGCTCTTTTAGATCACCATCTTTTCGACATCAGAATCCATCCTCACTTTTTTTCCATTCTCAATTTTTTTTCCTTAGTTTGACCGCCATCCAAAAAAATGTTTCGACGGGTTCAGTTCATTTATTGAATAGTCGATTCAAAACAATTTTTGTTTACGCGGCAACTCTTTCCGATCACCATCTTTTCGACATCAGAATCCATCCTCACTTTTTTTTTCATTCTCAATTTTTTTTTCCTTAGTTGACGGCCATCCAAAAAAATGTTTCGATGGATTCAGTTCAAATATTTTATAGTCCATTTTTTTAATGGACTATAAAATATTATAAATATATTATATATATTATAAATTCTTGTTTACGCGGCACCTCTTTCCGATCATCATCTTTTTGACATCAGAATCCATCCTCACTTTTTTTTCCATTTTCAATTTTTTTCCTCAGTTTGACGGCCATCCGGAAAAATTTTTCGATGGATTCAGTTCATATATTGAATAGTCGATTCAAAACAATTCTTGTTTACGCGGCACCTCTTTCCGATCACCATCTTTTCGACATCAGAATCTATCCTCCCTTTTTTTTTCCATTTTCAATATTTTTCCAAAAAAATGTTTCGATGGATTCAGTTCATATATTGAATACTCTATTAAAAAGAATTTTTGTTCACGCAGCACCTCTTTCCGATCTCTATCTCGACATCGGAATCCATCCTAAATTTATTAGTCATAGTGCGACGGCCGTCGAAAAAATTTTTTTATTGATTTAGTTCATATATTCTATACTCTATTGAACAGAATTCGTTTACGCGGCACCCCTTTTTTTCCATAGTTTAACGGAAATCTATATCATATTATATCGGATACTCTATTGACTCTATTGTTTTTATCGATCACTTTGGCTTCTGCTTTCTTGAATGATGAAGTCATTAGTCAACTTTCAAACTATTGCTTCAGTTTGAGCTGCAGAATCGAGATATCTCTCATTTCATTCTACTCATTACATCTGGCAACACTGTCTACGAATAATGCATGCCTTCCCTCTATCCCAATATCGACAGTCTCTACGTCAGAAACCGTGGCTGGAAATGTGTGGGTAACTTCACGCAAACTAATATTTGTGACTGATAAACACTTTCAGTTATATAAACCAGTAATGAAACATAGAGTGAATTATTCGAAAACATTAATTTTGTGTTTTTCTAAAAATACCCTTTATGGAATAGTCAAATTTTCTTTGAATGAAATTATTTGTATAGGATAGTTTAGGAGTTGTCAAATGTGAAAACGAAATTCAAAAAATGGATGGACATATAAAGAGCAAAAATTGATAGAATGGATGATTTGATTCTGTATTCATATACAGGTTGTGCCATTTGAAAAAGGAAATTACCAAAAACTAAAATTAATCGTAGAGATCACGCACAAAAAAATACCTCGAATATTGTCATGTCCCAAATTTCATAAAGCTGTAAATTATAAAATCTCTAATGGATGCTTTCTTACAAATCAACACCACTCAGAAACCTTTCAACCAAATATTCGAAACTCAATATGCAATAATTTAACCAAATATTCGAATTTTTCAGAACTGAACGTATATATAAAACAATTTTCAACATAAGAGTCATAATATTGTAATCCATTGTCCATTTCCTCTTGTCGTTATGATGTGGGTATCCACTTTTACAGAAAATCTTATTCAAGCTTTAATTATCAAGTAAGTGAAAACTTTCATCATCAATGCCTTCATCTAGACACAAGAAACTATAAGTTAATTTCTTGTTTGGTTATCAATTAAAATTAAAAAAAAATGGTCATAGATGGAATATTTAGCAGACATGAATATAAGTATTTATAATTTATAACATAGTGAACAATACAATAATTAGACCTGCAGGAACTGAGAATAGGTGGAAAATGTTATTTTCATTACAGGGTTATCTGCGTATTTTGAGTTGAACAGTTATTAGTCCTAATTATTTAGGAACATAATGCAAAATTTTGGCTATTTTGCATTATGAACAACTTTTAAAATGTATTGCCACGAAACCCGACAGTTCCCCAAGGAAAACCTTAAAATTTCGAAGGTTTGCAGTTCTTGGTCCGATTTTTGTTCAATTTTAAGGTTTGCCAATATGGTTTATTGACCCACCATGTACTGCGTTTGGTAATTTTTTTTACGTATTCAATTTTGTAAGTAATTGATATGTAGATCCGCTGATGAGAAATAGCACCAATTCGATAATTATCAAATATATAAAAATGATACTTACTTTCGAAAGCACCTAGATAATATCTCCCAGTCCCCAATTTTGTAACAAAACACTATAGTTGAACATATTTCACTAGCAAACACGAAATCGCAGCAAAGACAGAAACACACAATAAAACGTTCAATACGCAACTGCGGCGTGCCGGCGTAGTGCAAGCATCGGAGATGATTGTAGGATGGCGCACGCGCAAAGTTCCCTAATAATAAATATTCGTTCTTTTCATTAGTAGCAAATAGATCCTTATTTGTGACAAAAAGTTCACTTGTCACCGTAAATACATCCATCATAGAAATGCTCGCCTATTTGCCACAAGTAGAAATATATTTGTATGTGACTAGGTAGACTATATTAAGGGTTAATATTTCACTATATTAACGACAAATAATAACCATATTTGCCACAAACTGATAATCCCAGCATGTTCCACTGCTTTCCCCAAATACAGTCTGTATTTGTCATTAATAGATTAATTTAATCTCTATTACTCCTAAAGATTTTTTTATTTACAGTATAGCAAGTTGTTTTCAATAAAAAAACTCTCGCTGGAACAGCTTGTTCGTCTAATCACGACGATTCAGCTCCATTTAGCAGCAAATATAGTTTTATTAACAACAAATAGGCTCAGCACAGCCAAACACTTTATTTGTAGCCTTTCTTTCAGTGTTCACTTGTCGCTCAAAATGGGTCCCTTCCAGGTATATAATATAGAGTTCATTGATGTATCCTAATCTTTGAATAAAGAACAACAGGAAAGAGCATAATGCTTTTCTACTTCGTATAAAAGTGGGACATAGGGGCCCATATTGAACCTCCAAGTATGACTCATGTTAGTTAGTTTCTTCAGACAAAGAAGTCTCGGAACAAGTTGTTCTCTCTTCGAAGTGAAAGAAAAGTCGGCCATATGCAACATCCATCCCGGACCCACTTTGTGAGGCATTATGCTCCTTCCTTATGTTCTTTATTCAGGGGCGCTATTTTCGACTCATCCGAATCACTTTCGCATGCGAAAGTGAGGTCTAGATTTGACAGTTTGGCAGCATGTTATTTTTCCTTAGAATTTGTATTTGTAGGCAATCCTAATTACATGCCCCAAGGTGACATGACATACAAACGAAAACACAGTGGATACTTATTAATGTTTTTGATAGATTTTACAGTTCGAAATTGTTTTCATGGGCACTTCTTTTGATATAATAATTATTTCTGTCCTCTTGTGAACTAATGATTGAGTGAATATCTAAAAGTTGATGTATGAAAGACGATGTGGATTGAAGCCTTGTTAAACAATGATTGAAAGTAGGATATATATTATATTGTACCCAAATTCTATTTGTAATATTTATGATTAGTTCTGTTTTAGGTATCAAACGGATATATGGTCACTTGAATATCTAAAATCACTTACTCAGAGCTTCAGAGGAATTGAATTATGCTGTGAATATACTACATATGAGGTTTCGAATAGCAGTTTCTGCAGAAGGTGCAAACCCAGACTTTTAAATGTCTACAATCTTACGAATACTTTAAAGAATCAAAAACTGTTAAATAATTTATATGTACAAAAAAATATATTATAATATCAAAATAAATGAAGCATATACAATATGGAGTGTTTTATTTACAAATTCATGGTTGAAATGATGTATTTTCTGAATACTGAACAATGCATTTTAAAAGCCTAATTTGAACTGTGTTATTAGTGATCGCAACAGAAGTTGCATGAATAGTTAAATTGAACTCAAATGGAAATTTTGTAGGTACTCAGTTCATCAGAAATCCACTTCAACTAGATTAATTATAGTTTCAGTTTGTGCTCATTTGCAGGAGAACTCTTATTTTGTTCTAATTGGGGTTTTCTCAAAAATGAATAAATTTTTTTCGGTTAAAATATAGTTGAATAATAGTATACAGGGAATAATTGTTGGAGAAAATTCACAAGAGCACTGCAAAAAACAATTATATTGTTGAACGTGTTCTATTCAAATAATTGATTGTTGGTGGATTGAACTGAAAACTAATGATTTTCCACCTTGCCTACGCTAACAAAAATTAATTTTCCATATAAAAACGCAAATTTCTCCAAAATAGTTTTTGAATGTTTCACCTTTTAAATGAGGGTACATATTAGCATTGTATGAATATACAATGATATTAGCATATTTGTTCTGGAATTTAGATCCCATAAAGGGTGGAGTAAATTGATTGGGATTATTTTTTATCTACCTCGTTCTCGCTTTTTCTACTTTTCGAAACCGAAGAAAATCTTATATATAGTGCCGAAAATGTGAATAATTAAGAGGGTTGGTAATCATAATCAATAAAAGTTTGTTGTGGATCAACTATTCCACCCGGGAAGAAAATTTTTTTGAATAAAATTTGAAATTTTTTATTGAGTATGAATAAAATACTATAAGTGAATAGATTTGTTCTACGGATTAATTCACGGCTTTTGAAATAGAGAAGAAAAAATGCTGTGCATAAAATTTTTACATATTAGTGAATCCGCATGCGGATTTGAATCCAGCTGCCTAAACCCATCCGATGTATTTCAGCCGAAAACGAAGCTATGCGAAAGTTTTTTTACTGGGGCGCAAGTGCATATGAGTCATTTTTGTACCGTGCAAAGTGATCATCACACCACAGAACATCAAATCACACCTAAAAAATAAGGCATTTTTTCATTTCCCCCCTTTTTGTGGTCATTCTGCTTTTTCATATGCAAAAGTTATTTTATTGTTCAGAAGAATAATTGAAACATTCAAAATTATAATAAAAAAAGTGTTTTCGTGAATGAATCTTGCCCAAGTACACCGTGAACACCACGTTGCCAAACTGTCGCATCGCCGCGAGAGCTCGTAGACGAAATGAATTCGGATGAGGTCGAAAATAGCGCCCCATAGATCCTAATGAATGTCAATGAATAAATGTAAAATTGAAAGCTTGTCTAAATGGGAACTTCTGCGAAGATGTCAGCGCCCTAACGGTTAAATTTGGAACCTGTCCAAGCTAGCAGTTTCATGTAAAAAAACCTTAGAAATGTGGTGGAGAATGAATATTTATTAAGTAGAACTTGAATATTTATTAAGCAGAACTTGAATATTTAAAGAAATTAATTAAATTAAATAAGAAACGTTTCGTTTTGATCACGATATAAAATCGTGCTTTAAATCGTTCCTGGAGTATGATTTCGGTGTTATTTTAGTGTATGTTGCTTGGTGGATCAAAATGAACCAACATCTAAGTTTACTTGAATTTCTGGAAAAATAGGCACCTCAATAAGTAATTTCAGGACTCTGATTAATGTGAAGAAGTGCTGAATGCAGGCTATATATAGCCTGCAAGAGAACAAGTCATATCATTTGGACTGATTCTAGATTTACCACATGTGGTAAATCTAGAGTCAGTCCAAATGATATGACTTGTTCTCTTTGTTTACAAACGAGTGAATCAATAAAATGAAAACAGATTTCCAGCCTTAGTTCTTTTGCATCGTATTTCTAAAGTAAAGGAAACAGATGGACATATAATTGATTTAATTTTCATATTACAGCTGAAGATACAAATACAAAATAAAAAATGTCACAGCCTAGTTCAACCTACCTATATAGAAATGAAAAATATTAATGTATTTATATGAATAACTTCAGGTATTATGAACATAACAGTAAATCTAATTTTTGTCAGGTTTTTAGTCAGATCACTTTTTTTGAATATAATTTTGTGTAGTATGTGAATTAGGTAGCTGCAGAAGTGCTCGGTAGTTTCTCTGAAGCATTTTTGATCAAAATTCTCTTATTTTCATTTACACCTGAAAACATCATGACATCATGTTGTTTTGAAATGAGTTCATTGTAATTTACCTTTATGGAAATAAACATCTTCAGAGAAATGCAGTGAACATACTTTCATGTATTTCGTGACCTGTTTTCCAATCTTCAATTTCTAAATCTAGGCCTTTCTTCTATCATTGAGTTCTCTGCCAAATGCTGTTTCCAAATTAACTTCACTTTTATTTGGCTTTGGAAAAAATTAAAACTTGAGGCAGTAGATGATCCTTTCTTCTTTGACCATGAATAACTTCGAGTAGAGGCACACAACAATAGTCATTTCGGGAGGATGCCATTTCGAATTGATACAATCGAAAATTTTAATCGAAAGAAAGGAATCGATTGATGAATATTACAAACACTTTCGGTATACCAAAATGTCAACTCGGAGAACAATACAAAAGCTCGAAAATGAACTCCAACCGTAAGCAAAATACATTAGAATAACATGCACGTCGAAAAACTACTAGCTCGGAAGTGTTCGAATTTCTATCGCCAGAGGGCGTATGGCTTAGCAGTAGTTGCGAATAGTAGCCGAGGACACTTAAAGGAATGAATGAATGAATTTAATTCTATGATTGATATGACGTACCTCAAATTTGTGTTCAAAATGCCAAATTAGTTTACAAGAGTGGCAAATTTTAAAAATTCATACCACCCGAACAAGGAATCACCTAGAGTCGAGACGCGACAAGTAGAAATGAATTTCTCGTGAAAAACTGCGCTTTGAAAAAAATCAACGTCAAAAATCGGTCTCCAACGACGTGCGAAAGTGCAGCCCTAAAGAAATTCGAAATATATTGTCTAAAGGTGAGAAGAATTGTTCTTGATAGCCAGGACAGATTCTGGCTTTCGATTGGTGACAAATAATCTTAGTTTATCTATGGGTGAGTTATCAGGGCCAACAAATGGATCAAAGGCTCCGTAATAGTCTTCAGCATAAGAAAACATTAAACATGACAGTCAATGGGAGCATTTATGCATCATACTCTTAACAGATTAGCAACAACTTATGGGAAATTGTGTAAGTTAATACCTCACATCAATAAAAAAAAACATGATCTTATTGATCAATAAAAAATATATTTATCGATTTGCATTCAATTCATACTGATGAAATTTTCTATTGTATCTTCTGATATGTTAAGTTTGTTCCTGTTTCTCAGTTTCAAACAACCAATTCCCAGTACAACCTATCATCTAGAGTGTGTTTCCAATTGTGTCAATGCTCTGCATCTTCAGAATTGCTGAACTATATTTGAAGACTTAAAGTAAATATTGTGCTACGTACAAATGAATTGGTTTTTCGTAAGATGTTCTAGGTGCTGTAACCAACAACATATATACCACCAGTAAAAAATGAGCTGAGTACTAATAGATAAAACCTTGTTCTTTGTGTTACAGACGCTAGTTACGACGATATTTCAGTGTTTTGATGTGCTACTGTTTGTTCATCTGCTTTTGTATATTTTTATAATACCAGAATGAATACTGTTGTTGGTACTACTAGTAGACACAGCAGTAAGCCGAAGGAACAGCAGAAATAAAGAAGTGCTGTGAAAGAATATTTCACGAAGAAGAATAAACAATTCCTCCAAAGTAGCTAGACGAACAGAATTGATTTGACTTAGAGGTAAAGCAACGGAGATTGAAGGTGAGGCAGTGAAAAGTTTACTTGATCTAAGGAAATAGTTTTTTTATCATCTTATTTGAGTGGGAAGATGCGTGAGTGATTAATAGAAAATATAGAAAGATGTGAAATTTTCAAGATTTAATTATTTACAATAAATAGTAGTTATGGTCTTCTTCAAAACAATTCAATTCTATGAATGGCCATACCATTGAAAATGAGAAATACTTCATCCAAATCAATGGACTTTATCCTTTTCTTTGCGACATTCTTTCAGTTTCGTAACCCTGTGAATTGTATGAAGGCTGCTTATTGACCAGGTGAAAGTTGCAGGCAAGGATAGCCGAAAGCTGCATCTTTCTCGACCGAATACTGTTACCATTTAAATCGCTTGAACCAATTCACATTGAAGGCCCTATTATTTAATTTTGGATACCTACATTGAAGAACTTGTTTTGTTGGTTCACTGATTTGTGCAATGTCTGATGAACGACAAAGCTCGTGAATCCATCATGGCGTCAAATATGAAATTTTCTTGTAGGAAAAAGTGGTTTATTCAGAAATATTGAGATATGCTACATACTTAGCGACACCTCAATAAACCACCTTGTCCTACTTGTAAATTTTACATTTTCCCCAGGATTGCATTTTAATTATACATACACACAATGAGCAAACATTATTATTTTTTTGATAGATGGTTTTTACACAATCAGCTTTCGCTTTTTAGGGTAGGGCATTGCAATTTCAATGTATGGCATTGCCCTGCCTTGTCCCACCCTGGTTACGGCCCTGTGGATTCGTCATCAGTTAGTTGAACCTAGTCATTTGAGACCATTTTCAGCTCAAAATTCAGAAAGTATCGATATTTGGAAACGATCGCACGTTCCCCAGAACATGCACACAGAACTACTGATATGAACTTCCACTACAACTATTAACTACTGCTATCATGATCTACTCGTATAATTGAACAACCTATTCAATTGATCTTCTGGAAAAGGCAAATATACCCACGTTGTAGATCTTGGGGCTTTCAAGTTTATAAACAGGGTGTCTGGTTTACATTGAACAATATTTGAATAGGTCATAGACTAGTTCCTAACCATTCAGATTATCGAAAATTCCCAAACTTTCACCGTTTTCGAAATTTTGGAAATTCCTGAAAAATTCTTCTTTAACTCCATGTTTTGGATAGCATGTACTGATTCGAATTTTTTTTACTCGCTTGTTCTAGGGAACAGGTCGAAGTCATGTCATGTCTGTAATAATTGGGTTAAATTCACTGAAGAAGAATTCGTGGTCAAATTCAATTCTGTCCGTCCGTATGTGCTTTAACTTTCGGAGGAAAAGACTTAACAACTTGAAATTAGTCAGATTAGATTTGCAGTGTAAATATCTCTGTTAAGTTCGTTAATGGGTGGAACTGGTTGGTTTGTTTTGGAGTAAGGCCCATTTGAAATTTTGAGGTTACCTCCTCGATATCTCATGAAGTATTGACTCGATCAAATTGAAACTTCGTGGACAGTTTTGGAATACCAACTCGCAACTCAGGGCAAAATTTCGTGTGGATCCATTCGTTAGAAAATCGAAAAAAAAATTTATTCGAAAATTTTCGATGAAAACAATTTTTTTTCCTGAAAATATTGATTAGATTTCAATAGAATTCGTCACAAACCTTAGTGTCAGTATTTAATAACAATATTCCAAATTTCAATTCGATCCAATACCAACACGCAACTAGGGTCAAAATTTCGTGTTGATCTAATAGTTAGAATTTCAACAAGCGCGTAAAAGCTCCTGACCTCACGTCAGTGCTTTTCTAGATTATTCCATGAATGTGGCTGATGAGTGCTGCGTTTTGGATGTATGAACCACTTTTAAAAATTTGATATAATCTTGCGACAAATGGGTATGAAATAGCAAATATAAATTCTACCTATTCTTATTCCCGTAAGTTTGACTCAAGTTTCTGAAAAAAATATAACCACGTGAATGTGAACATTCACTACAAATATATGCGCACTTTGTCCAGTCTCAAAAGTTGTGTGAAAAGTACTCTAATTATTTTGGAAGGGGTTCTATTTCCATTGATTAAGAATGCGGAGATATTCTAGTCTATCCTCAATTTTCCCGATTTCGACAAAAAAAGTATTCGGTTGCGAATTTTTCGAGATAAAATAATTATCAATAGTAATAAATTCATTGATCTGCAGTTTCGAGCTATAAATTGTACTGACGAATATTTGGAAAAAATTGCATTGTTTTCTATCTTTTCTGATGCAGAGATCACATTCTTTCATGAAGGACCTTTCAAATAGTGTCTCGGTTGTCTCATGTCACTTGCAGTTGTTGAGTGAACTTGTTCTATCAAATTGCCCAAGTGAAATAAATCAAAGGATCACAGTTCATTGATTTGGGGCCCTCAGGATTGGTCTAGGTTGTCTCATCCATTGTTTTGGGTATATAAGATCCAAACAGAATCGGCCTCACGGACAGGTAGTACTCTGGCTACTTTTCTAAAGGAGCGGTCAGTTTCTGTTGCGAAATCACTAGTTAATAAAACTTGGAGGTTCGACAAAATTTTGGTATAATGTAGCCAATATAATGGATTGGAGAATATTGACCAATCTTGCGGCCACCCAAATCACCCGAGTGCAATTCTGTGATTTCACTTGTTCTATTCGATAGAACAAGTCCACGCTACAGTTAAATACAACTGACGTGGAAGAATTGAACTGGTGTATCCACACGGACACACACTCGTTGGTGAGGTGGCAAAGCTTGTTCTTAAAGGTTTGTCGTCTCGGCGTCAGAACGAATAGAAAACAATTCAATTCATGCTTCTAAAGTTCATTTTCAGACATTACTCATGGAGTAATTTACAACCAATGATTTTGTTGTATTAATTTTTCTCAATAATTTGAATTCTATATTGATCAATTTTGTCTACCATAAGTGAAATCAACCTGTATATAATCATATAAAGTAATTAATGAGTAGTTTCCTCTTATATCAGTAATGTATTTTGCATGCAGTTTTGAAAAAATAAAATTTTTATAAATTTTTTCACACATATTTAATTTTCAGGTGCACAGTTGAAAACAGCATCATTTATTTGAACTGATTTAATTTTTGGAAAACTTGTTATCTTTTATATCTTACCAATGGACTTCGGCGAGTGTTCAAATTCGAAAAAAGAAAATGATGATCCTACTGATTGGTACGTATTTCGCATTGAGTAGATTCTTCAGAATCACAGACTATAATTACTGCTAGGTCGGATTGATTTCACCAGATAAAACCTTTTAATTTGTGAAAATATTGCTTCCAATATAAAATTGTGTTTCTTCTGAAACTTCTATTCTATTCATCATCGAGTGCTCATAGTTATCATAATCTGCATCGAAGTGCTATAGAAAGTTGTCTTTAACGTCATTCTTCTGAGAGTTATTGCTTCTGGAGAAATGATGAATTAGGAGAACAGTTTCAGTTGAATTGAGTTCATTGTTGGTTGTCAAATCAGAATAAGTTATGTCAGTTTCTAGTAATGGATTATGGGCTATAAAATTGCATTAATTTTTGGTCTGGAATTCATTAGGTTCATTCAGAAATTTCGTGGAATCTTGTGTATGCGGTTCAAGGTCAAAGATTTCAAGGTCGTGGAGATTCGATTTTCTTGAATATTTGTTGATATTATAATTATAGAAGATAAACCAATTCACGGCAATGTATTCAACTGATAGTTTAATCGATTCTTTATCTACGTAATCATTAGGTAAATTTTACCCATTCAAAAATCGGCCTTTGTAATTGAGGAGCAAACTTTTTTTACAAATATCGAGGTGTTTCTTTCTGAAGTTGAGTTTATGATCAGCCTTCTAGATGATTGGGGCTTCATTACGTGAATGTGTTAAATCCGCCCAATTCCGTAGATATACCCATTCAAAATTTTATCTTTTCAATATTTCCAAAAATGCTGATTTGATCGAATTGGAATCCAGTGATTGATTGTAAAATTACATTTTGAAGGTTCATGCAGAATTTCGAGAGAATAATGTGATCATAAGGTCATCAAAACTTTCTATCAGATAGTAAAGGTGCATTTGGAAGGATCAATACGTGAGAAGATGACCGCTTCGCCAACGAATTTGAACATGCTCGCAAAATCTGAGGACTTCACATAAGTACTTCTCTAGATTTTTTTCTTCAAAAAATAATGATAGATACTACACCACATTGAGTTTCTGTGTTTCATGCTCAAAAAGAAATTGTATGGAAAAATATTTTTTATTGAAATACTATTGAATTTTCGCTCAGATTGTGGTGACTAACACAGTTTGAATTTAAGAATATCTTTATTCACATTATAACTTATAACACTCTTTCTCTATTATTATACTTTTACACACAAAGCGTCGGTTTATCAATCAATAGTTAAATATGGCGATGGCGGATGATGCCGATCTTAGGGTAAATTTTTGAACCATAGAGAGGCAATGAGGCGATAGATAGACATAACGATTTCTTCTCATAACGTTATTCTAGTTAGTACGGACAATACATAAGGATATGTTGTTGATTGTCGTCCAGCAAAGCAAACTTCCAACACTCCCTCCCTTTGCCGGAATTCTAATTCAACTACTAATTTTCTCTTGAATACTCACTTCGAATCTATAATGTTGGCTCATTTTCCATCTAATTGAGCAACTTTTTTCTATTTTGAATCATCGTCAGTTTTCACTTGGACTGCTTTCTTACATAGTGAATATTCTCTACAATTATAGCAAATCTTCGCCTCTTGAGACCAAATCTCAATTCATTCACCTTTTTTATGTTCATCTGAGGTGTTATCTAAAACATGTATGTAACTAGTATAACTAATATCATCTGAAATCTTTCGGTTATCATCTGAATTTCTCTTAGGCAAGCTTCTTGTTAGTTGTTTTTCAAGAACCTTTTTCTCCGTATCTTCCGGTAATTCTAAGTGATTTGATTCTTTTCTTGGTCTGCCTCTTTTTCTCATTTGAACATTTTTCTACACCTTACTTCTACTTCTCGAAACTCTTTCATCCAACCCTATTGTATTATCTAAATTTTGAGAGTTACCTCTGGTCTCTAATGTATCTCTTCATAGACAAGTTTCTCCTCAGACTACATGTCTTGGTTCAAATACTTTTATGAATTTTGGGTTGTCTCATCAGGTATCTTGTGGAAATATATCCCACTAAGACAGTGTACCCCATTCAAATTCAAGATTTGGTTTGGGAATTTTGGTGTATGCTACACAGCAAAACTTTAATCAAAATGACTTCCAGCATATACTCTATTGATTTGTAAGGTGTATTGTTGTATGCAAAATCATAAACATAAAATATACGAATATACGATGTCCCGCAACATTGGCGCGGTGTTCCATATACACACATCGTCAAAAGTCCTGTCCCCCTAGGTTTCTCAAGAAATAAACAATCTATGTTTTGGAAATGAGACGAATATTTCCTCTAATTCAACTGCAATATATTTGATAGAATATCTTTGTTTGTTACTCTTTGCTTTATGCAGGATGAGACAAAATAGGAAAAATGAGAAAAAATTTAAATTTATCGATTATTTATTTTTGATAAATTATGGTTCTATACTATACTAATTGAATAAGGTGACGCTGGGTCGAAAAAGTCGTCCCACATATCAGCGATCTCCTTCGTAGCCGTTAGAGTTAGGAGGAAGCGGTAAATTCACATAGATAGATGAAATCTCACCCTACCTTCCATTGAAAAAAACGATATCTCAATCGAATTGCTAATATTTTAAAAAAAATCCAGAATATGGTGAAATTTCAACACAAATTCAGATATATTCGACCAATCGGATAACTGCATTTTATGGGCGGGGCCTGAGATACGACCAAACTTCACGGTCATCGGTCAGTGTCAGTACTGTCATTTGTCAAATAAGAAATAACGTTACTTTTACATTTGCAAATTCAATATTTCATAAGACGAATATATGTTATTTGTGAAAATATGCATCGAAATATGTTTCGAATAAGTTAATCGTAAGTTTTAAACGATCTGGATGCATTAATTGGATTGATAAATTGACCCAGGAAATTCAAGTGAAGGAAGGTAAACAAATTTGGAGGTTATTCTTGAGATGTGTATTGGAACGAATTATTCTTGGGAGGTGTATTGAAACGAATAATATGGAACAAGTCTCCAGAACCTTCCTATATTGACCAACTTAAAATATAAGGAAAATTTCAACCAGGATTAATAATTGCAGTGTTCTGTAAATCCACTATTGAATAAGATTTACCTTAGTATTGGAAGTAAGTTTTATATGATCTGATCTAATTAATTCCATTGATAAAAGGAATACATGGAAAATGGAAACGAATAATATAGAACAAAAACAAGTCTCCAGGTCCTTTCTATATTGAAGTACCAAAAAAGAACCAGAAATAATCATTGCAGTGTTCTTATCATTCAGAAGGAAATCCAGTATTGAACAAGATTTACCTTTGCATGGAAATGTGTCTTAAATGAGAAAATCGTAAGTTCTGAACGATCTGAAAGCATCACCATTGATACATTGACATGAAAAATTCAACCGAATAATGTAGAACAAGAAGAAGTCTCCAGGTCCTTCCTATATTGATGAACTAAAAATATAAGGAAACTATGAACCAGGATTAATAATTGCAGTGTTTTTTATTCAAAAGGAAATACAGTGCTGAATATGATTTACCTTTGTATGGAAATGTGTCTGAAATAAGTAAATCATGGGTTTTGAATGATCTGAAAGCATTAATTGATTCCACTGATAAATTCACATTGAATTATATTGAACAACCTAAATTCAAGGAAAATTTGAACCAGGGCTAATAATTGCATTGTTTTATTATTCGGCAAGAAATCCAGTGTTGAATAGGATTTGTCGTTGAAGTGTTGAATGCAACCTGTTATTTTTTCGTTTTGATATCATAATCAATAATCGATAAACAGAAAATTGATTAAATATGCAGTTTTGCATTCATCCTGAATGGAGAACATTATATCATGATTATTCAATTAAATTTAGATGCCAAATATGAATTGGTCATCTTCATTAATTGAACAGAAAATTTTTATTTTCCTAATGCAGTAATGTTTTACACCTGACTGTAGGAATTCATTATAATTCCTTTCAATGTGAACATAATGAATCTGACTATATGATCGATATAAACGACTATGAAGGAAATGTTCTCGAAAATGAATATTCATTAAACCCTGTTGTATAACTAAAAAATTCATTTTTTTCATGAATATTGTATGAAATTATTTTTCACATTATACAGGTTGTTTCACCATAAACTGGTCAAACATCTATAGCCATATAGATGACATTGGAAAAGTCATTTTTTGCCTTATGACATATACACCGTTTTCGAAGCATAAGAGAGATACATGGTGTTTAATGTCAACTTTGAGCAATATTCTGATAACTGTGGTAAGTTATGCGTGACCTTTGAAATAACGGTTTTTGGTCACAACTTAGTATTTTTTGGTGGTCAATTCAATTTTAGTGTAGAATTCTTGAAAAAAGATTTCAAAATGGCGGAAAACCTACAAAGTTGGAATTTTTTGTATTCGATTGCCAAATTGGATAGCATTATTTCAATGTACTGGGTTTTCTAAGATTATCTGTGAAAAAATTTTTCCGAAATTCAAACTCAGCTTTTTTTACATGTCTACAGTGAAAAAAATTAACAAAAATTATTGAAATCTTTCGAGATTGAACTCACCTTCATTCTGAATACTGGGGTGAAAACAGAATGAAAAAATATTCATTGGTTTTCATTTTCAGCCTTCCAAAGACTCCGCTCAGAGTACTTAAATAATTTTTATTTAAGAAAGCGGTGGCCCTACAGATGCCAAAATTATGATAATAGGCCTCCAGAGTGACCTGGTTAGAAATATGAATTTATCAAGAAAAAAAATATTTTCTGAAAAACTTTGGTGGGAATCGAATTCTCTCCGCTTTCGGAAAACCGGGTCACATTCGATGAACTACCGTTGCTTGATAACGGACGTCTTTGTAATCAGAATAAATCCAATTTATACGCGACCTTATTGCCCGTAAGTGGAGCGAGTTCGAATCCCATCAAAGTTTTTTTGAAAAAAATTTTTTTTTTTGATAAATTCATATTTCTATCCAGGTCATTCTGGGGGCACATTAGCACAATTTTGGCCTCCGTAAGGCCACAAATTTCTTAAATGAACATTATTTAAGTACTCCGAACGGGATCTTTGGAAGCCTATAAAATGAAAACCAATGAATATTTTTTCATTCTGTTTTCACACCAGTTTTCAGAATGGAAATTAGTTCAACCTCGAAAGATTTCAACAATTTTAGGTGAAATTTTTTTTTTACTGTAGACATAAAAAAAATTGAGTTTGAATTTTGGAAAAAAAATTTCACCGAAAATCTTAGAAACTCAAGTACATTGAAATAATGCTATCCAATATGGCAACCGAAAACAAAAAATTCCAGCTTTGTAGGTTTTTCGCCATTTTGAATTTTTTTTTCATAAATTCTACACCAAAATTGAATCGACCACCAAAAAATACTAAGGTATGACCAAAAACCATTATTTCAAAGGTCACGCATAACTTACCACAGTTATCAGAATATTGCTCAAAGTTGACATTAAACACCCTGTATCTCGCTTATGCTTCGAAAACGAGGTATATTTCACAAGGCAAAAATGACTTTCCCAATGTCATCTATACGGCTATAAATGTTTGACCAGTTTATGGTGAAACACTCTGTATTTCTTCTAAGGATTTTATGAAATTTGAATTAGGGTGATTGTTACGATTACGTTTATAGTGGTCTTAGGCATCTTAAGCGTCCAATAACCGAAAATAGAATTGTGATAAAAAAATTTATTAAACCAAGCTATTCAGATCTATTTAGTATTATGGGTTTGTAAGTCGTTTACAAAGTACTGAGTGTTTTCATTTGATCCATGGAATTTGTCTTTGAATGTGAGCACCGCCATCGTCTATCCAAAAGATGGATTTCGACTGAATCGTGTCTTCATTTTTGTAAATATCGAGATGACGAAATTTCAAAAGCATTCATCTACTAAATCGTTAGGCGGATGTTGTTTATTCTGAACTTGATCTTTGTATCCAAGCATTAAACCTACGAAAATTTCGAGTCTCTAAGTTATTCCTTTGCAAAGTTATCGTGTAAATAAATACTTTCATCTATTCAAAAACATGGATCTATCGTCCTGCAGATCTACCACCTAGGTAGATATATCATTAAATGAGATCTACGCCAAGGTATATCCATCACTAAGAGAGATCTGGGCGCACTAGTTATTCCACTATTCCAAATTCAATAGTCCGTATTACCAACTCTTCTTCCAATCAACTGCCCAATACGCCTAGGCATCCCACGAATAAAGTCATTAATGAAATTTTAGGCATATTGTTCCATTCTTCCTGAAGGGCTAAACTCAATTCCTGAAAAGTTGAAGGTGGGTTTTGGCGATTGGATATTGCTCTCCCTAAGTAATCCCATACGTGCTCAATTGGATTCATGTCTGGTGAGTTTGCTGGCCAGTTCATTCTCTGGATATCGTTCTTTTGAAGAATATTTTGAACCCTTCGTGTGCGGTGTGGTGGGGCGTTATCATCCTGATAAATGAAATTATCCCCAAATTCGTTGCGCAGAGAAACAATGATTGGTTCAATGATGTTTTCTACGTAAATGGCACCATTCATTGTTCGTTCCAAGATAATAAGAGGAGTACGCCGACCGAACATTATACCCCCCCAGCACATTATTGATCCGCCTTGAAAGGGCACAACTTCTTGGGCAAAATTGAGTCGCTCTTGTCTGCCTGGACCTCTCCAAACCATTTCTCGTCTTCTATAACTTTGTGAACCGAATCGTGACTCGTCCGAAAAAAGTACGTTGCGCCATTGTGGTAAAATCCAGTCTTGGTGGTGTTCTGCCCATTGCCGACGGTAAGCTCTCTGTCCAGGTGAAAGCCGAGGTACTCTTAAAGGTCTTCTTGCCCTTAACTTTGAGGAATGCAACTGTCTCCTTATGGTACTGGTTGAGACTACCCGTCTATAGGTCCTCAAAAAATGATTTCGAAGGGCTGTTGAAGATACAGTTCGATTCCTTCGAGTGAAATTTGCGATATAATGGTCTTCCCTCGCAGAAGTTACTCTGGGTCGACCAGGCACCGGTCTCCAGGCAACCCTGCCGGTTTCTAGGAAAATGCCCACTATGCGCCTTACTGAAGCCCGTGAGATATTCAAACGTTGCGAAATCTGGTGGTTCGACAAAGCTTCTTGATGTAGGGCTACTGTTCTTGCCCGGTCAAACTGAGAAATTGTCCCGGCATTTTCCACGGAATATTCTTAATACTACAACTCTCGTTATTCGGTGAAAACTTATTCATTTCGAATACACCTGTTTTCTCCCGAACACGGAACATTTTTTGCTGGTTTATTATTGTCATTTAAGTGATAAGATAATGAAGATTCCACTCACAAAAAATTGTCATGTTACATTCAACATGTTGAGAGTTGATAGGGGGGGCCAAGACTTTTGATGATGTGTGTATATACAGGGTGATTCCGGAGGAGACCGTCAGATTTTGGGATAAGTTTACACCAGTCAAGATAGTCTCGAAACAATGTTTGGTTTATGGTTGGGGGTCTCTATTGAGAATATACAGGGTGATTTGTCCGAATCGACCTGTTTTACTTTTAGTGATAACTTTGGTATGCCTCATTCGATTTTAATGAAATTTTCAGCGGAGTACAAAATTGATGAGAACATTCATTAATTACAAATTTTTTTTTTTAAATGAGCGGTTGTTATTTCGATAATTGCAGATTTATTGTGCAGGTTGAAAAAACACCCTGTACATCTCGTTTCCAAAACTTCGCTATCTGTTTACGATTCTACTATAATAAGTCATTAATTGAGAGTTTCTAATTTTTTTGGCACACTTCTAGTTTTTCGAGAAATTCTTATCAAAAAAAGAAAATGTCGGAATTTCGCTCCAATCGATTCTACTTTTATTACTAACTTTGGTATGGCTCATTCAATTTTGATGAACTTTGCAGTGTAGAACAATCTGATTGAGTACATTCAATAATTGCAACAACCTCTCAAAATACAGGGTTGTATTTGCGATAATTTCAGAATTTCAGATTAATTTTGTAGTTGGAAAAAAAACACCCTGTACATTGCTTTTCCCAATTTTTTCATTCGTTTCAGATTCTACAATAGTATGTCATGATTGAGAGGTTTTCAATGTCTTTAGCACACCTCCGGTTTTCCTAAAAAATATTCTTGAAGAAGGGCATAATCGAAATTTGGCTCACTAGCAGTGAGAGTATCCTGCACTAGGTAGGAAAGCTGGACTATCCAGGGATGCAAAGTTGTTCGTCACTTCTAAATATTCTATTCAAATTCGAAATTTATTTTCAATTGCTCATTTTCTGTATGAAATCATTCCATTCAGAAAATTACTTAATTTAATTTTTTTGCAGACCTCCGCTTTTCAATAAAAGGGTTATTTCTATGAAGCAGTGACGTTATGTGATTTGTTCAATACTGTCGATTGGAAATTCAAGAAAAATATGAATTCGAAAAAAAGGAAACCATTTCGAAAATTCAATGTGAATTTTCTGTTGATCCTAAAGTCCACTTGTCATTATTTGTTTCGTACGTTTGTTCGAAATTTGTTTCCATGTGTGTAGATTTGTTTGGTTTATGCACATAAACATATGCACATATGAAGTAATATTATGAATTGAATGATTTCATACAGAATATGAGCAATTAAATATGAATTTGGAATTGGAAAAGAATAGTTTAGAATTTAAGAACTGCTTTGCATCCTTGGAATATACAGCTCTACGACCTAGTGTAGAATATTCTCACTGCTTTTGCGCCAAACTTCGATTATGCTCTTCTTCAAACATTTTTTCTCGGAAAACTGGAGGTGTGCCAAAGAAATTGAAAACCTCTGTATAACGACATATTATTGTAGAATCTAAAACGAATCAGAAAGTTTTGGAAAAGCAATGTACAGGGTGTTTTTTTTTCAACTGCACAATTAATTTGAAATTCTGAAATTATCACACTTACAACTCTGCATTTTGAGGGATTATTGAAATTATTGAATGTTCTCATTCAGATCGTTCTACACTGCAAATTTCATCAAAATTGGATGAGCCATACCAAAGTTATCAATAAAAGTAGAATCGATTGGAGCGAAATTTCGACATTGTCTTTTTTTGATGAAAATTTCTCGGAAAACCAGAAGTGTGCCAAGAAAATTAGAAACTCTCAAATAATGACTTATTATAGTAGAATCGCAAACAGATAGCGAGGTTTTGGAAACGCGATGTACAGGGTGTTTTTTCAACCTGCACAATTAATCTGCAATTATCAAAATAACAACCGCTCATTTTTAAAAAAATTTTTGGAATTAATGAATTTTTTTATCGATATTGTACTCCGCTGAAAATTTAATTAAAATCGAATGAGGCATACCAAAGTTATCACTAAAAGTAAAACAGGTCGATTGGGACAAATCACCCTGGATATTCTCAATAGAGACCCCCAACCATAAACCAAACATTGTTTCGAGACTGTCTTGACTAGTGTGACCTTATCCTAAAATCTGACGGTCTCCTCCGGAATCACCCTGTAGTACATGATCTCCTTTACCATCTACTTCTATATCTTTCCTTTGGTTATTATGCGCTTGTTCTGGGGAACAGCGCGTTATCATTTCGTCACGATGTCTGTAATTTTCGAATTTTGAAACGAAATTGATCTTAAACGACTAGGTTGGACCCACTGATGAAGAATCCGTGGTCAAAATTGATTCTGTCTGTCCGGCCGTGTGCGCTGTAACTCTCGAAAGGAAGGACCTAGAGTCTTGAAATTTTCAAGTTAGGTGGAGATCCCGAATATCTCGCGTAAGTTCGTTAATGGGCTAAATCTGCCGAATGGTTTTTGTGCTACAGCCATTTGAAATTTTGATTTTTCAATAACTCGAAAAATATTCATCTGATCGAAATGAAACTTGGTTGGAAGATGAACAGTGTCGATAAGAAGAATCATCCATGGAAAAATTTGAAAAAAATTTTTTTTTTTTTTAATTTTTATATTCCATTCAAATTTCACTGAAATTTCCAAATCAGCATTTGGCAATGCGAATAAGCGCGTAAAAGCTGCTGACTTCACGTCAGTGCTTTTCTAGATTTTTTATTTGCACTCTCAATTCTTTTGTTATTCTACCTCTTAAAATTGCTCAAGACTAACCGATCAGTTACTATATAATTAGTAGCACCAGAGTCTGCAAAAAAACTAATAAAATCACTTGAATAGCACTCACCTGAATTGGCTGATTGGCTCGGTCCTTGATATTGAAGAAATAACCTCACAATTTCAAATGATTATAACTTCATAATCAATTGGCCAGTAATGCTCATTCTTATATTTGAACTGCAACCATAATCTGAGACTTCAGACTCTAAGAACTCTCCTTTGAAAATTTGAGCACATACGGATGGCCAGACAGAATTAAGTTTAACTACGGGTTCTTCTTTGGCGAGTCCAACCTTATCTTTCAAGGCCATTTTCAAGCGACTTTAAAAATCCTAGAAAAGCACTGACGTGAATTCAGCAGCGTTTTTGCGCATGTTCAAAGGAGATGACCGCTTTGGCAACTAATTTGAACATGCCCACAAAAACTGCTGACTTCACGTAAGTGCTTTTCTAAGTTTTTTTTTTGAGTTATTCCGGACAAAAACAACGATACCGAGGAAAAACAACACGAAATCTGACATATTTTTTTCTAATATCTCCAAAAATTATAATCATATCAAACTGAAAATTGATACAGTGCTGTGAAATATGAAGGTCGAAGTCTGAGCAAAACCTTCTTTCGAATGTAAAAAATATTAAAAAAAAAAAATTTCCCAGAAAAATAAAATTTCTTTTAGTTTACCCACTGTACGATCTCAGTAACATCTTATAAAAAGTTGCGCGTCGTTATACTTCAACTAACTGCCAAGTTTCAATCCAAATCGTTCTAGTCATTCCCGAATTATCACGGAAATTACCTCAAAATTTCAAAAGGCTCTAACAACCCTGAAAGTTTCAGGTCGATAGGATTCTCCGTACGCCCTACGGAAGACCGGCCGGACAGAATCGATTTTTACACCGGATTCGCCATCAGTGAGTCCAAAATAGTCGTTTGAGACCATTTTCGGCTTGATAGCAGAAAATTATAGACATTTGGCAAAACGATAGCACTGTGCTTCCCTAGATTATGCGCGCAAAGAGGTTCTCAATTCAAAATCTCAACAAAGTTGGTAGTTCTTTTTACGCCCTTGTTCTGGGAAACAGCGCGTTATCGTTCCGTCACAATGTCTGTAATTTTGAATTCCGAAAATGGTCTTAGAAGCTTGGGTCCAACACCCTGAAAAAGAATCCGGGGGCAACTTCAATCATATCTGCCGTCCGCATGTGCTGTAACTTCCGAAGGAAAGGGTCTAGAAACTTGAAATTGCCGAATAGTTTCGGAGTGAGGCCCATTTGAAATTTTGAGGTTAATTCCTTGATCTCTCATGAAGTACTGATTCGATCAGATTAAAACTTTGTCGATTTAAGAATACCAACGCACAACCCATGTAGAATTTCGTATGGATCCAGTATTAAAAATATTTAAAAAAATTGTTAATTCGTAAACTTTTCCAATTTTTGTTGCAACATTTTTTTTCCTCGGAAAATAATGATCAGATTTCAACGAAATACTGCAAAGACCTAAGGGGCAGTATTCAATAACAATGTTCCAAATTTCATCCAAGTTTCGGTTATATAAAGGAAAAAATATGCCAAATTTCTGTGATATTTGGAACTTTAACGTTATTTCTGCAATATCCCAAGAAGTACTTATGCAATTAGTTTGAAACTTCGTGATCAGGTAAAGCATACCAACGCTAAACTAGGTGCAGAATTTCGTGTTGATCTAAGAGTTGCAGAATCAAAAAAAATATTCGACAACTTTTCACCTTTTGTTGTTTTTTTTTCTCTAACACAAAGTTTATGAAATTGAGCTTTAAGTGTTGTCGTGATATCCCGATAAAGTACTAGATTTCAATTACAATATAATCTATTTTTTTTTGGAAATATTGAGATAATAAAATTTTGAATGGGTATATCTGCGGAATCATAGGGTGGATTTTATACATTCACGAATTCGGCCTTCTTAATTAAGGTTCAAACCTGCTCTACAAATATCTAGTTTCTTAGTAACTTCTTTCGGAAGTTATTGTGTTTACGGTCGGCCGTTAGGCCGATGATCTTCTGATCATATTATCCTCATGAAATTCTGTATGAACCTTCGAACTATCATTTTTCGATAAAGTACTGGATTTCGGTTTGATCTAATCTGTATTTTTGAAAATATTGGGAACATAAAGTTTTGAAAGGGTATATCTGCGGAATCATTCGGTGGATTTTACCCATTCACGAATGCGACCTTCGTAAGTAAGGTCCAAACCTGACGGCCTAATCTAAACGCAATAACTTCGTGAAGAAACTACTTAGAGAGTCGATATTTGTAGAGTAGGTTTGGGGGCTTGATAACGAAGGTCGTATTCGTAAATGGGTAAAATCCGCCCAATGATTCCGCAGATATAACCATCCAAAATTTTATTTGCCCAATACTTCCAAAAATGCAGATTAGATCAAGTGACATTCAGCACTACTTCGAAAAAACTCTTAAAAAGCACCGACGTGAAGTCAGCAGCTTCTGCGCGCATAGTCAAATTTATTGCCAAGACGGTCATCTCCTTAAAGCATGCCAAATAACTATATGAGTTCACTAGGGATAGAATACTGATAACAAAACAGTGTGTAACTACTCTCTAATCCACTCACACTTTCTGCGACTAACGCACGTTTTGGCAACCAGGTTTCCTTCGTCGAGAGACATATCGTTACTAACTAGAGGTACAAGTTCATATGCTGAACGAGTGGGGAGGGTGGTATACAGGACCAATAGGGAAAGGGTGGTTAAAAGGCCATTAGGGTAGTGCTGAACAAGTAGGAAGCGTGGTATGAAGGACCAATAGGGAAAGGGTTGTTAAAAGGCCAGCACTACCCTCATGGCCTTATACCACTAGTTAGTAACGATATGTCTCTGGACGAAGGAAACGTGGTTTCCGAAACGTGCGTTGGACGCTGAAAGTGTAAGTGGATTAGAGAGTTACACACTGTTTTGCTGACTTCGCGTCATTGCTTTTCATGTTTTCACGAGAATCTGGCGACTTTATTGGTTGTCGCAAAAAGTTTTTGCATCAGTAAGAATTTTATTTATTATCGTTTACTTGTATCTCGAAAACTGATTCAACCCTTTTTAGACAGTTGTTACATATCTATATCCTGAAGATGGGCGTTGAGGGGCCGAAACATGTAAAGAGGCTGTAAAGTAGAATGGAATATGAAGCTCATTTCAGTTGGGGTGTTTTAGACTATCAAAACGCTTTTCCTCATTAATCAGATTGCAATAATGTTCGGCACAAACTTTTCACTCGAAAGAGCAAGAGTGCTTCAAATTTCAGTTCGATTCGATATTCATTTCAGGAGATATTGGAGAAGAAACATAAAATTTCGTGGCTCTTTGAAATGTTGAAGTAAGTTTCGGTAAACTTCGTTGATAGTTGATTAATACCGATGCGCAATTTTCGCCTAATTTCTTTAGGATGGTGGAAGCAGAAAATTATTTGTTTTCGGAAAACTATTCATCGAATTTCAGAGAAATTCAGCGCAGACCCTGATTTCACCATTCGGAAACAGTGTTTAAAATGTCAGTTCGATCGTTTATCAAACCTCAGAGATATATGAAGAAAAAAATTATCAAATTTCTTGGTTATTTCCTAGATATCGTTATTTTGGAAATATCTCAAAAAACTCTGATCCGGTGAAAATGAAACTTGGTCACTAGTTGTTAATTGCTGATCAGCGAATTTGTGCTAAATTTCGTGATAGTTCGATTTGGGCAAAACTATAACGCGCTGTTCCCCAGAACAAGCGCCTCAAAAATCTAAAATTTTTCAACTTTATTTTCAGAAACTATTCATTTAATTTCCAATTTGCCACAGAACTCAATATTTAACAACAATGTGCCAAGTTTCAATTCGATTTGATGTTGATCTCCGGAGATATGGAAAAAAATTCTGTGGTTATTTCATCGCGGTTGTTATTGTCGGAATGTCTCCAATAAAAGTGATTCGATCATGATTGAACTTGCAACAACGTTGGAAGTGTTGATGCGCAAACTGGTGCAATAGAAAGTGTTTTATTGTTGGCGATCTTGTAAGCATATTATCTTTACGAAATTTTCCATGAGCCTTCTAGCTTTTTTCAGTAAAGTATTGGGTTTCAATTCGATCCTTTTTGTAATTTTGGAAATATTGAAAAAAATTTAATTTTGAATGTCTCCGTAATCATTGGGTTTATTTTACCCATTCACGAATTCGGTCTTCGTAATTGAGTACTAAATCGACCCTAGAATTATCAAGTCTTCGAATTGTTAATTAAGGGAGATATTGTGTCTACGATCGGCCGTTAAGAAAATGTATAATGTTCCATCTGCCGTGAATCTGCCTGTATAAGTTTTTCTATGCTTAATAGTTTATAGTGAAGGCATGTAGAAAACTTGGAAGGACATTTCTTATTATCACTTTATACAAAAACAATTGATAAATTTTTTATGTTGACCTGATAATTTGAGAAAAACCCGAGAAAATCAAATATTTTGAGATCTAAAACTCAAAATAATATTTTCGAAGAATTATTCGAGATCAAACTTTGAAAATTTCAAGTCAACCCACTAAGTGAATCATTTTTGCGCGCATGTTCTAGGGGAACAGCGTGCTATCGTTTTGTCCAAATGTCTGTAATTTTGGATGATCGAGCCGAAAATGGTCTCAATCGACTAGGTTGGACTCACTGATGACGAATCCGGTGTCAAAATTGATTCTGTCCGGCCGGCCGGTTGGCCGGCCGTAGACACGATAACTGTCGACAGAAGCAAGCTAGCTACTTGAAACTTTCAGGATAGGTTGCGCATCAGAATGCCGCGGTTAAGTTCGTTAATGGGCCAAATCGGTCAAATAGTTTCGGAGTTATAGGCACTTGAAGTTTTGAAGTTATTTATTTTTTATTTCAGAAACTACTCAAGCGATTGGATTCAAAGTTGGCAGTTTGGTGGAGTATAACGACACGCAACTTTGAGCCAAATTTCGCCAAGATCATATTGTCAGTAAATAAAAAAAAAAATTTTTTTCGAAATTTTTTTGCAAAAAAATTTTTTTTTCGGAAACCATTCATCATGCCAAAAAAAAATTATACTCACACTTTGACCTTCTAATTTCACAGCAGTGTACCAAATTTCAGTTCGATACGATCATAAGTTTTGGAGATATCGGGAAAAAATATGTCAAATTTCGAGGCTTTCTTCTCGATATCGTTGATTTTTTCGGTATTACTCGAGAAATACTGATTCTGTCCTGATTAAACTTCACAGCTAGTTTTAAGATGCTGAAAGTCAACTTTATGCAAAATTTCGTGATAATCGTGTTATTAGAACAATTTGAAAAAAAAAATTTCTATGATTTTCTCATATCATCCTCATTAAATTCTGTATGAAACTTCGAACTGTTATTTTCGATGAAGTACTGGATTTCAATTCGATCTGATCTGTATTTTTGGAAATATTGGGAAAATAAAAATTTGATTGGGTATATCTACGGAATCATTGGGTGGATTTTACCCATTCACGAATTCGGCCTTCGTAATTAAGGTCCAAACCTTCTCTACAAATGTCGAGTTTCTAAGTTGTTTCTTTCGGAAGTTATTGTGTTTACGCAGTCGGCCGTTAGGCTGACCGTAAACACAATAACTTCCGGAAACGACTTATAAACTCGATATTTGTAGAGTAGGTTTGGGGCTTAATTACGAAGGTCGAATTCGTGAATGGGTAAAATCCGCCCAATGATTCCGTAGATATACCCATTCAAAATTTTATTTTTACAATATGTCCAAAAATACAGATATGATCGAATTGAAATCCAGTAATTTATCAGAAAAAAATTTCAAAAATTTCAAAAAGCACTGCCGTGAAGGCAGCAACTTTTGCGCGCATGTTCAATGTAGATGACCGCTTCAGCAACGAATTTGAACGTGCGCGCAAAAGCTGCTGCCTTTACGGCAGTGCTTTTTGAAATTTTCGATATTTAAAATTGCGTTCGAATCCTATTTATTTAATCTGTTTCAGTGCCATTTGTGAAGACCTTGAAGTGAAGATTGAAAATGTGGACATTTCCGAAGAGTTTATCGACGAATTTGGAGTTCATGCCAGGGAAAAATATACTGTCAAAACTGAAAATGATCACCTGGGTAGTTTAGAGCCATCAGTTTCAAATAAGAACTTTGATTCTTTGGGGGAACACAAACAACAAGAAATTGACAATTCTGAAATTCGCGACAAAAGATCAAATAATGAACATATGAAACGGAAGAAATTTATCTGTAACTTGTGTAAATATAGTACAAATCGTAAATCTAGCCTGAAAACTCATATAAATGGTGTTCATTTAGACTCGAAATTTCACAAGTGCCATTTATGTGAATATTCCGCAAATCAGAAAGTGCATCTCAAAAGACATATAGATATTGTTCATTTAAAACTGAAACACTTTGAATGTAATTCATGCAATTATATTGCAGGTCGAAAACATCATCTCGAACAGCACATAGAATCGGTTCATTTGAATTTGAGAAAACAGAAATGTCAATTATGTGAATATTCTGCAAAGCGGAAATTTCAATTGGAGAATCATATCAATACAGTTCATTTGAAATTGAAGCAACATAAGTGCGACTCATGCGATTATTCTACATGCTACAAAATCGATCTAAAAAAACATATGGATAGTGCCCATTCAAATCTGAAACAACACAAGTGTAAGTCATGCGAATATTCTACATGCCAGATAATCAATTTAACGAGACATATAAAATTTGTTCATTTAGATTTGGTTCACCATAAGTGTGACGTCTGTGAATATTCTGCAAATCGGAAAGATGACCTCGCAAAGCATATTTATTTAGTTCACATGGATTTGAAAGAAAACGCATGTGGCTTATGTGATTTTATCGCAGACCGAAAAAAAGAACTGAAAACTCATATACTTTCAGTCCATTTGAATTCCAAGCAACATAAATGCCATCTTTGTGAGTATGTGGCAGATAAAAAAACTCAATTGAAAAACCATATAGATTCAAATCATCCGACTTTGAAACAATATAAATGTAACTCGTGCGATTATGTAGCGGCTCAAAAAATTCATCTCTCAAGACATATAGAGTCTATTCATTTGAATGAGAAACGTCATAAGTGTCACCATTGTGAATACTCAGCAAACCAGAAGGTGAATCTGAAGCATCACATTGATTCAGCTCACTTCAATGTGAAGCATAAATGTCACTTATGTGAATATTCCGCAAAACATAAAAGGAGTCTTCAAAATCATTTTGATTTGGTTCATTCATTTTTTAAGCAACATGAATATCACCCAGGAGATAATATTTCAGCTTCACAGGAAACTCTGAAAAATCATATTAACCAAAAATTCGAAAACTGAAATTGAATTTCGCAAATCAAATTTGAAATTTTTCAGAAAAATGTCTCGCCTAGCTTCGGAACATCGCTCATAAGGTCAAATTTCAGTATAACTGTTATAGGTTACGAGCAGTTTTGACAGTTGGGAGAGACTGGAGGACCAACAATAACCTTAAATGCATTGTTTACTATGGGAAAAAGCGATTGGGCTTGTGATTTTGTATGAATTTGGACTGAAATATTCACTATTGCATTATTTAGAAACTATATCCAAACTACTTGATATCTTGTAACAGTAACAGCTTGACTTAATTTATGGAATTTTTCGAATAAATACAATTCTTGCTGGTTGAATGTGTTGTTGCATGTTGCTTGGTTTAGTAAGGCAAGAAATACAATTTAAAACCTTTTTTTGAAGTAAATTCAGGTATTCAAGGTCGAATAATCAACATCAAATCGATGATCACTACCAATGAGTTGTTGAGGTATTTTCATTTGAATGGTACGTACTAACCAGATGTGGAGAGGAACTCAATGTATCCATTATAAAAGAGAGAAATAAGAATATTCTATCGGTTCTGAAATCGAAAATCATATTTTCTGAATTAATTCAATGAAGAACTGCGCTCTAAAATGGAAATTCACAGAATAAATGTTACTTTGCAACTTGTCAGTTACCTCGGCAAAGAACATAGGTTGTATATCAGTGTGGACAATCAATAAAACTTGAATTAGATAGGATTGATTCATACCATTTACATTCAGGTATGCAATGACATCGAAATTCAGCTGATTTTCATGTTTAGTCGAGTAATATCATGTACGTTATTTTGGTAGAGCACACCGAACGATTCGGGTTATGGAATATTTGAAAATCATAAGTTCTTTAAACATTTCTTTATTACTTGAACAAGACAGGATTTATAAAAGATATTTCCATTCAGATATTCAATGCAGGCAAATTTTTAGATGATTCTCACTCAAGGTGCAGTATTACTACTGCTAATGTTTTGTTTGGGTATGCCGATTGATACCAGGTAGGGAATTTTCGTAAAATCGTAAGTTTTTGATAAACATTCCTGATTGTTTTCACAAAAAAAGATCTAAATCGCCCTTGAGTCGTATTTTAGGAACAAAAACCATCCACTGTGTCAATACACTGTTCCTATCTACTACACACAGAGAAATAACTGGCAGTATCTAGGAATGAAAAATTTATTAGCACTATGATATCACAAAATGTTTCCGCAATATTTTACCTCCATATAAAAGTAACAAGGTGCCTATATAATTTACTACAACACACGAAAAGACTGTTGACTGAACTAACCAAAGGTCTGTTTATTTGCCTGTATATGAAGTCAGGGACTAATTTCATAATATGTATACCAAATTTATACTATTCTTTTCAAAAAAAAAATTGAATATATCAATCCAAAATTTCCAAATGAATACGAAATCAGAAGAGAAATCGCTTTGACTCATAGTAAACAATGCATTTTAGATTATTGTTGGTCCTCCAATCTCTCCCAACTGTCAAAACTGCTCGTGACCTATACGAGACATTTGTTCATGAAATTTAAGAAATTCAAAATTTACGAAATCTCACCTGATCATTCGAGTCGTTACTCTATGTTCATTTCGAATTTCGAGCCGAAGTTGGTCCTATTGTTTAGGTGGGATTCGATGATCAAGAATTCGTGATAACTTCCGGGGAAAATTCGCTTCAAAGTTTTTTGGGTAGGTTGCTCATTTTCATGTGCTCAATGGGTTCATTAGTTCGCCCAATCAATTATACTTGGATGTTCACATTCTATTGGATTAGTTAAAATTCTTCAACATTTCTCGTTTTTTTCAGCTGTTAAGTGAATATTCTTATTCAAAGTCATACCAATCATATGTATCACTCTAGCTGATCGAAATAAAAACATACCTGATCATTTATTTGTTCATTTCATTTATATGAAATTCAACTGTACTGATTATTTTTTCTGTCACAAATAAACTTAGTATTTTGAATATATAATTCGAGATAATTGTAATATAAAATTCTAAAAGAAATACTTGTGTTTTGCATAACCTTTTTGTAATTTCGTTTATATTACCCTAGTTATGAAATATCTGAAACAGAACTATTAAAAATTGAATGGAAATTATTGATCGCAAACAATTCAGGGCTGGGCAAAATACATGCTTGGCTTAATTGAAATACAAATTACAAAATACTTTCTCGCAGGTATTTGAAATACAAAATACTTTAAAGTCGGGTATTTGAAATATAAAATACAAAATACAGTATTTTAACTATTTGTATTTGAAATACAAATTACAAAATACATTCAGGTGTTACGTAAAATGTGAAAAGAGTACAACTAATTCAGCTCAGCCATTTTATCGCTAAATAAAGAATTTCCTTTCAGAAACACAAGATTTTTGAATGTAGTATCAGACAAACAGCCTCTTGTTGGGGAATGATTAAAACCTGCTAAAGAAAACAATCTTTCTACAGGTCCTGATGGGCAGAAACTTGTGTTATATTGTATGAACACATTCTTACGCGCTTGTTCTGGGGAACAGCGCGTTATCATCACATCACAATGTCTGTAATTTTCGAATTTTGAGCCGAAATTGGTCTCAAACGACTAGGTTGGAATCACTGATGAAGAATCCGTGGTCAAAATTGATTCTGTCCATCCGGCAGTGTGTGCTGTAACTTTTGAAAGAAAGGACCTAGAGTCTTGAAATTTTCAGGTTAGGTTAAGATCCTGAATATCTCGGTTAAGTTCGTTAATGGGCCAAATCTGCCGAATGGTTTTTGTGCTACAGCCATTTGAAATTTTGATTTTTCAATAACTCAAAAAATATTCATCTGATCGAAATGACACTTGGTTGGAATATGGACACTGTCAATAAGAAGAATTATCCATGGAAAAATTCGAAAAAAAATTTATTTTTTTTTGAAAATTCATTTTCAAAATTTTCCTATTTCATTGAAATTTCCAAGTCACCATTTCGCAATGTGAACAAGCGCGTAAAAGCTGCTGACTTCACGTCAGTGCTTTTCTAGATTTTTATGTTAGGATAATGTTCAAGGATGGTAAGCTCTTTGCTCTTATCGTTTTTAGAAGTTGACTAACTCTAACTCCATGATGAAATGACCAATGCGCAAGACCTTTTCTTCCTTTCCATTTGCCGAAAATATGATTGCTAGCAAAAGATCTAGATGACGCAGATGAACGTCGCGCCATCTGAAGGGAAATTCAGGGACTATTTTCTGTAGAGCGCTCAGCGCTAGATGTATTTGTTCGACAGTATTTAGGAGACAAAAGTATCGAAATACAAAATACTTCAGCGTCAGGTATTTGAAATACCAATTACAAAATACTTTTTCAAGAAGTAATTGAAATACAAATACAAAATACGTATTTGTATTTCAATTACAAGTAATTGAAATACTGCCCAGCCCTGAAACAATTTTATTCAATTTTTAATTGTTTATCGTTTGTATTGTTCACTAGGTAATTTGTTTTCCAAGAAACTGCCCTTGACAAATAGTATAATTCTGCAATGAACAATTTTCATTCAATATTTAATAGTTCTGTTTCAGAAATTGGGAGTGAAAACCCAAAAAAAAACCTAAAAAATGATGCGAAATCCTCCCAAAATAAGCTTCAATTGATACGGACGAAATATATCTGTAAATTGTGTGAATTTAGAACGAATCATAAATGTTGCCTGAAAAAACAATTCATATAAAAAAATAATATATTTCACAAGTGCCATTCATGCGAATATGCCCCAAATCAGAATATATATCTCAAAAGACACATAATATAGAATATGTTTATTTGAAGTTGGAACAATTCAAATGTTATTCGTGCTATTATGTTGCAAGTCGAAAATTTCATCTCGAATCGTGCAAAAATTAGGTTCGTTGAATATTCAATTGGAAAATCATAACAATACCGTTCATTTGAAATTGAAACAACGTAAGTGCGATTCAGGTGATTATTCTACTTGTCACAAAATTGATACAAGGGGACTTTTGAATAATGTCCATTCAAATCTGAAACACCATAAATGTATGCGACTAATTGGCATGCCAGAAAAGCAAACGAACAAGATATCTAAATATTGTTCATTTATATTTGATTCACCATAAGTGTGACATCTGTGAATATTCCGCAAATAGGAAAGATGACCAAATCATATTTATTTAGTTCATTTGAATTTTAAAGAAAACGTACGTGTAATGTAATTTCATCGAAGATCGGGAAACTGATTCATATTTTCATTCCATCTGAATTCCAAGCAACATAATCGTCACATTCTCGAGTATGTGGCAGATAACAAAACAATTGAAAAACCATATACTCAGCTCATTCGCAGAAAAGAAACAAAGTTTTGTTTTATTTTTTTCTTTAATGCTACATATAACCATTGTATAAAGAGGGATAGTAAGCCAGTCCCTATGTTAAACCATTGTATAAAGAGGGATAGTAAGCCAGTCCCTATGTTAAACTGATTTGAAGCGATTTTCAGAGCCATCTGGTTGTCACGTTGTGGTACTGCAATAAAAATGGCCTGTAAAGTGGCGACCTCCGCAAAAAATGCAATTATTTTTAGGAACTATTATATTTCTCTCGGCATTGTATAAAGAGGGATAGTAAGCCAACCTTACGGAAATATCATTTGACGGCCCTGATACCACGGATAGATGGCGACACAAACGCTGGTATCAGTGACATGTCGATTCTTAGTTCGGGTTGTAGTATGTAGTAGCTTGAGTTACGTAGGCTCATAGCTACGTAGCTAACTCTACCCGATAAAAGATGGCGCAAATTCTTTCATTTAAGATGTCTCTGTGATCGCAGGTCATTTGGATGATGGAACATGGGCGGAACTAGAAGATGGGTATATTCATCCAAATCTACAATAGCATCGTTAAAGAATACAATGACAACAGAAATATAAGTATTCAAAAAAAAAGTTGTAGAGATTGAATTGCGCATCGGGAACTTCGAATGATATGTAACGGATAAAATATTGGAATACAGTTTCACCAAATTCGATTTAAGTATTTCATTTTTTAATTAAAATACTTCACAAACATTGTATCCTTATACACCAATGTTTGAGAAGGAATGCTAAATCTTAATAAAATTGTAAAGAGAATACAATGATCCTAACAATGCTTTTTGGATGATATAAATAACGAAAACTTTTGATAATTTCCCACATGAAATAATTAGTAGTCAATTAAATGACAAAGTCACAATATTATGTATCGATTGAAGCTTATTTTGGGAGGATTTTGCAATATTTTTAGGTTTTAATGGGTTTTCACTCCCAATATTTGAAACAGAACTATTAAAAATTCAGTAAAATTGTTTTTTTCGTGAAAAACGCCCCTGTGGAATGCAGTATCAACTATTTGTCAAGGGCAGTTTCTAACAGAAAAGATTGCCTAATGAACAACACAGGAACAATACAAACGATAAAGAAAACGAACTGTGACGTTTCAGAGTACAAATCTGATTCTTTCATCAGACAAATTAGAAAATTTCAAGAATTATTTTCTTTCGATTTGGGACTTTTGTCACATTGACAGTTTCGAGAAAACATAGCAACACAGATTTATTTGGTTTGAAAGTTTTTTAATTCTACCTTGAGTGAATTTAGCCAAATAGGGTCAATTTCTACCGTTGAATGAGCAAAATTACCCTCTCCATTTAACAAAATGCAAGAGGACTCTTTGACTTTTCCTTTCAAATCATCTGATTCCAACATCAGTATTTTTGGATTGTCCCAATCTATCATGTGATTTCCAATGGTCGAACGTACATTGTTCGCTATTTGGGATTTTTGTATGTCTCTATTCCTTTGGTCAATGTGACAAAAGTCTCAAATCGAAAGAAAATAATTCTTGAAATTTTCTAATTTGTCTAATGAAAGAGTCAGATTTGTACTCCAAAACGTCACAGTTCGTTTTCTTTATCGTTTGTATTGTTCTTGTGTTGTTCATTAGGCAATCTTTTCTGTAAGAAACTGCCCTTGACAAATAGTTGATACTGCAATCCGCAAGGGCGTTTTTCATGAAAAAAACAATTTTTATTTAATTTTCAATAGTTTCCGATATTGGGAGTGAAAACCAAGAAAAACCTAAAAAATAATACAATATTATGTTCCATTTTGAAAGAGTGATAATTATTTTTGTATAACATCAATGCCAGGGGCTCCACGCCTAAGTGGACCTGTGCGTGCTACATTTATCCGTATTTTCATCGTTTCCTCCCAAAAGAGGCAGAGAATACATAAAGGGGCGTATCTAATGCAGAAAAATGGGTCAAACTCATCGTTACACCTGTAGAGGTCGATATATCATATAGTATTGATATGAGTATTGAATCGAATAATTCTCAAAAAAATTCCCTTGTTATAGCCCAGGGCTATTTGAAACCCGAAATCGTCGGTCGTCTACCTAGAGGCTATTTTATTGCCCCCTGTTTACATTTCAAGGGTTTCTCAAGTATTATTTTCGATGTTGCGTGTCTCTCGAAGCAATTTTTCATGCACTCGGTAATGAAAAAGAAATTTTTTCAAAATTTGTTTCAAAAAAAATTGTTTTCTTTGGAAACTATCCATATATTTCAAACGAATTTTTGTCATACCTTGAGCTTCATATTGAACAATATTATACCAAAATACAGTTGGATTCTATTATAATTTTTGGAAATATTGGGAAAAAGCAGTTTCAAAATACTGATGAGGAACTATTTCCAAAGTTTCGTGATTATCGTTTCATTAGAACAATTTGAAAAAAATTTGAATTTTTTTCTCAAATATTCAATATTCTGCGATCCTCTGATCTTATTATCCTGATGGAATTCTGTATGGACCTTCAAGCTGTCCTTACTCTTTCAAGTACTAGATATCTATTCGATCCAATCTGTATTTTTGAAAATATTAGTAATATTACGAAGGTCGGATTCGTGAATGGGTGAAATCCACGCAATTATTTCAAACAACGAATTTGAACATTCGCGCAAAATATACTCTTACCAGGGGATTCACGTCTAGGTGGATCTGTGCGCTACGATTATCCACTTTTCCATCATTTTCACATAAAAAGGTAGCGTTTGCATAAGTGTAAATGAATGAAGGATTTTTTGTGCAGAAATTTCACCTTCATAAGTTGATGAATCATACAATATTGAACTAATTAATAAATTCTAATAAAGTATCTATTACATTTTGCATTCCAAACGAATAATTTCTAAAAATCCCCTGGTTATGGCCTAAGGGTTACTCGTCACCCGAAAGTGACGCACGTCCGATTCCAGATGGGGTTTTATTGCCCTTGCTTACAATTCAAGGGTGTGTCAGGTATCTTCATTCGGTGTTTTTGTTGTGATTAACGTGATTATTATTCGGATATGAATATTTAAAATCAATAACAATATCTGATGAATGACCCTATTTCTTTCAAATTTTTTTGGGCCGCTTTGACCTTACATTATGAACATTGTAGCTGAGTAGCGTGTGAGTTTGATGCTGATGAGTGAACTCATCGAAATTCATTACTCTTGATTGAAGGATTGTCATTTTCATTTTGTGGTGAAAAATCTTCCCCTTCGTCTTCCCCTTTTTCCAACCCGCTATAATAGAAACTCCACTTCAAGAATGGACTTCTACTTACAAACAAAAACATAACTTTAATTATCAATTATATATCCTCCTACAATATTAATGGCACAACACGGATTCATTTATTCTTCATGTACCAATCAATCCGATTTATAATGAAAGAATTCAAATTCTATTCGAAAAGCTAACGAAAACACAAACAACAGGGAAATTATATCTTCTATACACTATTTGTAATCTAATTCAGAATGGAATTACATTAAATAAGCTTTGAAATTTTCCGAAAACACAAATATATCTTTCAAAACTTTTAAAAATATATTTCAAACATTGATTAATAGAGTTTAATATGTCTATGGTTTCAACCTGTTCTGCCTTTTTTGCCGTATTCTATGGTATATTACCCGAACTAGTTTCATCCTTGTCCAGCACTCCCCAGTTCCCCCTCTCCCTAAGCCTTGTCCATATAGTTTCATAAGTATGGTTTGCACAGTTGGGATGAATAAATCAAATAAATTATTCAGCTCCACAAAGTAGGCTGTGTTTCCAACTTTAGGTTAGCTGCATAAGCACGGCTCAACTACATGGCTGAGGTATTTTTCGAGTTACAAAAAGCTTTCTCTCGAATTTTTAATTGTGCAAGCAAAATACACTAAACATTCGATGTTTCCTCAGAAATGCACAATAACCTGAGTGAAAAAATCTTTAACTATTTATGCAATCAACGAAATACTCTAAAAGGGATGTTCGAATTGACTATTCGTTACAGCCACTATATAAGGATTTTGAATAAAAGCCTTAGGCGCTATTTATCAAGAAATAATATCGTGGACCATACACGCCACTGTCTCGGTCTTGTTTTATATTTTAAAGTCTTGAGATTAGTCTGTTCGAGTTGATTACAGTTCTCTAGATAGACTAATATAGAAAACTTCATCCCTTTCTTCTATAACCGAGAGAAATATAATAGTTCCTAAAAATAATTGCATTTTTTGCGGAGGTCGCCACTTTACAGGCCATTTTTATTGCAGTACCACAACGTGACAACCAGATGGCTCTGAAAATCGCTTCAAATCAGTTTAACATAGGGACTGGCTTACTATCCCTCTTTATACAATGCTCTCGGTTATAGAAGAAAGGGATGAAGTTTTCTATATTAGTCTATCTAGAGAACTGTAATCAACTCGAACAGACTAATCTCAAGACTTTAAAATATTAAAAAAGACCGAGACAGTGGCGTGTATTGTCCACGATATTATTTCTTGATAAATAGCGCTGAAGCTTTTTATTCGAAATCCTTATACGATGGCTGTAACGAATAGTCAATTCGAACATCCCTTTCCGAGTATTTCGTTGATTGCATAAAGAGTTAAAGATTTTTTCACTCAGGTTATTGTGCATTTCTGAGGAAACATCGAATGTTTAGTGTGTTTTGCTTGAACAATAAAAAATTCGAGAGAAAGAGCTTTTTGTAACTCGAAAAATACCCCAGCCATGTAGTTGAGCCGTGCTTATGCAGCTAACCTAAAGTTGGAAACATAGCCTACTTTGTGGAGCTGAATAATTTATTCGATTTATTCATCCCAACTGTGCAAACCATACTTATGAAACTAAATGGAAAAGGCTTAGAGAGAGGGGACTGGGGAGTGTGGGACAAGGATGAAACTAGTTCGGGCAATACCATAGAATACGGCAAAAAAAGACAGATCAGGTTGAAACCATAGACTAATATGTCTGAAAAATATATTTCAAAGATTGATTAATATATCAATCTTTGAAATATATTTTTCAAAGTTTTGAAAGTTATATTTGTGTTTTCGGAAAATTTCAAAGCTTATTCAATGTAATTCCATTTTGAATTAGATTATAAATAGTGTATAGAAGATATAATTTCGGTGTTGTTTGTGTTTTCGTAAGCTTTTCGAATAGAATTTGAGTTCTTTCATTTGAAATCGGATTGATTGCTACATGAATAATAATTAATCCGTGTTGTACCTTTAATTGCAGGAGGATATAATTGATAATCATAGTTATGTTTTTGTTTGTAAGTAGGAGTCCATTCTTGAAGTGGAGTTTCTATTATAGCGGGTTGGAGGAAGGGGAAGACAAGTGGGAAGACTTTTCACCTCAAAATGAAAATGACAATCCTTCAATCAAGAGTAATGAATTTCGATGAGTTCACTCATCATCATTAGACTCAAACACTACTCAGCTACAATGTTTACAATGTAAGGTCCAAGCGGTCCAAAAAAATTTGAAAGAAATAGGGACATTCATCAGATATTGGTATTGATTTTGAATATTCATATCCGAATAATAATTACGTTAATCACCAACTCTCAAAACTGTTTTGTAATCAATACCAAAAGGAGAAGTCAATTTCCCATTTACTTAGGGAATAGTAAATGCTTGATTTTTTCTTTTAATATGTCTATGGTGCAAACCTATGAATACAAGGTGTCCGAACGAGAATATGACCTCCCACTCAGAAACGAAAAACTTTCGAAGATTTAGAAAAAACTAGCCAACTTCTGTTTTGAGGGCGACGACTTTCCATCATGAGTTTGTTCCGAAAAAACCAACCCCATGAAGGTCGCATCAACCCCCAACATTTTTGAATGGGGAAGAGATGTCTAGTGTTGGTTGGTTTGTAGTTGTAGATTTGCAATCGGAATTGGCAGTTCGAATTGTGTGAACTATAAAATTTAATATCTATGCCAAATTTCAGTTGAATATCTTATGAAGTGCAGATGCTAAATAACAAAACTTGAAATAAAATCAACTTTAAAACCCTGTATCTCGAGAACGAAACGTCTGCGGTCCCATGTTAATGGGACTTTTTTCCTTAAAATTACGCAAGGTATCTCCTCTCTGCGTCTGTACCTTCATTGTTTGTTCCTGAATTGGACTCACAAACAAAGAGGTGAGACTCCCCACATAATTTTAAGGAAAAAGTCCCATATATATGGGACCTCAAACGTTTCGTTTTCAAGATGCAATCAGTTAAAGTTTGATTTTTTTTCAAGTTTTCTTCTCATAGTAAATGCAGTTCACAAGATATTCAACTGAAATTTGGCATATAAATTATATTTTAGAGTTCACTCAATGTAACAATTTCGATTGCAAATCTAAAAAGTGATATTTTTCTGGACACTGTCCCCTGTTTTCCTACAACACTTTTGAAACAACAAAAACACCGAATGAAGATACCTGACAAACCCTTGAATTGAAAGCAAGGGGCAATAAAACCCCATCTGGAATAGGACGTGCGTCACTTTCGGGTGACGAGTAACCCTTAGGCCATAACCAGGGAATTTTTAGAAATTATTCGTTTGGAATGCAAAATGAAATAGATACTTTATTATTTCAATATTGTATGATTCATCAAGCTATGCAGGTGTAACGGCGAATGTGACTCAGCTTTCTGCACGAAAAATCCTTCATACATTTACACTTATGAAAACGCTACCTTTTAAGGTGAAAATGATGGAAATGTAGATAAACGTAGGGCACAGATCCACCTAGGCGTGAAGCACCCCCTGGCAAGAGTATTTTTTACGTTCATGTTCAAAATCGTTGTTCGAAATCATTGCGTGGATTTTACCCATTCACGAATCCGACCTTCGTAAAATTCCTAATATTTTCTAAAATACAGATTAGATCGAATAGAAATCCAGTACTTGAAAGATAAAAGGACAGCTTGAAAGTTCATACAGAATTTCTTGAGGATAATAAGATCAGAGGATCGCAGAATATTGAATATTTGAAAAAAAATTCAAATTTTTTTCAAATTGTTCTTATGAAACGATCATCACGAAACTTTGCACATAGTTCTTCATCAGTATTTTAAAACTATTTTTTCCCGATATTTCCAAAAATTATAATAGAATTCAACTGTAATTTGGTATAATATTGTTAAATATGCAGCTCAAGGTATGACAAATATTCGTTTGAAATATATTGATAGTTTCCGAAGAAAATTTTTTGGAAAGAAATTTTGAAAAAAATTTTTTTTTTTAATTACCGACTGCATGAAAAATTGCTTCGAGAGACACGCAACATCAAAAATAATACTTGAGAAACCCTTGAAATGTAAACAGGGAGCAATAAAATAGCATCTAGGTAGACGACCGACGATTTCGGGTTTCAAATAGCCCTGGGCTATAACAAAGGATTTTTTTTGAGAATTATTCCTAAGAGATGCAGAATATAACAAATAATATGTCAGGATTCAATAATCATATCAATACTATATAATATATCGACCTCTACAGGTGTAACGATGAGTATGACTCATTTTCTGCATTAGATATGTCCCTTTATGTATTCTCTGCCTCTTTTAGGTGGAAACGATGAAAATACGGACAAATATAGCGCGCACAGATCCACTTAGGCGTGGAGCCCCTGGCATTGATGTTATACAAAAATAATTTTCACTCTTTCAAAATGGAACTTCAGGAACATAATATTGTATTATTTTTTAAGTTTTTATGGGTTTTCACTCCCAATATCTGAAACAGAACTATTAAAAATTAAATAAAAATTGTTTTTTTCATGAAAAACGCCCTTACGGATTGCAGTATCAAGTATTTGTCAAGGGCAGATTCTTACAGAAAAGATTGCCTAATGAATAACACAGGAACAATACAAACGATAAAGAAAACGAACTGTAACGTTTCAGAGTACAAATCTGACTCTTTCATCAGACAAGTTAGAAAATTTCAAGAATTATTTTCTTTAGATTTGAGACTTTTGTCACATTGACCTAAGGAATAGAGACATACCAAAATCCAAAATAGCGAACCATGTATGTTCGACCATTGGAAATCACATGAAATTGGGACAACACAAAAATACTGATGTTGGAATCAGATAAATTGAAAAGAAAATTCAAAGAGTCCTCTTGCATTTTGTTAAATGGAGAGAGTAATTTTGCTCATTGTACGTTAGAAATTGACCCTATTTGGCTAAATTTACTTGAAAAGGAGGTAGAATTAAAAAACTTTCAAACCAAATAAATGTGTGTTGCTGTAATTTCTCGAAACCGTCAATGTGACAAAAGTCTCAAATCAAAAGAAAATAATTCTTGAAATTTTCTAATTTATCTGATGATAGAGTCAGATTTGTACTCTAAAAACGTCACAGTTCGTTTTCTTTATCGTTTGTATTGTTTCTGTGTTGTTCATTAGGCAATCTTTTCTGTAAGAAACTGCCAATGACAAATAGTTAATACTGCATTCCGCTAGGGCGTTTTTCATGAAAAAAACAATTTTATTTAATTTTTAACAGTTCTGTTTCAGATATTGGGAGTGAAAACCGATAAAAACCTACAAATAATGCAAAATCTTCCCAAAATAAGCTGTAATCGGTACATAATATTGTGATTTTTGGGATTTAATTAACTACTAATTATTTCATGTGGGAAATTATCGAAAGGTTTCGTTATTTATATCATCCGAAAAGCATTATTAGGATCATTGTATTCTGTTTACAATTTTATTAAGATTTAGCATTCCTTCTTAAACATTGGTGTATAAGGATACAATGTTTGTGAAGTATTTTAATTAAAGAGTTGAATATTAAAATCGAATTTGGTGAAACTGTATTCCAATATTTTATCCGTTACATATCATTCGAAGTTCCCGATGCGCGAGTCAATTTCTACAACTTTTTTTTTGAATACTTATATTTGTGTTATCATTGTATTCTTTAACGATGCTATTGTAGATTTAGATGAATATACCCATCCTCTAGTTCCGCCCATGTTCCATCATCCAAATGAACTGCGATCGCAGAGACATCTTAATTGAAAGAATTTGCGCCATCTTTTATCGGGTAGAGTTGGCTACGTAGCTATGAGCCTACGTAACTCAAGCTACGACATACTACAACCCGAACTAAGAATCGACATGTCACTGATACCAGCGTTTGTGTCGCCATCTATCCGTGGTATCAGGGCCGTCAAATGATATTTCCGTAAGGTTGGCTTACTATCCCTCTTTATACAATGATATAACAGACACACAGCCACACACATATATGTCCTTAAATTCCTATTCTTCTATAGATGTATATATATATTTTTTAAATCGTCACCATGAAGGGGAGGCTACTCTGAACAGCCGGACATATTTTCGCCAAGGCTGCTTCAGAGGGATGTTAGGAACTTCCTTACTATCCTCGTGTTTTCGAGGATATATATATATATATGTAATGAAAATAGTTGCCGTAAAATTTCAGGAAGAAAAATTATTTGGGTACTCGGCAAGTTATGGTGAGGGCAAAGATCAATAAAATATCGTCTTCAACATCTATATTTCAAACATTCTGCGGTTCTTCCTCAGGATGCTGCAAAAATACATAAGGTACGTGAAAACAATCGAAAAACAATGAATCTTATACTAACAAAAAAAAATGAATAAATAACTCACATCTGACAGGATTATTGTTAAAATGACAAGGATTGCATCGAAACAACCTCTGCTCAATTACAATATTATTAAAATTTGTTCAAGCAACAGTTGATGTGATTAGGTTAAAATTTTAAAAAACAACATAAGGAACACAGAAAACAATCAATTAAGTGATGGCACTGACATTATGTTCTTCTTCATGACAACAATCCAGTGACAATAAATAGTCATATACGACACTCAAATTCTTTAGATCAGTTTTCTTATTCACATTATTTTCATTCTCGTTTATGTAGCACATTTCTAAAACGGTTCTTTTATTATAATTCGAACTAACACACAATATCTCGACTTCATCAAACTTGAACAAATGATCTAATGAGGAAGAATGGCTCGCCAACGCACATCTATCAGGTCGCAGTCTGACATCACTCTTATGTAAAGCGATACGTTTCTTCAGGCATTGGGACGTTTGGCCAATATAGACCGAATCACAGCCTCCACATGGAATACGATATATTACAGCTGACCTAGATATAATGTGAATTTTATCCTTAACGTTACTGAAAATGCTGCCCACTGTCAAGGGATTATATTTCGCAATTTTGATGTTTTCTATGTCTTTCAGGATATTGGCCAATTTACCCGTTAATGGTGGAATGAAGGGCAGGCTTACGTATCTTTCTCTTTCAACTGGATCAGCCGCGACGACTTCATCAATCCGTGATGTCTCTCCAACTCGGTCGAGGGTCAAGGAATGGAGACACCTTTCCAAAAATATGCCAGGGTAACCATTCTGTGGGAAGATATCGAACAATCTCTGCTCGGAAGTCTCCAAGAAGTCTGGATGCCAAATGTTTCTAATTCTCCTGAACATACCCTTGATGAGATTGGTTTTCACATTCCATGAGTGGTTGGACCTGTAGTGTATATACCGACCTGAGGAGGTCGGTTTCTGATACCAATCAAGCTTTATTTGATTTTCGGCACATCTCATAACCCTCGTGTCAAGAAACGGAACTCCTCCGTCAGTCTCCTCTTCTACTGTGAATTTGATATATGACCTCCGAAACATTGACCATCTTTAATAGTTTTGATCCACATATCAAATTCACAGTAGAAGAGGAGACTGACGGAGGTATTCCGTTTCTTGTCGAGTCGGACCTGAAATTTTTGTATGGTGGCACAGAGGGTATCCGATTTGCAATTATTTTACTTTGTTCCAATGAAATATCTCTACTGGAAAATATCGATCAGCAAGGATTTCCGAAAAATCAGAGGAATCTACCCTCAATAGGGGGTGGATCTGAATATTTTTATGGTGGCACAAAGAGTATGCTACGGTTAGTCCTAATACATCGTTTCAATAAAATATCTCCAGTGAAAATTTTCGGTCAGCAAAGTATTCCGAGAAATTACGAGGATAAACTACCCTTAATCGAGTCGGACCTGAAATTTTTGTATGGTGGCACAGAGGGTATCCGATTTGCAATCATTTTACTTTGTTTTAATGAAATATCTCTACTGGAAAATGTCGATCAGCAAGGATTTCCGAAAAATCACAAGAATAAACTACCCTTAATGGGAGGTGGATCTGAATATTTTTTATGCTGGCACAAAGAGTATGCTGAGGTCAGTCATAATACATCGTTTCAATAAAATATCTCCACTGAAAATTTTCGGTCAGCAAAGTTTTCCGAGGAATAACAAGGATAAACTACCCTTAAACGAGTCGGACCTGAAATTTTTGTATGGTGGCACAGAGGGTATCCGATTTGCAATTATTTTACTTTGTTTCAATGAAATATCTCTACTGGAAATTTTCGGTCAGCAAGGATTTCCGAAAAATCCTACGAATAAACTACCCTTAATAGGGGGTGGATCTGAATATTTTTTATGGTGGCACAAAGAGTATGCTATGGTTAGTCATGATACATCGTTTCAATAAAATATCTCCACTGAAAATTTTCGGTCAGCAAAGTATTCCGAGAAATCACAAGAATAAACTACCCTTAATAGGGGGTGGATCTGAATATTTTTATGGAGGCACAAAGAGTATGCTACGGTTAATCATAATACATCGTTTCAATAAAATATCTCCACGGGAAATTTCCGATCAGCAAGAATTCCTGAAAATCACAAGAATAAACGGGGGCGGATCTGATTTTTTTTTTATGGTGGCAGAAAAAGTATGCTACATTCAATCATAATGTAGCGTTTCGATAAAATATCTCGACTGAAAACCTCCGGTCAGCAAATTATTTTGAAAAATTACAAGAATAAACTACCCTCAAATTGGGGTGGGTTTAAATTTTGAATATGGTGGCAAGAAGGTGATCCTCGATAGATCTTTGGTTTGCATTATGAGTCTCAAGTTCTTACTAGAAGGCTGAAATTAGCGGTATAATTCTATTTCAGTCAGCAAAGTATTTTTACCCCAATTAAGGCTCAAAATTCGAAAATTACAGACATTTCGGCAAAACGATAACCCGATGTTTCCCAGAACAAGTGTGTAAAACTACTGATCTGATCAACTTGGTTACTATTGGAAAATACTGATGCGCAAACTTCTGCAGAATTCTTTGATTGTGCCATTAGAACGATTTTAAAAAAAGTTGCCATTTTTTTTCAAATATTTCATATTATGTGATCTTCTATTCGTATAGTCCTCACGAAATTCCGCATGAACCTTCAAGCAGTTTATGTAGTTTTGCATAAAAATAAGAAATTCCTTAATGCGAACCGAATTGATCATGAATTATTTTTCAGATTGGAGATAAATGTGTTTATTTTCATTGTGGATTATCAACCAAGCAAGTCCTGAGCTTTCGGAAATTCAGTTTCCCCATAAAAAATTCTGTCAGATGTAGAGAGTGGATTTTAAATTCTGGTAAGTCTCTGTCTTTTTTTATTTTAAATTTTAATTTTTGATTACAATAACTTTGGAAAAGGAAATGTGATGAATGAAACCTTAAACCTTTTAAATGTAGGTTCATAGTTTTTACGCATTTTTTCTGGGGTACAGCGATTTATCGTTTTGTACAATTGGCTGAAAATGGTCTTAAACGATAAGGTTGGACTCCCTGAAGAAGAATCCGTTGTTAAATTTAGTTCTGTCTGGCCGTCCGTATGTGCTCTAACTTTCGAGGTACAGTTTCAGCGGTTTTAAAGTTATATCAATTCGAAATTTTGAGGTTCCTTCTTCTCTTATGAAGTACTGATGCGATCAAATTGAAACTCCATAATTACTTAGAGAATACCCACGCGCAAATCAATGTGGATTTTTTCGAAAATGTTCGAAATTTTTGTGAAAACTCCTTTTTTCGGAGATTATCAATCAAAATAAATGGAATTGGGCACAAAGCTTGAAGTTGATATTAGTTCATATGAAAAAGACATTTCAGCAGTGAATATCTTACATCAATTCTTCCACCAAACGCTGTTCCACTGAAATATTCTGATAATGTTGCTAGTTTGGAATTGCTAATGGGCGAAATTTCGTTATGAACTGAACGTGTCATTAGAACAAAATGAAAAAATTGCAATTTTTTTTTCAAATATTCATTATTATGTGATCCTCTGATCATAATATCGTCATTAATTTCTGTATGAACCTTCGAACTGTCATTTTTCGATAAAGTAGAGGATTAAAATTCGATCAAATCTGTAGTTTTGGAAATATTGAAAAAATGAAATTTTGAATGGGTTTATCTGCGGAATCATTGGATGGATGTCACGAATTCGTCCTTCGAAGAAACGACTCGGAAATTCTATATTTGTCGAGTAGGTTTGGGGCTAACTTACGAAGGTCGAATTCGTGAATGGGTAAAATCCGACCAATGATTCCGTAGATATACGCTTTCAACATTTTATTTTTCCAATATTTCCAACCAATCCAACTAATGATTCCGCCGATATACCCATTCAAAATGTTTTCAATATTTCCAATATAAATATCGGATCGAATTGGAATCCGGTACTTGATCGAAAAAATTCTAGAGAAGCACTGATATGAGGTCAGGAACATTAACCTGCCCCTTCAAATTCGTTGCCAAAGCAATAATCACCTATTCACGTATTGACCCTGCAAACCTTAACTCCGCGATGGAAAGATTTGGCGATCTTATTTTCGTATGATCCCCACTTAATTCTGCATGAACAAACATACCACATTCCTATCAATTTAATTCGTATTTCGGGAAATTTTGAAAAAATAAAATTTTGAATGGAAAGCTTCATCCACAGAATCATTTGTCGAATTTGACCCATTCACGAATTCGTAATTGAACTGAAAATCTTCTCTACAAATATCGATTGTCTATGTCGCTTTTCTCGGGAGTTATTGTTTTAACGATCGGCCTACCCGCCGATAGTGAACGAGATAACTTCCGGAAGAATTCTACTGAGGGACTTGATACTTGTGTAGGTTTGGAGTCTAATGGACATGATATGAACTGTTTTTTTTTTAAATTAATCTAATCGATCGATCATCACAACATATATTGTGCAAAATTTCCGATTAGCAATTGCCAACTGGTTTCTGAATTTCATCAACATCGGATCAGAATTTCGTGAGGAATTTCAGAAATAACAACGATATCGAGGAAATAACCAAGAAATTCGATCCAGTTATTTTTTCATATATGTCCGAAGTTTAACGCCAAATTTGTCTGCAATCTGATGAACAGTTCGTTGGAAAATCACTTTATTGATGAAAATTGAAAAATTTCCCAGAAGAAATAATTTTTCTAATTTCTGCCTGTGCAATCCATAGAACATTTTGCGAAAAATGGCACATCGGCATTTTTCAGCTATCTACAAATTTCAAATCTGGTGGCATTAGTTGTTCTTGAGTTATTGAGGAAACTAATTCGAAATTTCAACCATCCACGAAGTGTGACATACATATTTGTTTTCCGAAATCTCCTAAAATAAATATCGAATCAAACTGAAATTCGAAGCACTCTTGCCGAATATTGACTAGAAAGTTCGTGTGAAATTTCATTGCAGTATGATCAATAATTACCGGAGAAACATTTTTTTTAAGAAAAATTTGGAAGATTCTAAAAAAAAATTAAATTTGGCACATACCTTGAACTCTGTATTCAACAACAATTTCTTAAATCCCAATTCGATCCGATATTGATTTTGGGAGGCATATATGGAAAAAAAAATTAAAATTTCATCGTTATTTGAAATATTGAGGTTATGTCCTAAACATATCGAGAAGTACTCATGTGATCAGATTGGACCTTCGTAATAATTTGAAAAGTGCAAACGCGTAGCATAATGCAGGAGTTTTTCCTATGAATATACTGATCAGTAATTTTTTTCAAAAATGTTTTCACACCACTTCACCCTATTTGAAATTTTGACGTTATTTCCTCAATATCTTGAGAACAGTCAATTATGTGACCGCTGTGGCAAATAATTCGAACACAGGTTGGAAGTCAAGCTAGGTTTGTCTATACTTTCTCCGACATTAGTGGTTCTTAGGTTTAAATCATTGACATGATCTCTTTCAGTGCATCAAATCAGAAATTAATAAGTCAATATTACACAACAATATTTAAGATTATGTTCCAGATTATAAAAATTGCAAAAATATTATGTGTAGGAAGTTGAATCAATTCATAGAATCTGCCAGGGAAAATGCTACACGAAGACACAAAATACAAGATAACTCATTTTATAACATTCTCATTGTTTCAGTGGAACCTGGAAGCCTAAGTCGTACTTGACATTCATGCATCAACTCATTTTGTTGTCTCAGAGCATCTATATCCTTTCATCATGAAGAAAGAAGAATAGAAGAATTGAAATCAAATATAAATATTGGAAAAGGAATACTCCATGTAGGATTTACGTTGGAATACAACTTATCGAGGCAAGGATGAAGTTAGTTAATGAGACAGATCTATAAATGTTTTGTATCATTTAAATATGTATACTTTTGTGCTTTTGATCAAAAGAACTCTTTCTAGCAGAATTTTTTATTCAATGGAAAAGAAATAGTTTTGATTAGTAACGAAATTTTTGGATAACCCACCTCTAGTTCAATACTTGTTTGAATAAAACGAGAGCTCACAAAATACCTAATAATATATTCAACTAATACTGCAAGGGTATATTGATTGTCATTAAGAAAAACTTCCTGAATCTATTCACACGTAAAAAATATAAACATGATACTGTTATTTCTCTAGTTTAAATCAATTTTACAACATTAGAATGAATAATCATTAAAAGTTTGAATTACTGTATTGAGTATATCTGTATAGATCCATATTATTTATATTCATATCTACCAAAAAATGTGCCATTTGAAATTATTGTAATTGTTTGGAAAAAAATCCCTCTTCATAAAGTTACCATTATTGAATTGAAATAAATTTCGTGATTTGAATCAGATGTATGTCTGGTAATTTCATTTAAAACTTTGTATCATAACCCAGAAACAGAAATTGCTATGACTTGAACTATGTGTTGAATAATTAAATATTTTAAATTCTCAACTCTTCTCAATAATATATAATAGGTCTAATGAAACCTTTTCAAATAAATAACTCAGAAGTCAATGTATACCAAACTATGTGAAGTAAGAGGGACCTTGAACAAAATGATGGTGTTTTATTTTACCTTACATAAAATAATAATTTGAGGCGAAAGTAAGTTACCAGAAACGATAATTATCACTGAAGATGATCCCATGTTGACAGCTATTCGAAAGACCCCCAAACGTGTAATGTACCCGATAAAAACCGTCAAGTAGGCTTCAGTTATGAACATAAATTTGTTAGCAGATTTCAACCAATCTATATTTCTGAAAGTTTTAGGCACATATATACAAATATCGAGTTCTAATGGTGTTTCTGTCGAAAGTTATTGTATTTACGGTCGGTAGAATAAAAATTATAATTGGGCGAATAAAAGCTTCTTTCATTCAATCATGTACATTTATTCATCATTCCAAGGCATTAACTGATGAAAGACTTGACAATATGAATTATCGAGGGAAAATTCGAAATTTGCTTGAAAGGTAGGCACTCAATAGTGGTATTTAACGCGAATTACTCAGAAAATTAAACTCAATAGGCCTAATGCCCAAGGTTCAAGAGTGCTTGAAGCTTTTTTATCAGTGCACTGCTCTGCTCTGGAATACTACAGTGGTATACTATCTTGGTTGAAATCACTTTCTTTACATGCTGTTCTAGGAAACAAGAGTGTTATCATACTGTCCAAATGTCTGTGATTTTTCAAATTACCAGGCCTCTTGAAATTCTGACTCGACACCATTTTATATAAATCTTGAACTGATTTTCAAATTACACGAGTATTTATGTAGATTATTAAGCACTTAAATGGTGAAATTGAAATTTTCACAATTTATTTGAAGAATCTTAATGCGGATTTCTAAGAGATCTAGTGTTGGTTTTCTTCAGAAGGTTACGTCTTTCAAAAGTACCCGCTAAATTATTCATTGCCAATAATTTTTTCCACACGTCGTTATTCGAGTCATCACTCAAATAGAAAACTGTTTTACTTCACATGATAAAATCTTTGATATTAAAGAGGGCATATTTGCATTGGGCACGATTTAATCGAATATTGCAGAGTTCCAATAGATGTCGCGATTAAACCACGTCCAACAAGATTTGTATATAGAGTAACTAACTATCTTCTCCTTAAACGATGATAAAACCATCTCAACAAGAACATTTGAAGTTATGTACCAAAAGGGTTCATGTCGGACAGGATCAGAGATGAAGATGTATAAAGGGAAGAAGAAAATTTTGAAATCTGCCGAAAATATCACGGGGAAAAGCAACGTATTTTTTCAAAACATTCGTGCATTTATCGAATAATGTGACGATAATTATTGCCAGTTCGAACTGGCCAGAGAGCACCGGATATTCATAGAATATCCCCTAAATGTGCAAAATGGGATATGTATATTCCGAATATTCGTAGAATATTCATAGGATATCATAGAATATCTATATGCCATAAATCATATTCCGAAATATTTCAATATGAATATTCCAGGGATATTCATAAAAGAATATGGTATGAATGTTCCAAAACTAATATTTTCTAGAGAACATTCCCAGAATATTCATAAAACATTCCAAATTGTATATTCTCCGTGGGGCATCTGTGGAATATTCGACACATAATATTCCTGGAATATTCTTTCTGACATGTTCTTGGAATATCAATTATTTTCATATGACGTTTTTATACGTTGAAAATGAATTTTCAAAATATTTTCGGACTGCAATAAGCAGATTGTGACTGTATCGAATTATGCATATAATATTCAGCACTTATGCTTGTATTTCATTAAATTATTACTATAAATTCAAATAAATCTCCTTAATTTTCAGGTGCACTTTTAAAATTAGAATTTCCCGCCATCTTATTCCAACAGCCAATAGGATTTTACATTTTTTCACCGCCAAGTTGCACGACTTCGTTAGCTTCTTTGTTTTCTTGCTTTCCTAACCTACTCTCGTATCTCTAAGCTATTGATTTGTAATTGTGGATCGATTATTGATCAATAAAATAGGTTTAAAGTTCACTGTTCTTTATTAGAACCAAAAAACACATAAAGTAAACGGTTGACAAAAATGGATGCTACTTCGTACAGCAACTGAACTTAAAAACTATCTTCTTGTTAATGCAACTAACGAACTCATAAGCTCAAGTATTCTACATACATGAATATTGGATAAGAGCGACATCTATTGGTAGATAGCGGAATTGAATGTAAACTTCAACACCCCCGCACAATTCTGCAATTCTAAGAGCTTACAACTTCGTAAGTATACAATTCACACTTAACTATTCATAACACAACATTAAATTATTTCAGATACATCTATTAAACCAATAATGCTACAAAACTTGTTTAATTTTGCATAAGGCAACGACTTCGTCATCATATCTGCAACCTGTTCATCACTCGGTAAGTATATAATCTTAATTTCTTTTTCATTAATTAAATTTCTAATGAAATGACATTTAACGTCAATATGTTTAGACCTTTTGGTCTCCAATGTGTTAGCAATCTTAATAGCTGACTGATTATCTTCATGCACAATAATATTCCTAACATTATAAGACATGTTAACCAATAACTGCTTCATAAAGATACATTCAGTTACACAAAGTGAAAGAGCAACATATTCTGCTTCGCAACTAGATAACGCAACAATATTTTGTTTTTTCGATTTCCAAAACACAAAATTATTATTCAAAGCTAATACAAATCCACTAATACTCTTGCGATCATTTATATTCGAAGCAAAATCTGCATCTACATATGCCTTAATTATACAGTTTTCATTATTTTCTTTAGAATACACTAAACAATAATATTTTGTTCTTTTCAGATACCGTAAAATATCCTTAGCATTTTTCCAATGTGTATCAGTAAAATTATTTTGGAACTGACTATAGTATGTTACAGCAAAACAAAGATCTGGCCTTGAGCCAAGCATAATATACATGAGACTACCAATTAGCTGACGATAAGGTAAATCTTCACATGACAGCGATTCACTCCTTTCTAAATTCAATTTATAAGGCATTGGAAGTAAAGCTTCCTTACAATTACTCATGTTAAATTTATTAATGACACTTTGTATTAATCCTTTCTGAGAAATAAAAATTTTACTTTCATTTCTTTTAATTTCTAATCCCAAAAATCTGTAAGTCATATCCTTACTAGTTAAATCTTTCATTTTAAAATGTTCAAATAATCTATTTTTAACAAAAGTTATTTCATCTTTGTTACAAGCAAATAAAATCATATCATCAACCCAAATCAACAAAAACATTCTACCTTTTATGAATAAACATGGATCTACATTTGATCTAACAAAATGTAAATTTTTCAGAAAAATAGAAATTTTATCATACCAATGTTTTGGACTCTGTCGCAAGCCATATAGAGCTTTTTTGAGTTTACATACTTTGTTTACACACTTGGTTAACCCTCTAGGTGGGTACATATACACTGGTTGATCTAACTCACTGTTGAGAAAAGCTGACTTCACGTCCATCTGATGTATTTCCATATCTTCATTTAGACTTCTTGATAATAAAATTCTCAGAGTTATCATTCTTGCCACAGGTGAATATACCTCTTCACTGATAGTGGTTTGTCTGAATCCACGTGCTACCAATCTAGCTTTCTTATTATTATTTTTCATAGAAAATACCCATTTAGAATCAATGATTTCCTCACCATTTGGTACACTTGATTTTGGAACTAAGGTCCAAGTTTCATTATGCTTTAACGAATGCATTTCTTCCTCAATTTGCAATTATCCCATACTTCTATAGGTGTCTGGCCATTTGCCAATGCTGAACTAGGCAGTCTATTTATAATGTAACCACTACATCTTACAGCCTCACCCCAGAATTCTTTTGATAATCCAGAGTCTAACAGTAAACATCTACTCATATTCATTATAGTTCTGTTAAGCCTCTCACTTATTCCATTTTGTTCTGGTGTTCGAGCAACATTATATTGAATTTGGATTCCTGTCTTAACACAATATTCTTTGAATTCACTTGATGAGTACTCTCCACCATTGTCGCATCTAAATTTATATATTTTAAATTGAAACTTTCTTGACACCATGGCTTCAAATATTTTAAACTTATCAATGACTTCACTTTTGTTTCTCATCAAATATATGTGCATAAAATGAGAATAGTGGTCTATAAATGTTACATAGTATTTATAACCATCATAAGTCGGAGGATTGAAAGGTCCTGCTACATCTGAAGAAATAGTTTCTAATATTCTTTTGGGTTTCTTGTCCGAAGGAATATTTTTGGACAGAGATGCTCTTGTTTGCTTCCCCTTTTTACAGATCTCACACATGTTTTCTGTCGGATAACGAGATGAATGTCCCATTCTCCTGTGTAATAGAATTTTGTCTTCATGTGTACTACAGGCATAAATATTTCTTATTCTGAAATCAATGAAATACAGATTTCCAACTAATTTACCCTGTGCAACTACTTTATCATTTCTTAGAATTAGCACACTTTGATTCTCAAATACTACCTTCATTCCTGCATCTTGGATTCTTTTAACTGATAGCAAATTATGTGTTAATTCATCACATAGCAAAACATTCTGTATCTTGATATTCGTACCATTTATATCAGTGACATACAGATGCCCTGTCTTATGAGCCTTCAGTTTGGCATCCTTCTTCGCTACGTTTATATTGAAATTGATGTCTTCTATCTGCAGTAGATATTTTCCTACCTCTTTATTCACCAGGTGATTTGTTGAACCAGAATCAACAATAAATGTTATTATGTCATTCTCAAATGTTTGACACACTGACATTGACATTGCCTTTCGGTTACTTTCTGCTTCTGCCACAAACGTCACATCATTTTCAGTGGTTGTATTTTCTGCAACATTCACCTTTTCTGTTGATTTCTGTGGGCACTCACTCTTTTTGTGTCCTTTTCTACCACATCGATAACAACGATACCTAAATGTGTTTCCATTTCTGTTTCCGTTTCCAAAATTTTTATCGCGCGGTTTTCGATAAGAATTCGCACTTGTACCATTACTTGCCAAAGCAATTTCATTTTGTTCCACACTGGATATGGCATTTTGACGAGTTTCTTCTTGCAACAACTTGTTTTTCACAAACTGGTAGTCCATTTCACTAGAATTTTGAGAATACAGCACATCTATCGTTGTTGTTATAGCCTGGAACTTTTCTGGCATTGCCGCTAACAACTGTGTGATGATTTCTTCTTCTCCCATAATTCCTCCACTAGCTTTCAATTCTTGAATAGTTTTCTCATATTCCATAAGAAATTCACTGAGTGGACCATTCTTGAAGGACATGCTTCTCAGTTTCTTTTGCAAGGTCACTTGAACTGCCAACCCCGATTTCATATACGTCTTCTTCAAAGCCTCATAAATATCCTTAGCCGTTGTTCTACTTTTTATTACATCCAGCACATTATCTGCAAGGCACTGCACAATCAAGCTACGAGCTTTTGTATCTTTTTTCTTGAATACCACTTTTTCCTCAGGTTTTTCTGGGAATTCCTCGTACAACGTTTCAAGAACTTCATGTTGCTCCAACAGGAGTTTCATTCTAAATTCCCAGTTCAAGAAATCCGTACCGTTGAAAAGTTTTACCAGAGTTTGATTCATTGCTACCGCCATTTTCTCCTAACCGATCACTCACGTTACCGAACTTTATTCTCCTAAGACTTATTAATCAATCTTCACCGTTCACTGGGGTCCATAACCTATTGATTTGTAATTGTGGATCGATTATTGATCAATAAAATAGGTTTAAAGTTCACTGTTCTTTATTAGAACCAAAAAACACATAAAGTAAACGGTTGACAAAAATGGATGCTACTTCGTACAGCAACTGAACTTAAAAACTATCTTCTTGTTAATGCAACTAACGAACTCATAAGCTCAAGTATTCTACATACATGAATATTGGATAAGAGCGACATCTATTGGTAGATAGCGGAATTGAATGTAAACTTCAACATAAGCTGAGTTGCTAACAGCTTCGTTATTAATCTGTGTGATTATATAAACTTCTATTCGTTTATTCGAAAGACTTAAATAATGAATCGGAATTGAGAGTTAGACAGTTATTCCCGATTCGATTTGGTGCATAATTCAAAGGTAAGTTAATTTTATAACATTATTCTCATGGCCATTTTGAATTCGAAATCATATTTCTATAAACAAGACTTCGTTCCTGATTGTATATTATTGATTATTCTATTGAAAACTCATCCATGTGGACCCAAAATAATGCTTTAACGAATTTAGCGAAGCAGTGAAGTATATCTTTGTTTTGGACACACTACAGTTTATTACAAACGATTTCTATTTTTTGTAATTTTTCATTTGGTGTTCATGAACGACGACAATGAGTAAAAAATAAAGATTTTTGTTGAAGGAGGGCGGCATTTCCCCTCCAGAAATAAAATGTAAATAATCCCAGACAGCACCAGATATTCCTAGAATATTCCATGAATATACATTTTGGCATATTCGAATATCCTATGAATGTGCGCCTGGTAATATCTCAGATATTCATAGAATAATATTCCGTAAAGAATACTCCTGGAATATTTCGAATTTACATAGAATGTACCGAGATTATTCTTCATAAGATATTCCCAGAATATTCGGGAAATAACATTCTAGGGATATTCTGGATATTCATTGAATATCCTAGGCATATTCTGAACGGCATATTCGTATAAAATCCCAGAAGGATATTTATAGAATGTATCTATATTATTCAGAATGTTCTAGAGATATTATATGAACATCTTAAAAATGGCCATTTGAACATTCAGGGAATAAGGTTCAAGGCTCAAATATATGCATTTTTATGTATTGTATAATATGCATTTTCAGGAAAAGAATGAGAAAAAATCACCTTCACGCCTTCGGATCTACACCCAGTATAACTTTTGGTTGATGTACAAAACTTCAACATTTTTGTATCTGCTGGATAGGAAATGAGAATCGCATCGAATAAATTGAGATATTTATTCAAGAAAAAAACAATAAAAATAAATGAATCAGTTGCTGGAGGTGGTGCTGTGGGACCTGCCAAAACGCCGAAAAAAGACATTTTTAATAGTTTTAAATGACCGAGGAATAACACGACATTGTAAATAGGTATCAGAATGTGAATACAAATGAAAATATTTTTACACACCCTGAAAGTATTTGAGGAAAACTACTCACCCAATTCTGCTCAGTTTCCCCTTGGCCTATGCGAGGAAGGTAGATCTCAACGGAATGCCCGTACTTGACTACGTATTCGTACCGACATGGCTACCACTGACTGTGTCGCTACGCTACACCACAGAACATCAAAATATAAGAAGTGCAACCTGCCTTGAAAACTATGCGCAACAATTGTGACATTTCTCCTGTCATTATGGTTCTAGGGGGTGTCCGCCAGTTTAAGTATATGTCATTTTTCTCTAAAATTACATTAGTGCTCTGTGGTTCAGTTAATATTTCTGATTATTCTGTGTTCTAAATTTAAATTGAATGGAGAGGAATTTTTGTCTTCGATTAGAAGAAAGCTTTATAAATAATAGTTTATTTAGTACAATAATTTTTGCAATTACATGTGTGTGAAAAACTGAATTGTAGGATAAACAAGTATCCGATATTTGTCTTTTACCTAACGAAATATGAATACTTATAACATAGGTTGCGGTTTTCTGGACCAAACAAATACAATTAGCTCCTAGAGAAACCAAATAAATCCATAATAAGGGTTGAAGAAATATTTCTGAGAAGGTTAGCACTGATTCACAACAATCCTAATGTTGTCACAGAGATTAATATATTCACTTCACTAATTTTCAATAACACTGATTCATCAAGGGAGGGGAGCGGCATCCAAAAGTAAAAAAAAAACTGCCAAAATCATGTAGAAATCTTCAGTCCAAGTCCTTCCTGGCAATACCACTTTTCTAGAAAATCAATCAACAATTAGACGATGAATATTGAAATAAAGATTAACTATGAATACTCCGAATTAATCTTTCAAAGATAAGACTTCCAATAAGATAGTTCCATGAATGAAGTTCATTAAGTCGTACTCCACTATGCTAGTAGAATATTCACACGAATTAAATTTATGGACTGTGAGAATAAATAAGTGATATAATCCCAAAAATATATTCAGAGATCAGTTAATACGATCACAGTTATACAGGAGTATGATTAGGTGTTGAACATTTTTAGGTAAAATAAATTAAAGTAATTTATTTACGGTGGTAAGACTTAATGGTTGGAAAGGATTTATAATATAATCAAACTATAATATATTAAAACTTTCGCACCCAGCCAGTAATTATTATTCTAAGAATATGGGAAATATATGTTATGTTTCTGATGGTTCAACTGAATAGATTTTTAGGCTGGAATTGCCGAATATACATACACAATAACATATCAAATTAGGTCTATGCGTATATACAATGTCCAAATAAATTACCCGACATTATGCCACAGCCTTTGTATTAAGATGGACTTTCATACTGTTTTCACTAGAATCTAAGATTGAAAAATTGTGAATACACATGCCTAAATGATGGATTATTTGTACTGCATAGGTAATGATAGTCAAAGTAATTACCATTTTTTTTTATCTTATCATGGTTAAAAATTAGTGCTTGAGCTCATACATAAATGATTCCTCCGAATTCAACATTATCTGAATCCTGAAAATAAATATGGTTACACATATTACACCTGAAAAGATATTAACTTATTATTACATGGGTATTATTTTAATTTCAATTTGGACTATCAATAACAAACTGCCACAAAACACGCAAAAAATGAAATTGGCATATCATTTGAAATAATGTCATGTCATTCTTTCATTTCGATATATCCTCGACATACGTTTCTGACAGATAAAAATAAGTGGAAACGTATGTCCTTGTTTCTACTTTTCCTACCGTCGCTTCACCCCCGTGCGCTACACGCTACGCTACTTGGCATCTGCTCACACTCACACTCATCACTAGGTGGAATGGGGCGAAAACATTATAAATTCATAGGGGTGGACGTCTAGCGTCTAGCAAAATAAACATTATTAACATTAGTTATTTCTGGAGGGAAAATGCCCCCCTTCAAAAAAAATCTTCATCTTTTACTCATTGTCGTCGTTCATGAACATCCAATGAAAAAAAGACAAGAAATAGAAATCGTTTGTAAAGAAATGGACTGTGCCCAAAACAAAGATATACTTCACTGCTTCGCTAAATTCATTAAAGCATTATTTTTGGTCCACATGGATGAGTTTTTCAATAGAATAATCACTACTATACAATCAGGAACGAAGTCTTGTTTATAAAAATATGATTTCGAATTCAAAATGGCCGTGAGAATAATTTCATAAAATTTACTTACCTTTACATTATGCACAAAATCGAATCGGGAATAACTGTCTCACTCTCAATTCCGATTCATTATTTAAGTCTTTCGAATAAACAATCTGCTTATTGCGGTCCGAAAATATTCTGAAAATTCATTTTCAACGTATAAATACGTCATATGAAAATAATGGATATTCCATGAATATGTCATCTAGAATAATCCAGGAATATTATGTGTCGAATTTTCCACAGATGCCCCACTGAGAATATACAGTTTGGAATGTTTTATGAATACTCTGGGAATGTTCACTAGAAAATATTCATTTTTGAACATTTATATCATATTCTTTTATGAATATCCCTGAAATATTCGTATCGAAATATTCCTGGAATATGCTTTATGGGATAGATAGATATTCTGTGATATCCTATATGAATATTCTACGAAAATTCGGAATATACATATCCCATTTTGCACATTTAGGGGATATTCTATGAATATCCGGTGCTGTCTGGTGTAATATTTTGAAATGATGTTTTATTATGTTTTATTAATAAACGGATTGAAACAAACTCTTTAATTAACACCTGTTACCACCATTATTCAATCTAATGACCTCCCAAACATATTTCTATGGATATTACATTTGACATGTCTAAACATATTTCTATGGATATTACATTCTCCCCTAACTTTATAATAATAGTGTTTTAAATAAAAATAAATGTAAAAGCACTAAAAAGGTCGGGTCACTATTCGATGAAGTCTGCGAGATGCTTTGGGCGTCTGCTGTCCCTTCGGGGTCTTTCAACTAAAACTCTTCTAGGGATTTCAGTGTCGCTCTCTCCTGACATCTCTACAATTTCTATTGGGTTGGTGGAGTCTTCAAACAATCTTGCAATCCCCCAGTCACCTTCAATATCTTCTAAAAGGTCTTGGTTTTCCTGTAATGCCTCCGTATTAAGACTTTGTGGACTCAAAGGCAAAGGATATTCATCAAGATTGGTGGAAATACAGTTATCAATCAGTTTCCAGTATACTCGTCTATACTCTCTCTTCTTGATTTCTTCCCTTCGGGGTTTGATAGCTTCAGGTCTTGTGTCTTCAAATTGTGTAGAATTTTCTGATTGGGAATATCTCTTGAAAAATGACGAGTTTCTTGTAATCACTTTGTTATTTCTCATGGCTTTTATGGTGCAGCCCATGATTTGTAATATTTTGTATGGTTGTGGGTCAAAATATGGAGTTAAACTGTCTCTTTTTGGTTGTTTACAGAGAACTAGGTCTCCTTCCTTGAATGTATGATATTGTGTTCTTCTCCTTCTGTCCGCATATATCTTCTGCTTCAGCTTATTTTTCTCATCTGTGTCCCGAAAAATCTTTTCATCATTTGAGGGTGTTGGAGTTGGTATTGTAAGCATAGGTAACAAATTGTTCATTGGACGACCAAAAAATATCTCGAATGGAGACTTCTCAGTGGTTGAATGTGGAGTGCTCCGATAGTTCATAAGAAAATCATTGATTTTAAGTTCAAAATTACCACATTCTAGGTGAGAGCAAAGAAGTGACTTCTTGACTGTTTTCACCAGTCTTTCTGCTAATCCATTGGCTTCAGGCCAATATGGTGTTATTTTCTTATGTTGAATACCATAATTGTTTAGTAATGCTTTTAGTTCACAGCCATTAAAAGGAGGGCCATTATCTGATTTGAATGATCGAGGAAATCCAAATGTGGTGAACATGTTTTGAAGAATTGGTTGTATATGAGAAAAAGATGTTGAGTTGACAATTTCTATTACAGGGTACCTTGAGTATTCATCTACGGCGATAAAAATATACTTCTTGTTAGGAAATGCTCCTGCGTAATCAACATCAATAGCTTGAAATGGGTAACTTGGCAATTGAGTTGAGGTAATAGGATTCCTTTGACTGGTTTTGGTCACAGCTTGACATGGTTGACACGATTTTATGAAAACTTCTGTCTTTTTATCTAAATTTGGAAACCAAACCTTTGTTCGTAATAGCTGCTTAGTTTTCGTGATTCCAAGATGTCCTTTATGCGCTAATTCGATTGCTTGATTTTGTAAAGATACTGGTAGTAGTATTCTGTGTCCTCTTAAAATAACATCACTTTGATAAGTAAATTCATCTTTTAATTTGGCATATGGCTGAAGTTGGGGTAACTTCCAATAGGTTGTTTTATTTGAACCAATTGCTTCTTTGAGTAGCTGCAGATCTGTGTCATGTTTTGTCGCCTCTTGCACTATGGAAATGGTTAGAGCTCTGGGAAGGGCACTTCTTATACAAAAGTTTACATAGTCATTTATTTTGTTGCTTTTGGTTTCAAATTCTGAGGTTGATGCTAATGGATGTCTTGATAGATAGTCAGACGGATTTGTAGCTCCTTGATGATGTTCAATTTTGAAATTGTAAGATTGAGTTCTTAACAATAACCTCTCAACTCTGGCATTTGGTGGTGATCTTAAGTTCTGCAACAGCCTTACCAACGGTAGGTTATCACAATGTAGAATGAATTCAGCACCATAAAGATAGTTGTGGAAATGTTGGATTGACCATGTGCATGCCAGTGCTTCTTTTTCAAATTGGCTGTAACGTTTCTGAGTTGTTGTTAATGTTGTACTAGCATATGCAACGATGTACATGTTTTTTTCTCTATCTTGTTGGGCCAAGATTGAGCCAATACCGTTTGGACCAGCATCTACATACAGGTGTGATGTCTTTTTTATGTCGAAGTAGGCTAAGTTACTGGTATTACTTAGTTGATTTTTGATTGCTTTGAATGCTTCTTCGTGTTCATCTGTCGATTTGAAATCAGCATTTTTAAGAGTGAGTTCACGTAAAATTTGTGTATTTCTCGCCAAGTTAGGAAGAAACTTTGATACATAATTGATCATGCCCAAAAATGATCTAACTTCACTCACATTTTCAGGGATTTTTAGGTTGACTATGCTCTTTACCTTTTCTGGGTCTGGATGAATCCCTTTTTCAGAAAACACGTATCCAAAAAATTTTATCTTGTTAACACTAAAACAACATTTAGCTAAGTTTATGGTTAGGTTATTTTCTTGCAATCGTTTTAAAACTTTTTCTAGGGTGTGATCATGTTCATTTTTATTCTTTCCAAAAACCAGAATGTCATCACTTAGGTTAATTACTCCTGATATGTTCGACAATACTTGACTTATTGTATTTTGAAATATCTCAGAAGCAGAGTTGATGCCAAAACTTAAACGTTTATAACGAAACAGCCCAATGTGTGTAGAAAACGTGGTAATGTATCTCGATTCTTCCGAAAGACTGAGTTGGTGGTATCCATCTTTTAAGTCAATTTTTGAAAACATTATTGATCCATTTACTTGTGCAATCAACTCATCGATTGTAGGAGTTAGATGACGTTCTCTTAGTATTGCCTTGTTTGGATTTCTCATGTCCACACATAACCTGATTGCGTTTGAATTGTGTTTGGGAACCACAACAATTGGTGACACCCAGGGAGTGGGACCATCAACTTTTTCGATGATGCCTTGTTGTTCCAGCCTGTTTAACTCTTCTTCAACTTGTGTTCTTACGTGAAATGGTATTCTTCTATGTTTATGTGCTATAGCAGGAACATTTGGGTCTATATGCAGTTTGATTTTAAAATTCTTTAAATTTCCCACACCTTTTGTTAATGCAGGATAAAACTTATTCACATATTCAACATCTATGTTGCTCTTCAGAAAATTTGTGTTAACATACACGATATTTAAATCAGTGGAAGTTTGATAAGATAAAAGTGACTCGCTGTCTCCTGTTATCACATGTATATCTGAAATGATTGTGCGGTCTTTGTATTGTATTGATGCCTGAAATTTTCCTAGCACCTGCAAATGTTCTGACTGGTTGTATGGGAAGATTTTGCTTGTATCTGGTTGTAATGGTGACAAAAAGTTTTTCCGATAGCTGTTCTCACTTATCAAATTTACAGATGTGCCTGTATCAACAATAAATTTGATATTCTTCTTGTTTACTGACAACGTTATATATGGTAGACATGGTGTTCTGCTGGTAGTTAGGTTAAACGAACTCTCTGACATTGAATCTTCATTATGTTGGTTATAGTTCACTGCTGATTCATTTTTTCTTTTTTCGATACTGATTGTTGAGTTACCATCGTTTGGCATCGTTGAACTTGATTTTTGCTGATTGTTTGAATTTGATTGTTTTTGTTGACTTGTTCTGAGACATACTTTGGCAAAATGTCCCTTTTTTGAACATTTAAAACATGTTACGTTGAGAGCTGGACAGTTTTTTCTACCATTTATATGCCATTTATTGCCACAATTTTTACAAATGTTTTCTTGATTGAACATCTTGACTTGCTTGTTGCCTTCAGTTTGTTCATTGTTGGTATATCTTCTTATTCTGTTTGCGTTTTCATGTTGGGTTGAATTTTCCATCTCATTCAACTGTGTTTCAGTTGCTTCATAAGCTTTTCCTTGAGCGATTAGTTGATCAAGTGATGATCTTTGTTCGAAAAATTACAGTTTAAACTTAGTTTGAGAAGACGAGCGTAAAATTCATCAACTGATTCATTGACTAGCTGTTTTGCTTGGCGGAAATTGAATATTTCGAATTCCGTGTTGATCCTTGGGGAAAAGTAGTTGTCCAGTTTCAGTCTTGCTTTGTCGTATTTTGATGTATTCGTTGCTTGGTTGGTTGTTCCTCCGGTTGTTTGAGGTTCAGGCAATGATAAAAAAATATCGAAAACTTCCTCGCCGACACAGTGCAACAGCATGGCTTCTTTTCGTTCGTCGTTTGTTATTCCCGCCGCTATTAAGAAATTATCGAATCTTTTTATCCATTTCTGCCATTTTACTCCGGCATTTCCATCATGGAGATTGAGCACTTCTATACTGTTTATGTCCATTGTTCGTCTTGTTCTGAAAAACTGCTTTATTGCTTCCCTGCGTGATTCGTTGTCCCGTCGCCAAAATGTAATATTTTGAAATGATGTTTTATTAATAAACGGATTGAAACAAACTCTTTAATTAACACCTGTTACCACCATTATTCAATCTAATGACCTCCCAAACATATTTCTATGGATATTACATTTGACATGTCTAAACATATTTCTATGGATATTACATCTGGGATGTTTATTTTACTAGCCTTCCACCCCTATGAATTTATAATGGTTTCGCCACATCCCCCCTACTGATGACCGTAAAGTGTGAGCAGATGCCAAGTAGCATAGCGATGTCGGACATGTCGGTATGACGTAGTGCCTAGTGCCGTACGGTAGGACCAGAGACAGGTCTAGAGGATGATTCAGTATCAAGTATCATTCAGTAAGAATTGGACAGCAATATAGCGATGTATGTATGGTACGGGCATTCTTTTAGGATGATACGTAAGTATCTCAATGAATAATATCAGAGTGAAACTGCGTTTACTTTCATACGAGAAATTAGTAAAATTCAGTATATTTTAATTTTCAGAGGCAGTACAATTATGCAGTAATGCCAAAATGAAGGACATTGAAATACCTACGTCTACCTTCCTCGCATATGCCAAGGAGAAACTGAGCAGAATTGGGTGAGTAGTTTTCCTTAAATACTTTCAGGGTGTGTGAAAACATTTTCATTTGTATTCATATTCTGATACCTATTTACAATGTCGTGTTATTCCTCGATCAATTAAAACGACTAAAAATGCTTTTTTCAGCGTTCTGGCAGGTCCCACAGCACCACCTCCAGCAACTGATTCATTTATTTTTATTTTATTGTTTTTTTTCGAATAAATATCTCAGTTTATTCAATACGATTCTCATTTCCTATCCAGCAGATACAAAATGTGGAAGTTTTGTACATCAACCAAAAGTTATACTGGGTGTAGATCCGATGGCGTGAGAGTGATTTTTTCTCATTCTTTTACTATCAATTAAGAAAAACCAACTTTCGCACGAAACCATCTATCATACTGGTTTCTTAATTGTCCTTCAGGGTGCGATGCCTCGCAAATAAATTTCATTTCACGCCTCAGAACCCAGACCCTTATAAATCATAGTCTATTTTCCGGAAAATGCTATAATATTATACAGTACATAAAAATGCATATATATGAGCCTTGAATCATATTCCCTGAATGTTCAAATGGTCCATTTTAAGATATTCATAGAATATCTCTTGAATATTCTGAATAATATAGATACATTCTATAAATATCCTTCTGAGATTTTATAGGAATATGCCTATTCAATGAATATCCCTAGAATGTTATTTCTCGAATATTCTGGGAATATCCTATGAAGAATAATCTCGGTACATTCTATGTATATTCGAAATATTCCAGGGGTATTCTTCACGGAATATTCTACGAATATCTGAGATATTCCCAGGCGCACATTCATAGGATATTCGAATATGCCGAAACGTATATTCATGAAATATTCTAGGAATATCTGGTGCTGTCTGGGGGCAATTATGCATTACTGTCAATTAGGACTGAAAATAATGTTTGTTTATTTGAACTGATAAATTCAGCCATTTGTCTGTTTGAACTGATAATCGACCAATATCGCCTGTTCGAACTGATAATATTCAAAATTGCCAGTTCGAACTGACCATCATTCATAATTGCCAGTTTGAGCTGTGTTCTTTTAAAAACTGCTCAAAATGACAGTTATCCATAACTGTCTGTTAAAACTCGAAGTTTTGTCCATTTGGTAGTTCCTCAGAGAAACAAACAACATAGAGGGACTGTACGCAGCTCCTCCTTAAACAATGATATTATCTTATTTTAATTGTATATTAAATTAAATGAAAAATATTAATTTTAGCGATTCTCTGTTGAATATGGAAATCTGAACATTTCATGATGGATATTTTTCTTCAGTTTCGAATTTGTGGTAAGAAGAATACTTACCCTTTTCAGTATCTACCTGCTGAAATCTAAGCTCTGGCAACGATGCCGCATTAACAGTTTACCGCCGGTCAATCTGTCGTCCGTGGTTTTGGCGTATTTCCAACGAGTTTTTGGATATTTTTAGCTGTTTACTTTGTTAATATTTTTCGAATTACTACAATACTTTAATTCACTATTGGACGTAAGAAGTGTGTTGTTCGTGGAGAATCCCGTGAATTGAGTGAAATATCGTATCACAGGTTGGTAACAGCTTTTTTAGCAAGTTTGTTTTGATTGCGGTCAAAGTGTCAAATTTTGTATCACATGTTGCGGGCAGCAATCGCCATCTAAATATGACGTATGCTACCTCTATGTTGTTTGTTACTCTGAGGGTAGTTCCGACTGACAATTAATCTTAATTGCCAATTTGAACTGAAAATTAAACATAATAGCCAGTTTGAACGTACAATATAACATAATTGCCGGTTTGACCTGACATTAATGAATAATTGTGAGTCCAGACCGGCACTTATTGCTAGTTGGCCATGCATAGACAATGATCGAACGGTGGATTTATAAGGGTGGTAAAAGCAGTAATTACCTCCCTGAGACATGAGAAATACATGGAATAGAACAAAAATCTTCATTATACGCAAAAACTTTCTCACAATACATAAAGTAATATCAGATTACACCTTTCTCTTTAGAGACCTAGTAATTGTAAAGAAGGATTGGAATTCAATTGCGAAGGCCAACTTTTTGAAATCCATTTTGTGATTTCGCAGATACCCTTTCAATGTATGATAAGATAGGTATTTTTTGAGTTATTTTGAAAATGATCAACAATGATATCGTTGAAATCAGCACGAAATAGGACATATTTTTTTAAAGTATCTCCAAAAATGTACGGGGTGTTTCACCATAATCTGGTCAGACATACATATCCGTGTATATGTCATTTTTGCCTTATGACATATATCCCGTTCTCGATGCATAAGCGAGTTATACTGGGTGCTCAATAGAGAGATATTGCAGTGTCAAATTTGTGTGACGTTATTAGCGCAAACGTTATTTTTGACATCTAAGCATGCGCAGATTCAGTTTCATAATAACGCGACGTTAATAGCAGTAGCGTCGTTATTTACAGAGAGATCTTAGAGAGATATTGCAGTGTCAAATATGTGTGACGTTATTAACGCAAACGTTATTTTTATATTAGAGAGATATTGCAACTTTCGAAGAACGCAAACGTTATGTTATTACGGTCACGCTAAATATAACGTTTTGGTTTTAACGGTCGTTTCAAAAGTAGACATATTGCTACACGTTTTTGTTACCGTTGCGTTAGTTATCAGTTTGTTTTGTTAGGTTATGTGTGACGTCAGATTTTTGTGTTGCAAACTCACGTTTAAACTCCTAAAGTTTAATCATTTGCATTTCCGCATTCGTTTTTTGATTTTGGACAAAGGGAATCGGTAATTTTGGGTGGTATTATTTCAGAAGAAGTGGAACTAGTTATATTGCACAATATGATTAGCATGGTTCTAACTATTCCTGATTTCGAACCCCTCATGTTTCTTCCGAAAGTATTTCTTAATTTTCGAAAAAGAAGCAAATACCTATATTTAAAAAAAATTTGTAGCACCAATGAATCTTAATGTTTAATATCAGTTGTGTGTATTATAAAATAGATTCAAAAATTTGAGGAAGTTGTGAAATTAACACCAGAAACGAGAAAACATATAACCAAACAGCTTTTCTATGACAGTGATCGAAGCCGGAAGGACCCGAAGCTTAACGAATCCTTCCGATATAGAATAGCGCAACGTAAATGGAGGCTCGCAATTTTCCGTAAATAACGTTAGACGCTAACGCTATTAACGTCGCGTTATTCTGAAACTGAATCTGCGCATGCTTAGATGTCAAAAATAACGTTTGCGCTAATAACGTCACACAAATTTGACACTGCAATATCTCTCTATTATATCGGAAAGGAATCGTTAAGCTTCGGGCTCTTCCGGCTCCGATCACTGTCATAGAAAAGCTATTTGTTAATATGTTTTTCGGAATTAATTACACAACTTCCCCAGATTTTTCAAATCTTTTTTACACTACCTCTAACACATAACTGATATTAGACATTAAGATTTATTAGTGCTATTTAAGCAAATTTTTTTAGAAAATAGGTTTTTGTTACTTCTTCACGAATTAAGAAATACTTTTGGAAGCAACATGAGGGGTTGGAAATTAGAAATAGTTTGAACCATGCCAATTATATTGTGTAATATAACTATTTCCACTTCTTCTGCATTAGCACCACGTGAAATTACCGCTTCCGATTCCATTTTCATTTTGTCCAGAATCAAAAAACTAATGCAGAAATGCAAATTATCAAGCTTTAGGAGTTTGAACGTGAGTTTGTAACACAAAAATCTGACGTCTCACATAACCTAACCAAACAAACTGATAACTAATGTAACAGTAACAAAAACGTGTAGCAATACGTCTACTTCTGGAACGACCGTTAAATCCACGTTAACCACCAAAACGTTATATATAGCGCACCGTAATAACATAACGCTTGCGCTATTCAAAAGTTGCAATATCTCTCTATTGCAATTTTCGAATAGAGCAAACGTTATGTTATTACGGTAACGCTTAATATAACGTTTAGGTTTTAACGGTCATTCCAAAAGTAGACGTATTGCTACACGTTTTCGTTACCGTTGCGTTAATTATCGGTTTGTTTGGATAGGTTATCTGAGACGTCAGATTTTTGTGTTGCAATCTCACGTTCAAACTCCTAAAGTTTAATCATTCGCATTTCTACATTAGTTTTATGATTCTGGGCGAATTGAAAAAGGAATCGGAAGCGGTAGTTTCAGCTGGTTCTCTTGCAGAAGAACTGAAACTAGTTATATTGCACAATATAATTGGCATGGTTCAAACTATCCCGAATATCAAACCTCTCATGTTGCTTCCAAAACTATTTCCTGATTCGTGAAAAAGTAACAAATACCTATATATAAAAAAAATTTATTGTAGTAGCACTAATAAATCTACCTAATGTCTAATATCAGTTGTGGGTGAAAGGTATTACAAAATAGATTGAAAAAATCTGAGGAAATTGTGTAATTAACACCAAAAAATGATAAAACGTATCAACAAACAGCTTTTCTATGACAGTGATCGGAGCCGGAAGGATCCGAAGTCTAACGAATCCTTTCGATATAGAATAGCGCAACGTAAATTGAGGCTCGCAATTTTCCGTAAATAGAGAGATATTGCAGTGTCAAATTTGTGTGACGTTATAAGTGCAAACGTTATTTTTGAAATCTAAGCATGCGCAAATTCAGTTTCAGAATAACGCGACGTTAATAGCGTTAGCGTCTAACGTTATTTACGGAAAATTGCGAGCCGCAATTTACGTTGTGCTATTCTATATCGGAAGGATTCTCTAAGCTTCGGGTCCTTTCGGCTCCGATCACTGTCATAGAAAAGCTGTTTTTAATATGTTTTTTGGTGTTAATTTCTCAACTTCCTCAGATTTTTTAAATCTATTTCATAATACATTTTACACAAATGATATTAGACATTAAGATGTATTAGTGCTACCACAGCAAATTTTTTTCATATATAGGTATTTGATACTTTTTCACGAATTAAGTAATACTTTGGGAAGCAACATGAGGGGTTTGAAATTAGGAATAGTTTGAACCATGCCAAAAATATTTTGCAATATAACTAAATGTTCCACTTCTTCTGCAAAAGCGCTTCCGATTCTTTTTTCATTTTATGAAGAATCAAAAAACTAATGCAGAAATGCAAATGATTAAACTTTAGGAGTTTGTATCACAAAAATCTGGCGTCTGACATAACCTAATCAAACAAACTGATAACTAACGGAACGGCAACAAAAACGTGTAGCAATACGTCTACTTTTGAAACGACTGTTAAAACCAAAACGTTATTTTTAGCGTAACCGTAATAACATAACGTTTGCGCTATTCGAAAGTTGCAATAGAGATATTGCAGTGTAAAATTAGTGTGACGTTATTAGCGCAAACGTTATTTTTGATATCTAAGCATGCGCAGATTCAGTTTCAGAATAACGCGACGTTAATAGCGTAGCGTCTAACGTTAATAGAGAGATATTGCAGTGTCAAATTTGTGTGACGTTATTAGCGCAAACGTTATTTTTGAAATCTAAGCATGCGCAGATTCAGTTCCAGAATAATGCGACGTTAATAGCGTTAGTGTCTAACGTTATTTACGGAAAATTACGAGCCGCAATTTACGTTGCGCTATTCTATATCGGAAGGATTCGTTAAGCTTCGGGTCCTTCTAGCTCCGATCACTCTCATAGAAAAGCTGTTTGGTTATATGTTTTTTCGTCTTTTGGTGTTAATTAAACAACTTCCTAAAATTTTTAAATCTATTTCATAATACCTTTTACACACAACTGAAATTGGACATTAAGATTGATTAGTGCTACCACAACAACCTTTTTTTGTATATCGGTATTTGCTACTTTTCCAAGAATTAAGAAATACTTTCGGAAGCAACATGAGGGGTTCGAAATTAGGAATAGTTTGAACCATGCTAATTATATTGTGCAATATAACTAGTTTCACTTCTTCTGAAATAGCACTAGCTTAAATTACCGCTTTCCAGAATCAAAAAACTAATGCAGAAACGCAAATGATTAAACTTTAGGAGTTTGAACGTGAGTTTGTAACACAAAAATCTGACGTCTCACATAACCTCACCAAACAAACTGATAACTAACGCAACGGTAAAAAAACGTGTAGCAATAGGTCTACTTTTGGAACGACCGTTAAAAACGAAACGTAATATTTAGCGTAACCGTAATAACATAACGTTTGCGCTATTCAAAAGTTGCAATATCTCGCTAATATCTCTCTATTATATCTACTTTTGGAATGACCGTTAAAACCTAAACGTTATTTTTAGCGTAAGCGTAATAACATAACGTTTGCGCTATTCGAAAGTTGCAATAGAGAGATATGCAACTTTTGAATAGCGCAAGCGTTATGTTATTACGGTGCGCTATATATAACGTTTCGGTGGTTAACGTGGATTTAACGGTCGTTCCAGAAGTAGACGTATTGCTACACGTTTTTGTAACCGTTACGTTAGTTATCAGTTTGTTTGGTTAGGTTATGTGATACGTCAGATTTTCGTGTTACAAGCAGGATAATTTGCATTTCTGCATTAATTTTTTGATTCTGGACACAATGAAAATGGAATCGGAAGCGGTAATTTCACGTGGTGCTAATGCAGAAAAAGTTGAACTGGTTATATTACACAATATAATTGGCATGGTTCAAACTATTCCTAATTTCCAACCCCTCATGTTGCTTCCTAAAGTATTTCTTAATTCGTGAAAAAGTAACAAATACCTATTTTCTAAAAAAAATTTGCTTAGGTAGCACTAATAAATCTTGATGTCTAATATCAGTTGTATGTAAGAAGTATTGTAAAATAGATTTGAAAAATCTGAGGAAGTTGTGTAATTAATTCCGAAAAACATATTAACAAATAGCTTTTCTATGACAGTGATCGGAGCCGGAAGAGCCCGAAGCTTAACGATTCCTTCCGATATAGAATAGCGCAACGTAAATTGCGGCTCGCAATTTTCCGTAAATAACGTTAGACGCTAACGCTATTAACGACGCGTTATTCTGAAACTAAATCTGCGCATGCTTAGACGTCAGAAATAACGTTTGCGCTAATAACGTCACACAAATTTGGCACTGCAATATCTCTCTAATGTCAACTTAGAGCAATACTCTAATAACTGTGACCTATAACGGTTTTAGGTCACATCTAATTTTTTTTAGTAGTCAATTCAATACTGGTGTAGAATCCTGAAAAAAAAAAATAAAATGGCGGAAAACCTGTAAAGTTGAAATTTTTTATTTTCGATTGCCAAATTGGATAGCATTATTTCAATGTAGTCGATTTTCTAAGATTTTCCGTGAAAAAATTTTTCCAAATTTCAAACTCAACTTATTTTCTAGGTGTCCACAGTGAAAAAAAATTATCCAAAATTGTTGATATCTTTCAAGGTTGAACTTTTCTTCATTCTGAACACTGCTGTCAAAACAGAAAAAACAAAGATCCATTGGTTTCCATTTATGGTTGCCTTCTAAATATATTCTACTCAGGGAACTTAATTAATTTTTAGTTAAAAAATCGGTGACCTTACGGAGCCCAAAATTGTGCTACTGGGCATCCAGAATGACCTGGACAGAAAAATGAATTTATCAAGAAAAAAAAATTTTTCGAAAAAACTTTGGTGTGAATCGAACTAGCTCCACTTTCTGGCGGTAGGGTCACCTTATCTCTTGAGTATGAATTTGATTTATTTTGTAGTAACGGTAGTTCATCGAATTCGACCCAATTGTTCTGATGCGGAGAGAATTCGATACCCATCGAAGTTTTTTGAAATTTTGTTTTTGTTGATAAATCCATATTTCTATCCACTCTGGACTGTGCTTATGGACTCTGAAGGTCCATAAGCACAATTTTGTCACCCGAAAGGCCACCAATTTCATGAATTAAAATTATTCAAGTTCTCCGAGTAAGATATTTGGAAGGCTATCAAATGAAAACCAATGGATATTTTTTCGATCTGTTTTCACAAAAGTGATCAAAATGAAGGTTAGTTCAACATTGAAAGATTTTTGAATATTTGTCGCATACCGCAGAAAAGTTCGGAACGGAAAAGGAGACATTACTCCAGAAAAATTATAGGCTCTATATGTTCCTATAATTATCTTGAACAGTGTTTATATCGCATCCACAACATATAGATTCCAAATCATCTGATAATTATCAGAGGTAGATCTTCTGTAATCAATGTTTCAGCTCAATGAAACATTCGATATTTCCACATAGTTCATATTGAGTTTAATGTAAATAATGAGAAAAAGACGAAAACATTTATTTCAGTAATAAAAATATACAAAAAATTACAGGGTTCATGTTATTATCATTATTAAATATAATACCATCGAATGGCAGATAACAGTTGAAGTGAGTTTTTTTCGTAAAATCTCACTTCATACTCTAAACTACAGGGAACAAACACATGACAAAGTTGCTTATAATAAATATCATTAGTCTATCACAATGATTTGTCACAGGATAATTTCGCCAGTGAAGGATATATCTTCACTGTGCTACAAACAGAAGGATAGATACAAGAAAAATCGAAAACAAATTTTGCAGGCGAATTACGGGAAATAAAAACAAGGAATATTTCCATATCGAAATATACATATTCTATGGTGAGTCTTTTGAGAGTAGATTGATTTTAACTATATGGCCCCTCTTCAAATGAAACACTTTTTTAATTTGCCGTCTTTCCAGGTTTGGCTCAGGTGAAAAGTTATAAGCCCTCGAGAATTTCGCAATGTGCTAATACACTCAGATAATACACCCTATTGCAGAATAATCAATTCATTGCTTGGAATTCAAGGAATCTCGAGTTAGCGCTTTTTGCAGTGTTATTGTAAATAACAAAAGTATATCACTATACTTGAATATGAAACACTGATTTTACGATTGATTTCCGAGCAATATTCATTAGCTTCTACTATGAGATTTACGAAACTTCGTCTCCGCCCATTCTCATATTGAAAATGTCATGATTGTCTTGATTTTCAACAAATTTATTGATGAAGTATATGAAATCACTCAATTAGTGTGAATTGAATTTTCTTCATAGTCTTGTCAACGGATTACGGACTTCAAACTTATATTTTGTGTTCTTCATGAAAATGAACGAAGCTTGATTCGAAGCCCATGAGCAAGATCCTAAAAATCGTAAAATTCCTCAGATTCCATAACTTTCAACGCTAAATGCTTCGGATTCAGGGGAAATTATGATGACTAATTAAATATTTCAATTTTCAATGAGTTAAGATTGATTTTTTCTGACTTCGAATTACTAATTTGTTTTGGTTTTATGAATCGGTGAATCTATGACTAGGAAACCGTTTGAAGAAGAATGAAATTATCACTGAAAAAGATTTGCCATGGGTATAGAAAACTTTATACAGAAATTCATTTTATTATGAATAGCCATGTCAATGCTACAGAGGAAAAACTGAAATTTTTTTGGCCTGTATTTTTTCGCCCGAACCGAATCTGGAGAAATGTTGATGAAAAGAGGTTTCATCTGATTAGAAGGCTAAAATTCATGTGAAGCTTGAAGACTCACCTTGTATGCATGGTTCCACAACAGTGGCGCAGTGTTCAAACTCTATCTAGAAAAAGGGTAGGAATCTGGTTTTTCATGATGTGACCTTATTGCTCAAGCTCTACAAAATGAAATTATTTCCAGTTTACAGGGTGTACTGACAAGTTATTCTTCACCATATGCCTAGTGAAATTCATTTTTGGTTATATCTGGATTAGAACTGTGATATGCTGGGTATACAAACAGCCTGCCATATATGTATTTTGTCGATCCATAAGCAGCTCTTAGAAAAGCTCTACAAAATTCGTCTAATATGCCTAACGAACATATTCACTAATTTGACATTCCAATTCAGGAAAATTCTGGAAATTGTTATTCATATTATATGGCAAGCTGTTTTTATAAATTGTATATCATAGGTCGATATCATATGAACCGTTTAAAAGAGTAACCAATGTACAAACTTGGCATAATCGGAAAAAAAGATGTGTCAGCAGAAAATTTTGAAAACTGTCAATATTTTCGAATTAAAGACAAACATAGCGTATTTTTTATTTTTCATGTAGAAAGAAGAGAAGAGAAGAAAACCACGGATTATCATTTTGAAAATCACTGTTGTGACCTGCCCAGAAACAATGGAACACCTTGTGTGACAGAAAATATTCATATTTTTTGAGAGCGAGCAATAAGGTTAAATTATAGGAAAACAAATTCCTATCAGTTTCCTAATTAGAGATATTGAATACCGCGCTACGCTACTATTGAGGAACCCTGTTTACAAATTCTTCAAAGATATTTGCATTCAATAGTAATCAATGGTTCCACATAAAAAGCCCCCTCGAAAAATGTTGTAAAATATGTATATTGATATAATAGATAGATTTGTTACCGACTACTTTGAAGAAGATCTAATAAACTAAAACATTTCTTACATAATCTGGATCCAATCACTTGAATCAACAATGTGAGCAAAACAAATTATGCATCATTTATAAAATAGGTTAGTCTGAGAAATTCAAAGAATTTGAAGAAAACAAATTTCTTTGGTTGAAAATTAGGTATACGAACGAGAAAATATGTATTAGGTATACTTCTCCTTTTGAAGGTTTGAAGATATAGTGTGTTTTCGATTAAGTATACATTTTATCTCCTCACAATGAAATGAGACCAACAATCGAAAATTGGATAAATCTGATGAATGCGTGTATTTTATTATGTAACTGAGCAGTACTGAAATTCAGTAATGAATGCCCATACCTTATTTTGAAATAGAATAGAGGATTTTCAATGTTTTTTTATATATTATGACTAGAACAATCAAGTGAAAATATTTTATTTATTCTTATACAATAGAACAAAATGAATTCAGACCTAGTTGAAAACTGTGCTGCACAAGAAATGTTTCTATTTTTTCGCAAGACGCACAATTAAAACCAGTATGAATACAAATTCGAGCAACGACAAAATATATTCTTTCATTTTCATGAAGAGAATCATGCGTCATGCGAATAAATATGTTGAATATTGCAAATGATTCCCATCAGGAGGGTCATATTATTTTGGAATGAGCTTCGGGACATGCAGTCTTTTCTGAAGAATATGTAGTTTATTTTATGAAAAAAAAAACATTTCCAGTTAGGCTATAATACGTACACCCTATTTTGACGTTTTTAATATACAAGGAGTAACATAGTTGATGTGCAATAATTAAGGAGATCATTTCCAATAAAAAATGTGCTATTAACTTTTTCCTCTGGTTCTGCAGATATCAATTTTTTTGTCTTTTTCGGAAACTTCCCTACCTTGTCTCAAAAAAGAAAGTATATCTCCGGAACGACAAGACCTACGGCTATAAATATGCCCTTAATCGGAAAAGAACAAAATGCTACATTCACCGTATTCGGTTAGGCTCGAGCAATTTTAACAGCAACCAAAAGAACACAGGTTTCGTGAGAAATTCAGACCAATAAAGAAACCAGTATGAAATTTCATCCGCCATTTTCTCGAAAAATGCTCGAGGTGAGGTATTGATTTTATAATTTTGAAAACTTACCGCTAGTCTCAGCTTTCCAAATATGTGGCTCGTTCATCAAGAAAAAGTCGCTGACGTAGAAAAAATGAGGCAAATCTAACAGAAATCGTAAGCTCCGTCGTGGAAAACATCGATGTAGATATGTGGTCAGATATGTAGAAGCAACATAGTTTACTTCTCGTATTTCGTCGACAAATCTGATTTGCGTATAATGGCTCTTGAGTTCAGCAATACTGAGTATGCTGATATGCTCTGCATGTATGGGTTGGCAGATGGCAGTGTCCTGGCTGCTGTTCGAGAATACGAGCTTCGCTTTCCGGGGCGCAGAATCCCACATCGTCGAACTTTTCAAGCTGTTTATAACGGTGTTCGTGAAACAGATAATGTGCAGAAAACGAAAAATGAAATCGGTCCTGTACCCACTCTCCAATCTGATACAATTTTAAGATCAGTCTATAATGAATCAACTTCGAGTACTCGGCGCACAGCTTTAAGGATGGGAGTGTATCACATGATGGTGAACCGAACTATCAGGAGAGAAATTATTCATCCATACAATTTGACAAAAGCACAAAATTTATTGAAGCCTGTTCACCAGCAGCGGGTTAAATTTTGCCAATGGTATGTTGACCAGATTCGACTGGACAGATTTTTTGGAAATAAAACTTCATGGACAGACGAGTCTACTTCCACTATATGTCGTATTATCAATCTACAAAACTTGCAGGTTTATAGCCGTGAGAACCCACATGCCAATCATTTCCAGCATGACTTTAGAATTAATATGTGGATGGGACAAATTGGCCCTTATATACTTGGACCAGTATTCCTTCCACCTAGACTGAATTCGGATCATTTCTAAATTCTCTAGAAAACAACTTCAGTGATGCCATGGAGAAACTACCTTTAAACATGAGGTGAGATATGTGGTTTCGAATGTATGTCCTTTTCATAATGAGCGCATGGTATCAGATTATATGAATGCCGTCTATCCTGGTAGATGAATTGGACGATTTGGTTCGATATATTACCCAGCAAGGAGATAAGTCTGAGCTGAAGTATGAGGTTTGTGAAGGTACAGTTGTGTCGCTAGAAGATTTGAAGATGAAAGTTGAAGAAGCCTGCAATATGGTCCTCCGAAATCCGCAGGAATTGCAGCGCGTGATTAACTCAATTCGCAAAAGATGTACTCTGGGTCTCCAACACGGTGGAAGGCACATAGAGCAGTACATTTGAGACAATGAAGTGTTGTCACCCAAATACTTTCTTATATTTTGATTTTTGTTATTAACCATTTCTGGATCATTTTTAATTTTCGTAAATTCTTTCAATTCTTACAAAGCCATAAATCCTCAGTTAAATTGAATGTAACTGAGCTACTTGAAAAACCAACATGTGTTCATTAGGAAATCGGTAGGCAGTCTCAGTAACCTATCTACTGCAATGTTTTCCATTGTGGCGCTTACGTTTTCTGGTTGATTTTTCTTACGTCAGCGATTTTCTCTTGGTGAATGTTCCACATATTTGGATGTGTTGTTTTCAACTAAGCCTTTTATTTCATCTTGTAATACGTATGCTCACTATCACATTATATTACGTACCTACAATCATAAATATTTAAATGTTCAGATCCTCCCAATCTTCCATTTCTCTAGGGGTTAGTATTATCCTTATGTTTTTGCAGCGTTCAAGTTCATTTTGGCTGTTGCGGGTTAGTGGATTGTTTGATAAGTCTATGGTTTCCAAAGAGGGGGCAGCTTGCAACCATTGTACTTCCACATCTGTAAATGAATATTCAATACTAAGTACAAAGAGATCCTAAAAATATACAGGTTATTCCTAAATTGCAGGTACAAACGAACAGGAGAGATTCCTTGCATTTTTTTAAGGAAAAAAAGTCTCGTAGACATGGGTAAGCAAACATTTCGTTTCGAGATACAGAGTGTTAAAGTTTGAATATTTTCAAGTTTTTTTCCACTGTATCTTACCAACCGAAGAGGTGATGAGAATCATGAATGCAGAATAACCGTTATCACGAAAATTAAAAAGCGAAGCCTTAAATGATTCGGTCACCCTCTTCGGATTCCTGAAGAACGATGGCCAAAGCTGATCTTTCAGTGGGTTCCTCAAGGAAGGAGAGAAAGAGATAGACCACAAAAATCATGAAACGGTACGGTGAGAGAAACTATGACTGCTTATAACGTACAGGAGGAGGATGCACAGGATAGGGAAACGTGGAGACGAGCAATAGGGAGGCAGCAACAATCAGTATTTTTTTTGAGTTTGTATAAACTGGAAAACCCTAAAGAAAAATAATCTGCACTTCATAAGATGGTTCCTCGAGTTAATCGAATCTTCATGAATCATTGCTATAGATCAGGGACATATCCATGAAAACTAATAATGAATTTAGTCACCTCATCTGACTAACTGGATTTTTATGACAATTCGGATTTATTTGAGAATTGCGAGCAAATCGTTAATTTTTTTTCTGGAAATTGGTAGCAGATACGACAAAATTACAGAGGACCCAAAAGGTTTAGTACAACAACATAACTTGTCTTTACAATTCTTCAAACGGTGGCAGTTGGCATGAAGCATTTTGTGAACTTTGAAATGTAATAACTATGGCAAATTTCAGTTGAATATCTTGTGAATAGCAGATACTATGAGAAAAAACATATAAAAAACTAAAACTTTAACACCTTGTTTCTCAAAAACTTACCATTCTTAATCCCATATTTATGTGACTGAACAATATTTGAACTGGTGATAGACTAGGCCATGACCACTCAGAATATAGAAATATATATGTGCAGGTAAATTTTTCACCGTTTTCGAGATAATTGGAAACTGCTGAAAAGTCGCTACCTTTCCTCGATGCTCTGGACACCATGTCTCTTAATTGGGACTGATTCGAAATATTTCCAAAAACTCATATAATTCTGCGAAAACCGGGGATGAAATGACATATATGAATTCTACCTATTATTATTCTCTTAACTTTCACCCGATTTTCTGAAGATACTTAATATCACGTGAATGTGAATACAAAAATATGCGCACTTTGTCCACTCTCCGAAAGTGTATGGAACATACTCTGATTATTTCTGATGATATTTCCGTTCCAAGATTGATGGGTCTATCCTCAACTTTCACAATTTCGAGGAAAGAAGTCTTTTGTTGTGAGTTTTTCGGGATGAAAGGATGGAGTAATGATCAATCATATTGAATTCATAGCTCGGGAGTTTTCAAAAAAATAAATTAAATGATTTCAAATCTTATTCTAATAAAATTATTTTCGTACTGGAGTTCCAAGCAATGAATTCTATAAACAAGTTATAGGAATAAATTATTTAATTTTTGTGTTATGATGCTGAAATAACATACTGTCAAGAAGAATTTCAATGAACATGCTATGGAACAGCACCAAAGATGCTCTGAGAGTCCAAATGGATTTATTTTTTTTTTTTTTGTTTTTTTTTTTGTTTGTTTTTTAGTTAGCTCATGGCTAACTGGTATCATTGTTTGACAAGTTTGATCGACTTGTATCTTGGGTTATTTCCCCTGCAACGTCATGCCAACCTAAATACACCAACTCAATTATTGTTCCACGTCAGTTGTATTTAACCGTATCGTTATACTGTCAAAGAGCCCAAGCGAAATCAAAATCACTTAATTGCAAGATTGGTTTGGAGTCTCCAATACATTATAATATTGAGTAAATTAGATCCAAATATTATCTAACTTTTAGTTCAATACTAACTTCTGATTTCGTAATAGAAACTGACCCATCTTTAAGGAAGCAGGTAGACAGAGTATTTGGGTTGAATGTACCGTGAACAATGGATGTGACATTCTAGAGCAAAACCCTAGGGCCCACAGATCAATGAACTGAAATATTTTGATAAACTTCACTTGGGCTTCATGATAGAACGAGTTTGAGCAACAACTGCAACTGTCATGAAACGATTGGGACGGTGTATCAACATGCTATCAGAAAATCGTTTTGAAGGGGGCAAAACAATATTTTAAAGGTCCTTTGAAAGATTGTCATATCTGTGGCGAAAATGATAATAATAATAAAAATAATAATAATAATAATTTATTTACACAATGAGCAAAAATTATAATACAATCATAATTTATAAATATAAATGTTAACAAACAAAATATATTCCCACGTAGCTTAACCTGTACTGGGATTACATTTTCATCAAACGAACAAACCTATGGTAATAAACAAATAAAAATAGATATATGATCACCCGCACATACAACCCGGAAAACAAAACAACGAGAAAAGCAGTTTAAGTGGGAAAAAATACCATGAACGAACATGTGTAAAACTGAAATCTAGATTATTTTAGAGAAACTTCCTTCAGGCAAGTTTTTCAACCATATTTTCAACCTCTTTTCGAACAATAGCAAGTTATTAAGGCCTCTTATATATTGTGGAACACTACCAAATCATTTCGGAGCATTAAAATAAAAAGATCTCTGGCCAATTGACTATATCGTCCCCAGTGTCTTGAATTCAATGTCCTTTTTATGTCAGGTGGTATGCGGAAGGTATAGCAGCTGTCAATTCTTATATTGCAAGCATAAAACTCTGAGGGTGTATAGCCTTCGTGAATCAAACACTGGCGTTTCCTGAAAAAGATTCTCGGTGGGATATATAC